>CM060831.1:92737500-93337500 GCA_030762175.1 Metallyticus violacea | reverse complement strand
CCTCGCAGTCCAAGAGCTCGGATTGACTCTCAGGAAGAGGGACAAGAAGCGGGGAAGGTGATGGAACTGGTGCAGGGGGAGGGACGGGGCAGCTGGTGCCTCCGACGCACCCGGCTTCTCGGTCCGGGGACCGATCCAGCCTCGCTCTTTTGGAGCTAGCCCTGGCTAGCTCCTTCCCCTTTGCTTGAGCAACGGGGAGAACAGGATGGGGGTCCGTGGCTGAAGAGGTCGTCGGAAGGACAGGGAAGTCGTCCATCGTCAGACTTACCTGGCTGCTGGTATTGGGGGGTTGGTCGGTGGTCCCGGGTGCCACCCGGCTTCTCACAGGGGGCCGGACGTCTCCAGAGGAGGACGCGCCTTTAGGGGGTCTAGTTAACCCCAGGTCCAGACCGAAGCCCGGACCCCTGCTGCCTGTGACCTTGTGATCCCGGTTATGCGTTGTTCTGTCAGTTGCAATCGGGTCGGGGGAGGGGCAGCTCAGGAAATCAGAAATTGCTTTCTTTAATACCCGATTGACTGCCCCTTTGTCGCCTGTCCTGGCTATGGCGTTCCAGACGACGGTAGCGGGAGGCTTAGGTGAAGGATGACGCCTCGCTGAAGCTACAGGGTCTCCCTTCTGTTCCAGCTCCGCAGGCTGGGTAATGGCTCAGGGGGGAGAGGGGGGTTGCGTCGGGTTTACTAAGCCCTGGGTCCAGGGGTGCAACACAGAGGTCTGTACCACCCGTGGGTTTTTGCATTAGGACGGTACCTTGTATCTAAACCGACCCGCCATTCGGCTGCAGACGATTGCGTCGCCCAGGCGCGCTAAGTTCCCTTAGCTTCCAGATTCTCACTGGTGGATAGGTCATACTAGCTTAGACCTCCTCGTATTTAAGAGGTGAGTCACCCCAGCATTAAGGTAACCACCACCCTCCCTACAAACAACGGCGATTCCGTCGCACCGGCCCCCAGGGTACACGCCTTAGGCACCCCGCTGGGACACACCGCCATCGTAGGTCCTCAATTCCCCGTGAGTGACGGGTCCGCTGCCAAGCTGAGTCCAACCCAGGGGCACGAAATCAGCAAGCTTTTAGGGGAAGCTCTGTTCACGGCTTTGCTCCACGTGCCTCCGCTAATTTGCGGCAGGGTGAGGCTCGGCCGGCTTGAAGGGGGCCAGTGCCCGCTGCCGGCCAATGCCTGCGCGTTGGCCCACGTCTGCAGGCTGGTCCGCTGCTCTCGCTGGTGCTTGCTGCCCAAGAAGCTCGAGAAGTTGCCTCTACCAGGTCTGGCTGGCAAGTGTGCGAGGTAGACTGCACCACCACGAGTTGCCGAGGTTGGTAAGATGCGGACTCTTGAGCGGGAGGTCTGGGGTTCGAATCCCGCCAGGATCGTCCTCCCTGACAGGTTTTTTTCCAGGTTTTTCTCAGTCCTCAAATGGCAAATGCCGGAGAGGTACCCTAAATTTTGGCTTAGAACATTTCCTTCCTTAAAAAAAAAAAGCCTTTCCCAATTTATCATTTCATTTCATCAGTGTCACCGCCTGTGGTGCCTCAGTAGTAAAAACGGGCGTTAAACACTAATCAAGATAGACTGCAATGGCTACGGTTGATTGGTTCGTTCGGTGGGGCTAGAGCTGTGGACAGGTGACGAGGGAGAAATGGGGAGGCGCGGCAATGCGGTTCGATATTTCTTTCCGCTGTGAGGAGCGGGGTTGGCGGTGATGACTGTTGCTTTCTTGGAGCCATTCTAGATGTTTCTCTCTTGGCGAACCTCGACCCGTGACAGCACTGAGCAGTAATTCAAGCCCGGTGGCGGACCGCACTTAAAACACTCAATACTACCCTCTACTGTAATATTGAAAGGTTTATTTCGTTTGAAACAATCATACACGCACACAGCTCTTTTGGGGGCCGTAGAAGACATCGCCACTACGCAGCAGCTCTTATTGTCAGATGGGCCTACCTCGGCGCCAACCAGCAAAGAATACCGGCACTCCCTGCCCTCCACCGCAGACCTCAGCACAACCACCATAGCTCTGCCGAAATGGCAAATGAAAAGACCGCGAAGAAGACAGCCGGATCCTCTTGCCCATCAACCGACGCAGAGAAGCCATCACCGGATCACACCACCACAGTACTCACTGAAGACATCACTCCTGACAATACGCCACTCTGTTCAAACACTACCACCCTTCCCCAGCACGTGAAGACCAGCTCTTTCACCATACCGGCGGCCAATGAAGCGACGCCATAAATGGCGTTCCACGGAGCATTTCTACTTCATTTCTGCTCCGCACTCTGCAGAAACACTGGCCGTCGGCCTCCAGTACACCGCATTCTCCTCCAGCCTCGGCCCCACTCCGCTTGTGGTGTTTCTTGATTCGAAGGCATGCGATGCTGCTGTTGCCAACATGTGGTTGCGAGTACTACCAGGCTCTAGGTCCAGGGGTATAACACAGAGGTCTGTGCCACCCGTGGTATTTTGCGTTAGGACGGTACCTTGTAACTCTAAAACGACCCGCCATTCGGCTGCAGACGATTGCGTCGCCCAGGCGCGCTAAGTTCCCTTAGCTACCAGATTCTCACTGGTTAATAGGTCATACTAGCTTAGACCTCCTCGTATTTAAGAGGTGAGTCACCCCAGCATTAAGGTAGCCACAGTCTCCCTCTGACCATTGCCACACAGCGCAGAGTGCATGGGTGCCGAAGCCCTTCCGGGTGCAAGCAGCATGACCTGGGCCGCCGCCGCAGCAGATTCTGTGCTTCCTCTGGGGGCACCGAACACTACAAGGGCCAGGCCGCCTGTCCACTCCAGCGTAGCCGTCATCCCAATATCCCAGCCTACACCAAAACACTAAAAGCAACCACACATCATGATCCAGAACCTCCACCGGCTTTGTCTCCAACCCCACCACGACTTCTGGCGTTGCACACCCGAACACCGCTTTCAACATTCCCTGATGACCATACCATCCACCCTTGCAAGCCAATACCATCAAAACGGAACTTGCCGCCCGGGTCCATGCCCTGGAGAGCATTATCACCACAGATCTAAGCACACTGCACACCACCGCCGCCACTCTCCGAGAACAAATTTCTGAACTTAACCTGCCCGCAGCCACTCAACACGACGCCATAAAAGAGAACTTAAAACAACAGGCATCCGCGACTCACTCTCCGTGCGGCTGGACAGTATTGAGGAAGCACTCATCGAACTTTGCCTTCAGTACAGCTCCACCATCACAAGACGTAGTAGCCGACTTAACATTTCAAGATATAGGAGCATCAAGACAGTATCCAGCGACATTTTCAACCTTCCCTCCATAGTCTCCATACGCCTTGAACGGTTGGAAGAGGCGTCACCGAACTCCGGACTTCCAGCCATAATCATTTCCACAGTCTAAGGCAATTAATTCAGGACGCCAGGACCCTATCAGAAATAGCATCGCCAGCAAACCAATACACCCATCACCTCAGTAACTTTGCATCCTGGACCATAGACCAACACCGAGAACGTCGGTCCTGATGGTGTAGTAGTAACCATACTTGTCTTCTAAACCCAAGATAGCGAGTTCGATCCCGGCCGGGACGATGGATTTTTTTTTCGGGCGTAAAAATCCTAATTATGGCCTCCAGAAGGGAAGTAAAGCCGTGGGTCCCGTGTCGTACATTTACGGCACAATAAAGAACGTCTGAACTAAATTTGTCGGCCCATTTACGCCCTGATTTGAATGGGACGCTAATGACCCGAGATTTTAGGGCATCCGTAAATAAACCAAATAAAAAAATACACCGAGAACATGTGAGTTCCTTGTTACAACGCCCTACAAAAATTCGGCAACAATCATACTCTCCACCTCATACGTTCGTATGAACAATATATTAATTCATGAATAAATATATTAATCTCTTCTACTCTCCTACTATTTCACACTCAATCCCCTGGCGGCTTTTAGGGCCTCGGCCATATCTGTCCCCGGTACAACCTTTTAACTCTCTCCCGGCGATCGGCCGACAGCAAGTCTCAAGAACTAACGAGGGTGCTAATGCGGGACTTCCTTGCCTTTTACCTTTCATTCCTCTCCAACTTTCGCCTTCGCTCTATCCCTTTCCCTACCCCCCCCCCCAATAATAAAAAACCGAGTAAACAGTGCAGAGTAGTTGAGTTAAGCAAATTGAAAGCAATTACCCAATAATGAGCAACTGGAGACCAATGGGTTCCTTATATCAATACCCTCGGAAAACATCCCTGAACAACTTGTGAAAGTTTCTGGTGGAATTCGGTTTCACGCTGTATTTAAAAGCTATATGAAATTCCTTTGGTATTTTTATTATTTCTCTTATTTATGGACGCTATGTAAAATCTGGCTCTTTGCTTCCCACTAAATTCAGTACATGAAGCAGCCAATAAATTTGGTCAAAGACATCTTTCAAGCTTGAGGCTTCTTTACGTGCACTAAATACTGAACCAACTACTTAACTTCCCTTCCGAGGAAGGCCATACTTAAGATTTTACGCCCTAAAAAATCGATCGACCCTGACCGAATTTGATGCCGCCACCTTGGGTCAGTGAGGAAAGTAGGTTACCAATAGATCACCAAGGGCGGTTTTGTGTACGTCATTTTTGCCTTTGGGTGCTAAAGGATTGGAAAAGTAGCTTGTTAGAACGGGAGGAAAAAAAAAAAACTTTGTAGCTTCATCATTTAACGTCACGGTAAATGTAAATAACTTACCAACAATCTCCGAAGGCGCGCAGCCACAGAAGAGGAGTACTTTCATTCTGAATCCAACGACTCCAGGAAGTAGAAGAGACATCAAATGTATTTGCTCTAGTTCCAGTTTCATAGTGTATTCTTTCCATTTATATAAGTCTCGTATGAGACTTGAACATAGAGGATGAGCAAAAGATGGCTACGTGGTTCTGAGATTCATAACGGGTAACCAGTTAGAAAAGGGAATATGATAGCCTAGCCTCAGGCTTTTCATTTCGAATTTGTGTACAATTTCTCCCTAAGCCGTAAGAATTGTGGAACACGGCACTATGGACCAATGTAAAAGTGTTTTCGTTCGACGAAGACGCGTTGCGTCTAGATTTGTAACCTACTACACCGGGAACATGTAACGGCTACAGCAAGGAGCGGTAAGATGTGTCGATTTCTGGAGTAAGTTTTCATCTCGAAGGACAAATGCCTCTAGGTGTTTTGGCTCTATATCCCGCCGAAGACATGAAAGTAATAAATTAACCAGGATTGATTGGATATCAGCAAAATTTCTTCTCTTTCGCTCTCCGGTGAGTAAGCGTATCCGAATCCGATAGATACATGTGCTTTTTTATGGTTAACCCTGCAGTGGTCGCGCCCATTAAGGTAACATGAGCTGCTGCGTGGATGACATTACTGATCCAGTGTGATTTATTAACTTGAGCGTAAAGCAATATCGTCTTCTTGTGCCGAACGAGATTGGCAGTAGAATAAGTTCATTGTGTAACTTACCTTACTCACTGAGTAAGAGTTCGCTCTTGGCGAACTCTTCCACAAGTTACTTCGGCATATATAGGTGGATAATTAGGTATTCCTGTACAATGGCGTGTTAGTTCAGAGGGTTAGAGCGTCGTGCTATAGTACAATGGTAGTTGGTTCATATAATCAAAGCCGAAGCGCCTCCCCATTTCCCATCTCATTTCTGTGGGGTTAAAGGAGATTTGCCACCATTAAAATGATGTATCCCCTACTTAGCACACAATCCCGTATCAATTTATATTTACGAAAAGGACGCGAGCATAGACCTTTCTAAGATTTACGAGATACATCGCACAAACCAAAGTGATATAAGGCTTTGCGGAGAGCTAGGAAAGATATTGCTGAATTGGAACATATTGGAGCTGGTGCATGACAGCCGTTAATCCTCCCTTTTCCATCCATCAATGAATATGTGGGGACATTAAGCAGAGTCAAACTTATAAATATGCAGTGAAAGACAGGAATAAAAGTCCAATAGAGAAACTGCCAAATCAAATGCTTTTTAAACTTTCACGGCCTTCCGTAATATTGTTTAAATACACATTGTGCCGTTTCCGGTGCTGTGATATAAAATCAAAGCATTTGTCAACTACTTCGAAAAGTCGTAAACTTTATAGAAAAGGGAACTCCAACATTTAGTTGCTTGAGAATTTAAAAAAAATAAAACTATTTCACTTAGTGAGTCATCTTAAAATCGACTGATGAAACGAAACAAAATTTTGACCAAAGAAGGATATCGCAGTGCAATTATCAAAAAGGAAAATATCAAATTTTATCACGCGACGTGCATTTATTTTGTGGTCAGCCAACTCTACCTGCACTATATAATTCCTGAGCACGCATCACTGACCATTTTTCTGTGTTTTCATTAATTGTAAATTTAACTAACTTAATGTATATTCACTCAAGCAATTGTGTTCGAATATTCAGTCAAGTAATATCATTTTATAACAATGTCTGCCTAAGCAACCATAAATATTAATAAACACATTGCCCAGAATTGTAAAAAGTTTTCTCTGTATTGTTTTTCTCAGTTGGTATTACTAAATCAAATAGGAGCTACTCTAATAGTCCACTTTCCTTTATTTTATTCTCGCGGTTTTTGAATATGTAGGTAGGTGTTCAAAAATAAGTATAACATTTTATACTGTTAAACCGTGCGTGAATTTCAAATAGAGGGTGAGGGGTGCCAAAAATGTATACACACTGCAAGCAAAGAAAAAAAAACTGTTAACATAACAAAACTGAATTCACACGAACAGAAAGTGATGAGCACAAATCATTTTAGACTTTTACAATTACAACAGTTGCTCAAAATGCTCACCACGGCGTCTTCTGAGTACGTTCAACTACTGATTGAGCAACGTTTGCGAAAGTGTCCTCAGCGATTGCAGCCATGCCGTTTCAATTTCTTCCCGAAGTGATCCTAAGTATGGCTTCCTTCGGAAGGGAAGTAAAACCGTGGGTCCCGTGTCGTACATTTACGGCACGAAAAATAACCTCAAGCCTAAAAGAGACCTCTGAGCAAAATTTGTCGGCCGTTTCACGCCCTGAATTGAATGGGAGGCTGATGACTTGAGCTGTTAAAGAGCGTCCATAAATAAATCATTCAAAAAAAAATCCCGAAGTGCTGCCAGTGTAACTGATTTTCTACGGTATGCAACACCCTTAAGAGTTCCCCATGGGTAGAACTCCAACGGAGTTAGATCCGGATAACAGTTCTGTTGTGTACACTCGTCTCCATTGCCTTTGAACTTCAACAAACCTCGGTTTTCCAATCTTCCAAATTGCTTTCCGCTGTTCAATCGGTAATTTGGCTCCATTTTGTTGTAGCAACACAAGCATAACGTAATGTGAGTCACATCTGTTTACAGAACATCATACGATAATCTTGACTTCATTTGTTCATTGTTGATTTATCTGTCACGTAGCAACGCTATCATAATGTAAGCCATACGCTACTACTACTACTACTACTACTACTACTACTACTACTACTACTACTACTACTACTACTACTAATAATAATAATAATAATAATAATAATAATAATAATAATAATAATAAAAGGAAATAGAAGAGTGAGCGAATATGACACCGTGTAAACATTTGTTGCATTAAAAGTAAAATTGGGAATAGCATCTCACAAATAATACATGTTTTTAAAAGTAAACTTAAAAAAAATCAGATTATTAAAATTAACAATAAAATAAAAGACAATAAATTAATATCTGGATGTCTATTTGAACGGGAAAAAAAATAAGAAACATGTAGAAAATACAAGAACTGGGGCAAAAAAAAAAAGTTACATTTAATTATTGGACAAAAATATTTTAATATAAAAGCTGATGGAATAAAAATTTATAACAATAGCATGTTTGCAGCCACATTTAACTGAGGGGGAGGCACGTGAGTTATTTCTATATGTACTGTAAGAAACTCCCAAAGAAAAAATGTATTGAGATGTACAGGTGCATTTCCAATAATTGGACAATTAGTACAATCAATTAGGCCAATTGATTATTTAATCCGTTTAAGAGCAGCTCTTATTGACTAAAAAATAATGGATGTAATTGGAAGAAATTATTGAAATAAAAAATAATCAAACATTCATTGCTATTAATATGGAAAAAGAATGGGATGAAATAAAAGAAGGTAAAAGAGTGACATCTTACCATCCATGCAGTAAAGATATTCAACCCAGTAAGTGTTTAGTACATTATGTAACAGGTTATGGTCCATATTGCTCATATTTGCAAATATTTAAATTGAAAGAAAATAATACATGCACGGTTTGTAACGTGGTCGATACACTGGAGCAAGTTTCATACGAATGCCCTAAATACCTCATTTTTAGTTGATGAGAAAAGATGACTACTCACAGGGAAATAAATTTGAAACATCATGAGGTATCAAAATGATTTTAGATGATTGAACGATTTAACAAATGATGATTTAGATGATTGAACGATTTAACAAATAAAATATGTAAGATGGCAGAAGTGTATATAAACAACAAAAATCAAATAAGACAGAAGATCCCAGAGAATCAGAGAAAGGAAGCAGCTGAGAGAGATCGAGAATAAAAGGAGAAAAATGTAAGCTACAGATAAAAGTTAAGGGGGGGGGAAGAACTGCATTGTCAGCACACCACTGTCCAGTATAATTGATGCTTGAGACCTAATTGTTGGTCAGACTCTGTTGCCTGGAATTCCGTTGAGGAGCAGCCCGTATACCGAGCTTCGGCAGAGTTAAATTGTACGTGTATTAATTGGTATTGTAAATTTTTGCTACTGGGTACTAGAAGCAATTGTAGATTGTAAGTTTAAATAGTCATAGTGCTGGATTCAAGTACCGGTTTTAAGTTATAGTTTTGTTTAATTATATCATTAGATTGTAGATTTTAAAATCTGCAGAATGTCAATTGTATAGACTGAGGAATAAATAAAAATTGATCTGGAATATTATGTCCTGATATAGAACCAAGATATCAGAATATAAGCATTGCAGAATAAAATAATATAATAAAGCTCTACGCCGCATTGCCTTCTTCATGACCCACACAGGTTTTGGCTGTTAAATAGGCCCTCCGTGGTAAAAGTTTAACTCGTTAGCAAATAAAACAACATTGAAAAACGCATGTAGTTATATACATTTCATTTCAGTTGAATAATTGGAACATTTGTTTAAATTTTAATAACAGCGATAGCTGCTGCAAGAATCAGACGAATGAATCTCGCCTTGGGAACAGCTTTACAGAACGTGTCATGCTGACTGAATAGATGCCATTGTGGACAATCGCCACACAAAATACGGTTTCCATGAACTACACAAAGAGATGTCTATAAGCTAAGCATGCACACATAATAATACAACAGTCGAGTTTCAAATAGGATGACAAAACTATTTCTTAGCTGAAGTGTTAGCGTTCTTGGACTACTTTTAGTTGAGTGCGGTGCTCTCGTTGCATGCTCTGGCTGTTATGCGCTATACCCGCTGAACGATATATCAGCTAACTTTGTGTTATCTGACAAAAATGTACCTTTTGTCATTTGTGCTACAGTATATGAATACACGCTTTGGGGAGGGGGGGGGGCACTGTGTATGCAGTTGCTTAACATCGCACATATGTTACTGCCTATAGGAGCCCCTCTTTGGGGAGGTGTCCGGGTTGGACTCAGTGTAATGTGTGATGCGAAACTCGTGTGATTTGTCGGCAACGCAGGGTAGTGGGCCACCTTCAAATACTCGGGTTACCCATCTACAGAGTTGGGAAGGTCATTGATATGAATATAAGGCCACTCTATTTAAAAATTCAATGGGGAGCTGTATAGCGTGTGTACTCAGCGGCGAGAAGAGGAATCCTTCTATACAGGTGTTAACACCGCACAAAGTTTAGTGACTGTAAAGGATTGCATTGATCAAATTATCGCTAAATACTTTTAAAACATTAGCACTGAACAATTCCTCTTTAGATCAAAAAATGAACGACGAATGAAAAATCCACAGTGCATACTTTTGACGCCGTAGTTACATTTCATTGTGAGGCAATTAAACGTCTCACGTTCGAGTTCCCGTTTTACATTAAAATTTTCTTCCTAGTTTTAATTTGTTTGACTGCATAAGAATATTGAATTAAAAAAAAAAAAGATTATCCTATCCTATCGAGGATGCCTGGCATGCAATGAATATCAGAAACCGCAAAGGTTAGGGAATAGTTTTCAAGTCAGTAGACGATTCAATAACTTAAAAAAGGGGGGCACCAAGTTTTCAGGAGCAAATTGGTCTACTTCTACCCAGCCAGCGGTCAGGGAAACTTCGTGCAAGTGGTGACCAAGGCTAAATGTATAGGACTAACATCGTACTGGAAACTAATTGGGACACAACTGTCACTGCTACCAGAAGGTGGCAAAATGTTCTAAAACCCGTTTATAAATATCCAGGAGAAGGAAGATACGGGCTGATGATGCATTTGTAAAAAGTCTGTTACTCAAAAGATCCACACCGCCACAGCTCAGGGATGAAAAGGCTGATAAGGGAAACAAATTGAGTGAATCCATAGTCTGAAAGTGTCCACCGCCTGGGTGCCGAAAGTAAAAATGGGAGTAAAACAAATACTGCCTTCTAATTTATGAGCTGGATGTATAGCCACTCTTCACATGTCTGCTTCGAGCCGCCTCTGTAGCTCGAAGACCACAGAAAGTATCTCTCGGAGGCACACACTACATAGAGATTACAACTATAAGTGCCTCGCTAATACAAATCCCCTTGTCTTCAAACTCCTTTGTTACTCTAAGTATCACACCCTGAATCCTCTCCTGGGAACTTAGAAGTTTGTCATTTGCCTTGTTTTGTAATTTCTTCTATTATTTTTCTGTAAATAAACTTTTATTAGAAAAAAATCGACGTCGTTGTGTTTCGACACTTAAGTGACCAACCTATCCTTACATCCTTCTGTTTACCGCTCGGCCAATTAAAACCCTTGTCTTCCGCTCGCTCTCCGCCGGCAAAGCCTCTATCAGACGACCGCGCCGGTGTTCTAGACCTATATTTACTGTATTTCCATGGTATTTGCCAATGATGAGGGCTGCAAATAAACAAGCCTATTAAAGTTTGTTAAGGAGGATGGTCCTGGTGAAATTCAAACTGCAGATCTCTGATTCACGAATCCGTGCTTCAACGACCTCGGCCAACTACGTGTTACTAAACGATTATAAGTTGTCAAATTTCCAAATGCTATGAGTGTATATTCTTTATATCACGCTCAAATGGCCCTTTGAAACAAGCTTGAATGCGTATTCAATAAGTAACTTCTTATTACATAAGGGTTGCATTTGTGCGCAAGTGTCTAGCCCTTAATGACTAATGTTTAATAAGTGTGTTGCTATGTGATACATTTATTTTTATTCAACTCGACCTGAATACAGGCTAGTGGTTGAGTTGTGTACATGCATTGGATGCGATAGTGCAGTGCACAGTAGCTAATGGTGTCATACGAAGATTTTCAGCTGCTCCCATTTCTTGTAGAAGGAGCAGAAAATCTAAAGTAATGGTAGCAGTAATAGTGCTCAGCTACAGTGGCAGTAAGAGCGTTGTAGTTTTGAATACCAATTCACTTTGGTAACATAGTTTCTGATTGAACTTACCGTAGACCTAGACGCAGCTAACGACACATTGGTGCAGATGATGGGACCCAAGGTTCTTCCAAACTGCCAAAAAGAGAGAGTGTGTTTCCTGCGACCTCTCATCTCAGAACAATCATTCTTTGTGTCTGACGTAACGTCCCATATGTGGAGGGGGAATCAGGCCCCCCTTCTGATGCTCTGAAGCATGCTTTCCGGATCCTAAGCACCCCGAGTACTTCTGACATTACTAAAAGTTCGTCAGGCTGCACATTCGAGCCCTTCCCCATGGGGAGTCGTCCAGATGGACTGGACTCGGCGTAGCAGCATGTACCCACGACTCGAGCACAATTGAGTATGCCGCTGCGAGTTAGTGCTCTTGCACAGTGACAGGGAGGTGAGCCATCACAAGAGCACAGTGCCACATTGGCACTGCATGGGATTTTGTCAGATTGTCAAATGGAAACAAATTCCATTCAGTGGTCTTTGGTGACATTGGGGTTTTTAAGAAAGTGGTTAGACAATCTCAAAATGGTCGTCACATTTGAGATATTTTTCTTTGACTATCCCAGGGATGCCTATCAAAAATACATATCAATGCCGGAATTCTTTTAAAAAAGTATAAATAGAACGTTTTGTCAACACGTTTTCTTCGTCATGTTTGGTTGCAGTTCGTCGCGAGAAATGAATTACATTAAGTTGCACTATGTCTTGCTCCGGCTCATTCGGCTCAACTAGTACGGAATGTCCTGACTAAATGGGCATCGCACTTGTTTTTCACGCTTGTAATTTGTACTTTCTTCGAACGAGCTCGCTGAAAGGCATCAATTTGTATAGCTGTTACTTCATAAGAGTAGTTCAAAGGAGACTAGAGAACCAGATCGCAATTTTTTGGTCTTAGGTTGAATATTTTAACGTGTACTTCCGCTACACCCTTCCTAAGTCTGAGAAGTTTATCAGCAGCGTAGGGGTGGGGTATAATTCCCCTGCGAAAGTGACTGCGGTTGCCGTCTGCCACATGTCTTTTCTTTTTCCTCGAATAAATATACCTTTTACGACACCCGGCCGCTAATGCTTGCACTCAGGAAGAGAACTAAGGAAACGCCTAGAATGAGACCGCCCGCTACCATCGAACTGGCTTTTCGGATCCGCCAGGTGCCGATGGCCTTTTGATTTAAGACGGTTCCGAGATAGATGCAAACAGGTACCAACTGCACAGGTCAGTCGGCCTGACCTAGCTACAGGCCTACTCATTCTTTAACCGGGGAGTAAACAGAGCATTTAGGGAACTCACCACCCTCTCTGCGACAAACAGCACTTGGAGACTGAATCTCTGCTAGGATGGTACACGTCAGAGGCAACGTCAGAGGCACTCCCAAGTGGCACACTGCAGCCGCAAGTACCCAATTTCCCTGGGTCGTGGGACCACAGGGTATAACCCATCCGGACACTCCCCGAGGAAAGGGACTCGAATAGTCTAGCCCTCTGTGCTTCTAGTAACATCAGAAGTTCTCAGGGTCCGCAGAGCCCGCACCTGGAGCATCTGAAGAGCAATGACCGATATCGCGGCGCCTCTCCCCCCTTACGGGAAGAAGAGAATTGCACAATACTTTATTATTACAAATAACGTGAACAAGCAAGCAAATCTCAAATCGAAAAACTCCATCGAGTGTGCATTTGCGCTGTTTGCCTCCAATTTATAAATTTAGAAACGTTTAAGTGTAAGCAATTATGCGATTAAATAAAGATTACCAGAATTCTAAATTAAACAGTACAATTTATACAATTAAACTTCATGCTGCCCTGGACACTGAGCCAGGCCTGTGGAAATAGGAACGAACGTAACAACTTAGAATTATTGGACGAAAATATCTTAACTCCCAGCACTCGGAGCTCCCTCTAAAAGATGGAAATGCTAACGTGAAATTCCAAGCATAAAATTCTATCGCCATGGCGACACTCGAAATTTCCACGGCTGTCTTTACCAACAGTCGAAGCGGAAAGCCTAGTGGGAGGTATTATTATTATTATTATTATTATTATTACTATTATTATTATTATTATTATTATTTTACGGGCGCTCTTTAACATCACAGGTCATCAGCGTCCCATTCTATTCAGGGCGTGAAACGACCGACAAATTTTTCTCAGAGGCCTCTCTTTCAGGCTTGAGGTTCTTTTTTGTGCCGTAAATGTATGACATGGGACCCACGACTTTACTTCCCTTCCGAAGGAAGCCATATTTAGGATTTTTACGCCCGAAAAAATCCATCGGTCCTGGCCGGGTTCGAACCCGCGATCTTGGGTTTAGGAGGCAAGTATAGTTACCACTACAACATCAATACCGACTAAGGAAGATTGGTGAAAGGCTCACTAGTGTACCTTGCTATACATAGGGAAAAGGAAAAATACTAAGCGAGCTTCCATCCCAACATCCAAAAGCAACCCGAATGCTTCGTCTAAGGTGAGTCCCATGGAGTTAAGAAACTCAATAGTAATTGCTCTGCGGTTGACATCCGAGAACTTCATGTTGTACCTATCAAAAATAAAATGCTGATTCCGTTGAATTTGTTGGCCATCATATTCGGCAGCTATTAGGATGGCGAACGGACATACACCTTACAACTCCGAAATATAAATTTAGGGGCATATTTAGTCTCTGTATGAGCTTAATGTATTTACGAGCTAATATCTCGCATCACAATCCAGGCATCTGACTCCTATTGAGTCATGTGTTCTCGATAGGGTCGCAATGACCCTAAGGGTAATGGGATCATTCAACGGAGTCTTCAGCCTCTTCGGAGAAAAGGAGACTGCCACTTTTTCCATGTCATCTGCACCCGAACACTAGAAGTATGAACCAACAGTCCATGGTTGAAGGTGAAACAGCAATCTAAATCGTACCTACTCGCTTGGGCTTAACCTCTGCATAATGTGTAGGATGCTTGTGATGTGGATAGTGATAGGCATGGATTGGGAAACTCTGTCGGTTCCGACCCCTGCAGTGTTGAATCTAGCAGCTCTCCTGGGGGAGGGATATCACAGGCTTCAAATGTTCCTAATACTGATAAAATAATACTGGTAC
This sequence comes from Metallyticus violacea, assembly GCA_030762175.1. Lineage (NCBI taxonomy): Eukaryota > Metazoa > Arthropoda > Insecta > Mantodea > Metallyticidae > Metallyticus > Metallyticus violacea. The sequence goes on along the minus strand of CM060831.1, from coordinate 93,322,796 downwards.
TAATATTTTTAAAGTTTTCTTTATCTCTGATATATAATTAAATATAATTATCTTTAAGATTGAAATTGAGAACTAATAAAATAATATAACAATGAAATAAGTTACATTTACAGCAAACTAATGCGTCTATGCCTTATTACAGCTTATCTGTAGATGACATCATTAATGAAACTTTCTGTGGGGATGCTCAGTACACATTCAACGAGTGACCTTAGCTCTTCATAGTCGATAATGGCCCTTAAGATAAAAGAAGCAACAACAGAAGAAGACGAATCTTCCGATTTAACGATCTTAAAAGAACGTTTTCTCTCTCTCTCTCTCCACTGTTTTTACTGAGGCACTACAGGGAGTGGACACTGATCACACGTCAGCACTTTAAGCCCTAACATCAAACACGGTTCTTTACAATCATTTTCATTAAACTCTTGAAATGTTTTACAGTGGGTTTCGAATCCCGCAAGGACCGTCCTCCCTGTCTGAGGTTTTTTCCAGGTTTTCCTTAGTCCTTATAAATGGCAAATTGTGGGGAGGTACCCTAAACTTAGGCCTAAAGCGTTTTCTTCCTTAAAAAAAATCCTTTCCCAATATATCATTTCATCTCATGTATCATAAGTGTTCCATCGCCTGTGGTGCCTCTGTAGTAAAAACGAGTGTTAAAACTCCATTCTTTCACAGCCTTGTCATTGAACGATTGCACCATTTCATTAATCATACTTTTCATAAATTTCCTTACATTTCTCATTGTTTGTTGTCTTCCGTGAAGAGCATACTTTTAACCTCTGCTGTGTCAACTTTTGATTTTGAAATTTCACGTACCCTTTCCTTTTTTCGCACTATGTTAATTACAAAGGCGGTCGTTGTTTCTAAAGTGTTCCAGAAATAAGTACAGGGAGTTGTGAAATTTTGAGTGACTGTTTTTGCAGAACTTTACTTAAGTTTGAGACGGCATATAATGTTTCGTTCAAAAATATTAAACCTACAATGAAATTGTAACTCATTTCTAGCAAGAGCCCTCCTGGCAAACTTGTTAAATTCGCACCGTCCTTATATATAATATGTTCACATGCCATCATAATGAGTCATGAACTGTACGATAGGTACTGAACCAATGAGTGTCAGCAGCTTCGGATATTTTTAAAACAAGTTCTAAAGCACGCTGAATTCGTGCAATATATTTTCTTGGTTAGAAGAAGCATGAAAAAGTTTATAAATGTTCTAAACAATATATAATAACCTAGCGCGGATTCCAGTGACATAACCAGTAAAATTATCAGCACTATTGAAAGAACATGTTACTAATTTGTCATAAGAAATTTTTAATTTTTTTAGTCCACTATCAATAGATTCAACTGTAGTACTGTTCAATTCAACCAGACAAAAACCTTTCCTTCACTTCAAAAGACGGAGACGGCGTAACATAACGAACTAGCAAAGACGGTTCATTTCGCTTACAAACATTTGTAGATTCGTCTGCCATTAAGAAAATTTATTTATTTATCATGGAAAAGTGTTTCATCTTGGTTGCTTAGAACCTCAACAGTACAATTTAATAATTCTAGAGCAGTATATTTGCACATATGTGAACCTTTAACTTTGAAATTTACCCATTTTTCAACTTAATGTCACTTTTTAGTACTAATATTCTGAATTATAGGTTCATATTTCTTAGAGAAGATACAGCTTCCCGACACAACACTTTTTCAGTTTCATTTTGTTGAATTATATGAGCATGAACTGCAGCGTTTAATCACTGAAATGTACAATTTAAACTGCAACGGCTTTTGGGAGTTTTTTCTGACTTGGCATACTTTTCTAGTTTCCCTATGCTTCCAATAGCTTTTCTAGATTTTGTGAAAGGTACAGAAAAACACTGTGCTTGTTTTTGTACAGCTTTAATATAAATTTTTAGATGCCTTTCACATGACTTACAAAAAGTCGTACCCTGATTGCGGTCGAAGTACAACCAATTGTTCTTACACTCCCATTTTTGGTGGTACATAATATTGCGTTTAACACTGTTTACACTTTGTTAAGGTTGGATCAGAAATAGCACACTTTTTGTTCAAAAACTGAGGAAGACTAACCACAGAGTCACTAAGGAATTCACTATCTCTATCATTTCTTCCAATAGACGAATCTTCTGCAATACACCGTCTTTTATTAAAAAGAAAATGTTTGTTTTTTAGAAATTGTATTTCAATATTGTTTTTTTCGATAAGGCATCACCCTTCTGCCGTAAAGGATTGTTGACTGAATAACCATTAAAATAGCTGCAAGTTGAAATTCATTCCAACAATGAAGGTTTATTACATTATACCAGCCCTGCCACCCCACATGCCCATTATTGAGTTTCAAATTTAATTTTACTACACATTAAAGTTAGCAGTTATCAAAGTGAACAATAATTTAAATTCATTATTTATTTTAATTAATCATAACATTAGATACATTTACAAACATATTTTAAATTTTTGGGGAGGAATTTCTCCTGCGGCTACCCCTTGAATTAAAATAAAACTACTACAAATCTGGTGCAGATGTCAAGCACCTTCTAGTTTTGGACTACTAGAAATGTCTGCATTGGATATCCTTCCTGCTGGAAGTCATGCACAGCTTTGCGAAACTTCTCACAAAAATCACTTGTCTTGTTGCCTTTACACAGACTTATTTGGCATTTTTTTCTTTTTTTAGAAAGCCTTCATTCTCTTCCTCTTGTTCCTCATCTTGTGCTTTTCCCCCTTCAGTCATTCACCACTGAAGGATGAACTTCTTCCTTTTTATCTTTCTTTTCCTTACCTCATTATAGATCACACATGTTACAATAATCAGGATATTGTAGAAAACATGCATTGATCATCATCTACATGTTACTTTAGTTGATTATTTACGAGTCATGTGGTCAGTGACATCTAATCCATATTTCATTATTATAGGTTATAGTTTCTGGTTTCTTCTTATCTTCTTTGCTCACTGCCACTTCAGAATGCAGCATACTGAGGAGTAGGACATTCTTATTTTTCTTTGCTTGGTAAACAGTGAAGGTATAGTCTATGCCACCATTTGATCGCAAGATGGAATGTAGTGGTGCATTCACCTTTTTTACCTCAATAGAAATTTCACTACAAATTTTGTTACCACCAATGACGTTTTCTTCTGTTGGAGCTTCTTGGCAAGGGGAAGAGATGTGAAGAAGTTGTCTGTCATCACATTTCTTCCTTAATTTAGAAAGGGCTCCATTAGACATAGAACCATATATACCCTTTGAGTTTGATTCTCCACACTCACCTTGGTATGGTATTGCATATATATTTTGATGCTACATTTGCTGCAATCCAGAATTTCAGACCATATTTGTTAGGTTTGTTGGACATAAATTTGGTAAACCTGCAGTTGCTTTGCTTGGAAGTAATTGCTCATCAATAGCTATATTTTTCCCTGGATGATAACAATGGAGACAGTTTTTCACAAATCTATTCCAAATTTCAGATACAAGAGTTGGCAGTTGGCAATCTTTCAGCTCGTTGATTTCTCATCAATACAGAAATCTGAGCCACTCCTGAAATTTATCCTGTGACATTGTGTCCTTGATGACTGTAGGTTTCCAGAAATATGACGTCGAACCTGGTGGTGTAGTGGTAACCATACTTGCCTTCTAAACCCAAGGTAGTGGGTTCAAACCCTGCCAGGATCGATGGATTTTTGGGGGGCATAAAAGTCCAAAGTATGGCTTCCTGTGTAAGGGAAGTAAGCCGTGGGTCCTGTGTCGTACATTTGCGGCACGAAAAAAAACTCAAGCCTGAAAGAAGAGGCCTCTGAGCAAAATTTGTCGGCCGTTTCAGCCCCGGAATTGAATGGGACGCTGATGACCTGTGATGTTAAAGAGCATCCTTAAATAAAACAAATCAATCAGAAATGTGACCAAAGATCATCTACTGACATACCTTTCATATATATTACTTCTCGAATGTACATGATAGTATCATCTTCTCCAGTTCGAGAGAAAGAGTACATTTGTGTTTTATTTCCATCCAAGCATTGGATTCTGTATACTTCTTTGTGAGACAGCACCAGTTCATCAAAGAGTAGGCGAAAAGCACTGATGGGAGAATCATCCACCCTTTGGAAAGCATATGTAATGGGATCTCCTCGCTCTGCTAGGACATTTACAGCAGCCCATCTCCCTCATGATGATGATATGTTGATAACCTGCCATTCAGATCCGTCTCTAGCCACCATTTTCACTTTGATACAATCTGATGAAGCCTGGTACTGCTGAAATGACTGAGGCAATGGTTGAGGAAAATTAGCACTTGCACCCACTTCAGATAAGGAATCCTCACTAACATTTACATCACTGTCCCTGGTTTTTGGCATGAATTCCCTATCTGAGTCTGATAGATCAATTTCTGATTTAACATAGGAACTCTAAAAAAACATGCAAAATCTTGTCATCTGAAAGGCCCCACTGATGATACATGATTAAAGTTGATAGTATACACACATGCCTAATGCCATTACTGTAACTGTATATTGACCACCAGTTTTCTAAAATCTAGTAACATCCTTAATTAATATTCAATGTGGTTTAAGAAATGAATTATCAACCATCTTGGCTATAGTGGAATATGTGCATGAATTGTTGCAATTGAAAGATGGCCATAAAAAAAATAGCAAGAATTTACTTAGACTGTCCAAACCTTTGACTCTATATAACTAATGTCAAAGCTAAAACATTATGGTTTTTAGGGGACAAATCAATAAGTTAGCAACATACCCAAAAAATCATATGAATGTCAGAAATAAATAGGAAAAAAGGTGACATCATTAAATCTGACAATAACATAGTAGAATCATAGGTACCACAGGGATCAGTGCTGAGATCTACACTTTTCTTCATCTATATAAATAATTTACCTCAACTGGAAAACAGCAAAGTGATCTCTTATGCAGAAAATGCATCTTTAATAAGCTGGAGTGACAACAGGGAAGGCTAAGAAAGAAAAATGAGTTCAGTTTGTGAAATATCACAGTATTTATTAAACAATGAACTGTAATTAATCATAGGTAAAACAAAATTCATGACATTCCAAAATAACAACTTAAAAGTAAACATTAACAGTAGCACATTAGAACAGGTAATAAACCATAAATTTTTGGTATGCACATAGAAGAAAACTTGAAAACTTAACAACACCCATTTAGAAATAGTATGTAACAAAATGAACTCAGGACTGTACCTATTGAGATAACTACAAAATATGGGAACATTAATATCCTAGAGACAGAATGTTATTGCATTATTTATCCACATTTAGCATATAGAATTGAAAGCACCAGTACAAGTAAAACCAATATGGACATGATAAAAAAAGTGCATAAAAATACATACAACCTTCAGTTTTGACAGTCCTGTAGGGAAATATTCATAAAACAAAACTATATATTCAAAACTATTATGCTAGTCAAAGTTAAAAGGGAATGTAACATACTCAACAAGGACTGCCATACATATGATACAAAAAAGGGCAAACAATTGCCACAGGGTTAACATGTATAAAACTCAAACCAATAAGGACTCATAAAATAGTTGTAATAAACAGGGTGTTTGTACTGAAATAATTTCAGAGAATGTGAAGGTGTCTTAGACAAGTAATTTGAGATAGAAAACCTGTGGCCAAGCTGATCAAATTTCTAAGCTATGGCTCTAAGTATGCCACTGGCTAATGAAGATGCCCTCGAAAACATAACACACAATAGAGTATCACTTTTATGCAATTGTTATGACATTAGCTTTTGAGTAAGAGGTGGTCATTTGTTTTCGAGCTCAAGTGTTATTGATCACTTTTTTTTCTGATTAGGGCCTAAAAATACAGATTTTAACATATGTTTTAAGTTGATGTTTCATTTTATATACTTAAATCTTAACAAATAAATTTATATAATAAAAACCCTTGTAATTGTTATTATATTTACCAATTAAAATTGTGTCTCAATTATGTTAGGTAAATTAAGTTTTAAATATGTTGGTAGTAAGCTGATTAGACATTATATACATGTTGGTTGTTGAGAAAGAGAATAAAATTTAAAATCATTAAGTAAATTTCATTCATGATTCTTTAGTATGCATATCACAGGACTTCATATTAAATAAATAAAAAAGAATTTAATGGCATGACAAGAGTTGAATCCGAGGCTTGAGAAACATCAGCTTTTGCAATATGCATTATGCTATGCAAATAGTTAAAGAGCTCTCTGTAGAGCAGGCTTCATCAAGACCGACTACATTTAATGTAATGTAGTCAGTCTTGGCTACATAATGTAATAAGGTAGTTAGTAGATGTTCAATATCGCACTGTCAAATGATTTTGTTTTGAGATTTGAAGGATTTTTGTGGCAGAAAATGCTATTAACAAGCTGCTGAAAATTTATATTTCTATGCTCACAAGGCAGTTTTAAAGACATTCTACAGAAATTTTTCACCCTGCTTATCAACATCTGAAGCCAAAATATTTAAGACCATAAAACTGCATTATGTTTAGTGTGGACCATACATTGCCTAAATGAAACTGCTTATCTCTACACTCTCTGAAATTATTTCAATTTAGTTTATTAACATCCTGTATAAATTACCATAGACTTGAAATTAAAACCAGCTTTAAAATTATTCCTAATAGAGAAATACTTGTATAACATTGCTGAATTAAAAGGTATATGGGTGTATAATATTACTAATAATAGATATTATTGTACATATGATTATAACTTGATGTATTATTGCATTCAATTGTTCTAACAGAAACTTGACAATGCCAGATACTAATGTAAGAGAAAATGTCTAACTACCACCAATTTTGAGTATTGATTTCAATGTAAATAACTTGTATAGGGAATAATCCTGAGTTGAAGATGGCTTTAATTTGTATATAGCTATATAGTACATCAAATGTATGTATTTTATTAAGTTGTAAAAATATAACATGATACTATCCATAGTTTATTGACAAGTCAGAAGCTTGTATACAAAGTCTATTGGCAGCTAATATAATAGTAGTAACTATTATTATTATTATTATTATTATTATTATTATTATTATTATTATTATTATTATTATTATTATTAATGTTGTATGGTTTGTCATCCAATAACAACAGGTAGATATGTAGATATGTGTTATAGTAGTAAATATTTACTATCTTAAGTTTTTGAAAATTATAGAGTATTAGATTAGTATGTTTTATAAAGAATTATCAGCTCAATGGACAGCAAACTGCCTCTAAGTGGCAGATGTGGCTAGAAATCTGTGCTCTCCAGCAGTACCCTATTGAGTGAATCACCCTGTGCTTTCAAGTTGTAATATGTGGACAATTTGAGGGTATATAAACTGCAATTACTACTGCTATAACATCTGCAAATAAATATGAATATATATATTGGTCACTTGTCTTCTTGCCATAGAAGAGCTGAGTTCAAAATATAGCAATCTCATATGTGACTTTATCTTAGTGTTTTATCCTTTTAAATCTTCTATTATTACTGTTAATTTTTATATACATAAAATTCAGACTAAGTGATGGTTGTTAGACATTTATTATTACACCATTAACTGTACACAAATTACAAGGGGTAGAGATCAGTATTATTATATTCATCTTCAATAATCTGTAAAGAACCTCATAAATCAGGTTAATAGAACCGGAGTGCTTAATGATTTTTATTGACAATTTCGTTTTTAATCCTTTTCTTTATAATCCTCCAGTTAATATAATTGATAATTAAAATATATTAAATATCTAACCAACCTCTATTAAATATTTTAAAAATCTCATCATATATTGTAGGTATTTTGTAAATTACAATTTTTGTGCCTATTATTAGTACAGAGTTTGTATCTGTATAGGGAATCAGAAGGTGTACCATCAACAGCAATTCGTGAGATATCACTACTGAAGGAGCTAGATCATCCAAATGTTGTCCGTTTGCTGGATGTGGTCCATTCAGACAAGAACTTATATCTTGTGTTTGAATTTTTACTTCAAGATCTCAAGAAATACCTAGATACAATAAAAAGCACATTACCTTCTTCATTGGTAAAGGTGAGATTGAAATACATTTTACCATTGGTAAGATTTTAGCTTGCTTAGTGCATTTCATTGTAATTGTAAAAATCCAGCACAGATTACGTGCCATTTCAAGTGCCAAGTTAAAGTGTTTAATAATATGGTTCCCTCTGGAAGGTGGTTTCTGTCACAATTTACATGCTTAAGAATGGTGTCTACTTGTTTTGGGATACAAAAGCACACTGACTGGGGTGGTCAAAGTGTATTGCCTTATGATTTCTGTAGCATTTTTAGATAAATAAAAAACCAATATCATCTTTTTCTTTTCAGGTATAGATTAATTGCTGCAATAGGTAGTGGCAGTTGTGATTAGTTTTACTTTATTTTTTGAAGGTAGAACAAAAAAAAATGCATATTACAGTTTGCAGCTAGAATAGGGCATAATAGATTTTGCCAAACATCAAGCAGTGATTTGTTCCTGTCTGAATATACTACAGTAAAGAGGGTTGTTTGCTATATAGTCATCAAGTTCCATAGATACTGGCGACTTGAGACTCATTTGATCTGTCATTAATTCTTTTGATTTATTGTACCGTAGACTTAACCGTCAGGTTGATATTGAGGTATTAAATGCATCTTTCTTTCTCTCTTTTTTAGTATACAGGGTGATTCAAAATGATGGACACATTTTCAGTTGGCTATATCTCCTGAACTATATGCTATATTTTAATTCTGTAAATTACATTTGATTACACATACATGGAGGTTTACAAATGATCAATATGCCCCCCTCCGGCTGCATGGATAATATATCTAGATGGTAGCTGAATTCATCCCACACTCGAAGAATGTCTTCCGTCACTGAGTTCACCGCAGCTATGATACGGTTTCTTAGGTCATTCAAATTCATGGGAAGAGGTGGTACGTAAATTGCACCTTTCATGAACTCCCACAAGTAAAGTCTTCCTTCCCCATGCGGCCTATCTATCCTTGAGGCAGGTATTCATTCAAGAAACGTCGAATATTCCGATGCCAATGGGGTGAAGCTCCATCCTGCTGGAAAATGTAATCTCCTAGAGATGTAATGCCCTAGAGAGAGAGTCTTATGGAAGCAGAGTTGGTGGTCTGCAGCAGCCATGGCGAAATCTGCAATCGGCAGGCTTAAATTAATTCACACAGCTACCATACAGCTCAATTCCCATACCCCACCTGTAAATCTCGTTTCATATATAAAATTAATTTGGTCATAACTTCTTTGTAGGTATAGAAAAAATCATGCATGACAAAATTCATTTGGGGGTTTAGGGTTCATGTTATGGAAAGCTTATCATAAAATTCAAACTAAGTTTGACATGGTTTGCCAAAGAATTCAGAAATTTCTTGAGCTGTATGTGAACAAGGGTTTTATATAACTGTCAAAATTTATGACTCTCTTATTACAAACTACATCTAAATCAATTCTCAAAGGGAATAAATGTAATTATTTTATTTAATCTACATCAGCACTTCGAGAATTTAAAAGAATTTATTCAAACTAGTTTTATCAGGCTGTATCTTGAATTGAAAGTGCCAGAAATATTAGGGATAACTTGGAATGGTTTAGTCAGTGAGTGATCCTTCCCTCTTCCTTCACCAGTATTTTTCAGTGACTGTTCATAAGGTAGCAAAATACTCACATGAATATAGTTACAAATGAGCTGTTCCTTTCAGCAAAATATTGAGGCTAGGTCACTTCCTGGATTGCTGAATAGGGCCATGTGTTTCATGGAAATTTCTACTCTGAGTACCATTCTGGCCTAGTTGATCACCACTGCACTGCTTATACAAATAGGACTCTAATACAAGAAGCATTCAACATGTAATGCAATACTTTTTTATTGGTCAGTTTATTGAAAAATACAATATTTTATAGGTATGTAGCATATTTGAACCTTTATACAGTTTCATCTTCTTCAGCTAAGTGGTAATGGTGCAGTTAACTTTCAAAATGGGTTGCCAAAACTGTGCATGATACAGGAAGAGCAGCAATTGAATTCCTTTTAACAATCACCAACATCAGAGGCATTTAAGAAATGTTCATAGAGAGATAGAGATAGTTGAAAGCACCATCAGTTTTTAAATGAAAAGATTGTTATCATTGGAAGAAGGTTAAGGCAGCAGCTGATCATCCATTCTACAAGCAGCTGTAGTCACTTCTGCAAAGATAAAATATACAAGGTGTAATCAAAAAAATAACGGCAATATTCGTTTTTCTTAAAGAATCTTTATTTATTCATCAACATCAATTCTGTCCCCTTCATGGTAATACCTTCCAGATACAATACGTTTGTGCCAGTGCTTTTTTCAATCTTGGAAGCACTTCTGGAACTCACTTTTTGGTATGCCCTTCAGCTCCTTCAGCAATGCGTTTTTACCTCATCATTTGTGGCAAAACGTCAGCCTTTCATGATTTTTGTTAGCTTCAGGAATAAATAGAAGTCACAGGGGGGCCATGTCCAGCAAATATGGTGACTGAGGCAGCATAACAATTTTGTTTTTTGCCAAAAAATCACGAACAAGCAATGGGGTGTGAGTAGCAATCTCGGAACAAACTTTGCTGCCACATGTTTCATGCTCAAAACATAAAAAAAAATTGCTTATCATAAACCAAATGATATACCGACATCATCAGCAACCTCTCTGATAGTGATTCACAATTCTCCAGAATCATTTTCTTCACTTCTTTGATGTTGTCGATGGTTATTGATGCACTAGGACGTCCAGGATGCTAGTCATTTTCAACGTCTTCCCAACCCTCTTTGAAACGTCTGTACCACTTATAAGCTCTTGTCTTGCTCATAGTAGATTCGCTAAAAGCCACAGTCAACATTTTGAATACTTTGTTGCACTTTATTCCATTTTTCAAGCAAAATTTAATACAAATTCTTTTATCCATCTTTTTCTAAAGTAAGAAATCGCTGAGTACACCAAAATATGTCTAACCTTTTCGACTGTCAACATTGAGCTAAACATTCAAAACAGCTGAACATGCCAATATTGGTCATAAACATGTGTACCAACAAGCTAAAAAAAAATTTAAAATAGGATTTATGAAGCTTGTAAAATTAAAAAATGGCTGTTTTTTTTTTTATTTTTTTAACGATTTATTTATTTTATTTATTTATTTTCCCCCACACCTTGTACCAACATCTTTATTTGAGACACTTGGCAATTAACCAATAAATTCACTGTTCAACTTGATAGCTATTGTCAACATAATTATCTCCTCTTGTAATGGGTCCTTAAAGCCTAACTGCCAATTATAAGGAACAAATCTGTCACCTGTTCACAGTTGCTTGCCCATTGCAAGCTGGCTGAAGGGATGATTTATTGTCCAACATTGTAACAGGATGAAACATGGATTTATAACTTCCAATCTAAGATGAAAAGACAACCCATCACAAAGATTGTTGAAAAAACTATCACAAAGATTGTTAGAAGAAAAAGTTCAAGAATAATATCAACCAGTAAAATTCACCACTTTCTTGCGGTTTCAGCAAGAAAGTGCTTTGTGGAGAAACGTTAATCCTGATTATATGTCAAAATTTTAGAAGTTTAAGAAGTGGTTCTAGCCCATCCATTCTCAAAAACCTGTGACCAAAGTTATTCACAATGTGAAGCCACACAAAAGTCAATACATCTGAGCAGAAATCAATAAACTCAGTGGACTGTTCATTCTCATTCATTTTACATCTCAAATATTGAACCAACTTATTTCCATCTCTGGTCCTCTAAAAGACACAATCTGCAATAAGAGCTTTGACAGAGATGAAGTTGTAATTGCAGTAAGAAGATAACTGAGAAATAGAACTGCAGGCTGGTACAGCATACAGGCTCTGACATCTAGATAGCATAAATCCATGAATTTGCAAGGAAATATTGAAAAATCATGTTGCCATAACCAAAGAATTGAGGTACTCAAAACTAAAGTAAAGCAATCCCTGGGAAGAATTGTATTATAATATGCCCCTTGTATATAGATTTACATGAATAGATCTAACAAAGTCATAGTTTTCCTGCTACATATGATCACCAATCATCTGATTATTGTAAACATTTGGCCATATTTTACTGTTTAAGCTCTCATGTTATATAAAAACATAAATTTTGCAACTTATTATACATTAATGTGTTTATTATATGATATTATAACAATAATAATAATGTGTTTTTACTTCAAACAGAGCTATCTGCATCAGTTGTTGAATGGTGTCTCATATTGTCATGCTCATCGAGTGCTGCACCGTGACCTGAAACCTCAAAATTTACTAATAGACAGCCGTGGCTCAATCAAACTTGCAGACTTTGGACTAGCAAGAGCTTTTGGTGTACCAGTGCGCACATACACACATGAAGTAGTGACTCTGTGGTATCGTGCACCAGAGATTCTTTTGGGAAGCAAATTTTATTCAACTGCAGTTGATGTTTGGAGCCTAGGTTGCATTTTTGCAGAAATGGTATGTGCTTTTGGTTATAAGAATTGGATGATAATTTAATAATAGTTAAAAACTTTATTTTATGCTTACCTCAATTAATTAATTATCATATTGTATATATTGTATTGTATCAGCATTACTTTTAAAAGCTGCCAACATTTCGTTATACTATAATTAGGAAGAAACAGTTTTTTATTTCATACTTTTTCTTGTGCAGCTGCACACCTATTCATTTGAGCTGGCAACTGGATTTTGGCATATATACATTTTTTGCTTTGTTATAAATGTGCAGAAAAATAAAAAAATATGTTTGCATAAATATACCAGGTACTTTATAGGCATCAATTATTATTAAGAACCAAAGGAATACTCTGATTACCACTATTATGATCAATGGAAATGATAATGTTTTGTAATTTATTTCATAGATGTTAGCATGCAAGATGAGATTTCCCTTTCTTGGAATATACATAATCTGAGAAACTTTCTAAATGCAGTAGTATTATTTTTCTGTGTTTATGCTTTGTATTACTATTTAGGGTCACATTCTCAACAAATCCAATTTAAATAAATAAAATATTTATAATTTTAAATAGCAGCAATTTTCACAGTAAAATATAGTATAAAATTGCATTAGGACATCGTTCAAATTTCACTAATATTGTTCCACTTACATACTTAGAAATGTTTTCGAAGACTGTTTCCTTCATCATCAGCTTCGCAGCATGGTATTAAGTGGGGAAGCTAACAGTGGAACCATGCAAATGATGAAGACAACAGCCTTCAAAAATATGTCCAAGTAAGCGGAACAAAATTAATGGAATGTGAGTAATTTCCTCTTAAAAAAATTGCAAAATGAAATATTGTTTTGAATATTATAATACATCAAACTCCCTATAGTTGCTCATTTCTATACCATGGGCACTTATTGATGGAACCAATTAAATTCCAATGTTTTAATATGTCCAATTTATTCTGTATGTTGCAAACTCTCTGTCCTCTTTATCTACTTTGATCATCCCTTATGGCCTTAATTAGTACAGAACCTTTAGTTTCTCCTCTCTTTTGTATTTCTGCAACCTTTACACTATAAGTGCATTGTGATTGTAGTGACTAGTATGAATAAGGAGAGGGGGCTCCCTTGTGTACCACTCCATAAATTGCATTTAAATATCATCTGTGCCATGCTGTGCATTTTTAGAATATTGCAATTAAATCATAAATTGCATTTAAATATCATCTGTGCCATGCTGTGCATTTTTAGAATATTGCAATTAAATATATGAGTTTTTCACTGAATAAACTCCTTTAGTGAACAATTTCTGCATTTTGTGTATAGTTCGTTTCTCAGCTGCAAAATATAAAAGTTAACTTTTATGTTGTAATGTAAACAAAAATTAGTGACATTAAACCAAAAAATAAATGAAAAAGGTTATTGAATGTCTGTGTAATGGAGTGAGTTATAGAAAAATTGTAGAAGAATTTGAGACTTGCACAAGGGTTGTTTGAAAATTTCTCAAAATGACCCACAGATTGCAGCAGCAGTTCCAAAGCAGTTTTGATATCAAAACCCCACCATCTTCCATAGAAAAATTGTGCACTAATACATGAATGTAAAGAATCATTGTAGCCATAGCATTTTGTAGCATTACCAATGTGTATATATGAGAAAAATGGCAAGCGTCGATTATCTTGAGGTTATTCAGTACTTTTAAAGGGTATGAATAAAACAAGGTATCTGAAATTACTGAAAATCTTGAGTGTTTCAGGGGACTATCTATTTCACATTTTGAGATAAGAATTGTGCTTGGAAAAATTATGGACAAGATGAGTGCTGCAACTGCTGACTCAGAATCAAAAGTGAATTACAGTACAAATCTCTCAGTAAAGTGTAGTCCGTTTTAGAGATCTTGCCAACTTTTTGCATCAATTTCTAACCAATGATAAAACATGGGTGCCCTAATACACACCTGAAACAAAACAGCAATCTACACAATGGAAATATCAGAATTCTCCATTATCAAAGAAGGTGTATTATGTCAGTTTTCTGTGATGCATCAAGGGTGTACTGCTAATTGATTATCTTCCCACTAGAACATATTTCTATGCAGCCTATTATGTTAACACTTTGAACCTATTTGAAGACAAAAATATGCAAGAAAAGACTGGGTTTATCAAAGAAGAAATACTTGTCCTCACACAAGTGTCTTTGCAGTGGCAAAAATAAATGAATTGGGTACATTTACTGCCACATCCACCTTATTCCCAAACTGAGAAAATTCCGTGTTGGAAAGAAATTTTCATCTAATGAAGGGCTTGAATCAATCAGTTGAGGCATATTTTGCAGGCCTGGAGGAATATTAAGGGATAAAGACTTTGGAGCATTGCTGGACAAGTGCATTAGTGTAAGGAAGTTTATGTTGAAAAATAAGAATAAATTCAAAAAGCTATGCCTTAATTTTATGCTTCATTCTGACAACTTTTCAAATTACTCTTGTAATTTGAGCATAACTATTCATAGTAACTTATAAATGCATGGAACAAAATTCATTGTGAAAAATGTGCAAACTGTTGATGATGAATGCACTTGGATTTTAGTAAGGAAATACACACCTTAACTCTTTCCCTTGTTTTATTTAAGAGCTCTCAGTAACCAAAGATGAACTAGCAAGTACAAGTAGACTGAATGGATGTAACTGTAAACCGAAAGGAATATATTTCAGTCAGTAATCCATAACATTCCTCGCACCTTGGCTATTACCGAGGCAGTGATCTGTTGAAAGGTTCTTTTGTGCTGGTGAAGTATAGTATCTTATTTTGCTTTCTATATTCCATCTGCAATTTCTTCCATATCTTTTGTTTGTTATCCTCCTGAAGTGGGATTATATCTCCCACTCTTGGCTTAGTTCAGCAAACTCAAACACAATTCAATACATTTCCGTAGTTGCAGGCAGAATTCAGAATTTTAGGTATAAAAAAGTTATGTTCCAGGTACATTAAATTAAGTTATTAAATTACTACTCCTCCTCCCCAGCAGTAGTGTACTGAGATCTTTTTCCAAATGTTCTGCAATTAGTGCCTTTTATGAATTAAAACCATTTTAAATCCTGAAAATTAACTTTCCATTGATTAGAAGCAAATTTGAATTTGTTACAGTTTCCTTGACCTCTTCTTTTGCAATTTCTTCACTTTCCCATCTTAGAACATTTCCTGCAGTCACAACATACAGGAATCCTACTTTGTAGCAAGATTTATTTTAATTTCAACTTCTGCACTTCTAATACTTACCCTGGCAGAGATTTCCTTTTTTATTCCAGTTTTGGTATTGTGACAAATAGAAATGAAACCAAATTTTGCTTCAGTGTAGCTTTATTCAGCAGTTCCTTTACAGCTGAAACACACAGTGTCCCCCATAATAGTTTCCAAGATTGCTGACAAGCATTGGTATGAATCAGTTCAGGATAGGTTTTCATAATAGGAGAGGCTGATAACATGTTTTTTGCAAAAGATTTTGCTACTATCTTTTA
Source organism: Metallyticus violacea (assembly GCA_030762175.1). NCBI lineage: Eukaryota > Metazoa > Arthropoda > Insecta > Mantodea > Metallyticidae > Metallyticus > Metallyticus violacea. The sequence goes on along the minus strand of CM060831.1, from coordinate 93,306,736 downwards.
CTTGCCTTGCTCAACTTCCTGATAGAATAATTTTATTAAAACATAAATATCAAAATGTTTTTATTAACCAAGCTGCCATAGTTCATTCAGTTTCTTTGTGAGTTTATTAAGTATTTTTTTCTCTCTTTTTTAATATTTTAGTTTATTAAGGAAAGTTAATTAGTAGACAATGTTTTTTACAAAATGTGAATTGTTGTGAAGAGTACAGCCTTAGGTTATTTTATGAGTTTACAGTATTATCAGTAACACTAAATCTTTACATCATTCATGGGCAAGCTGTCGCTGCAAAAACTGGACCACAGAAGACTGGTAATGTGATAATCATAAGTTGTAAACTTTGGGAAATAAAATGCTTTAAATACTTAACATATTGGATGGAAGTTCTCTGCAATGACCTCAGTGCTGATCACAAAGCCCTATTTTACCATATACAAGTCTGCCAAATACATTGTAGTCCAAATCAAATGGCTGAATCAGGGAAAATGTGGACTGCATAATGGCTTCACAATTAAAATATTTGTCTGTCTTATACCCTCATCATGTTTAAAGCTTTGAATAATTTTTTTCTGAAGCTGCTAAATAAAATTTCTGATCTCTTCTCTTGTATTCAAGTTGTAAGTCCTGGTATTTCCTCTTTTCCCACCTCATCTACACAAGGTTTTTATACCTTTTATGTTCAAATGCTCCAAATATTTTATTTAGGGTATAGAGATAGTGTGTCCTATTTTCCAAGGCAACATTTTGAATTCTAATAATTTAACAGTAATTCTCTCATTAGAAATTAAGTAAAGAAAATAATTCAGTTCAACTTTTTGATGGGAACTAAATGTTCTCGAAACTGGTTACATACATTTTTGAAAAGTAAGTGAAGCTTTAAGAGTGTGTAGCTCAACTGAATCATACAATGATATCAATTAAGAGAAAATATTTTTTATCCTTAATGATTTGAAGCATCTGTCTGTACCAACGTGACTTTTGTATCAGACTCTAATTGATACCCTACAAATGGGCTTAAAATATTTAGTAATTTTACCTCTGCCTTTATACAAATGCACATTAACAAAATGCATTGCACTAATTTGAAGTACAGTATGATGAAAAAGAAGAAATCATATGTCGGAAACTAAGGCATTTATTGCCTCGCAGTTTACCTGTTCATAAAAAGAAACTCAATACACTCTAATACTTCTTGATAATGATTGCCAGTTGTGATGGGTTACATCTACATGAAACTCATTTTCCTTCCATATATGCAAGAACATTTGAATGTAAAATAGTGTTGCAGGTGTGCATTGTTTCATTTGAAAATATACTCATTTGTCTGATGGCATTTCAGCCAACCACAAAAAATGCTGGATTCTCTCTTGTATTGTCCACGTTCTCCAATTGTGATTAAATCAGATTAAATTTCAAGGAAAACTATTATAATAACAGTATCATGCACAATGTCAACGAACACAATGCAAGAGAACCAAAGAAATAAAGGTATGCACATATGTGTAGCTTGATGGCAGTATATGCAACATAATTGTTTGGTTTTTATTTTTGAACATGCAAACCATAAGACTAAAATGTGCTAGTTTCTAAATAATCAGAATACGGAAGAATATGCACTTGTACAGCTTGATGTATGTTATTAAAATTTTCATTTTTAAAAAGTGCCAAAAGTGGAAGTGGATGCATAGTAGATTGCCATTGTTTTTGTCACTATCTTAAAGCAGGAAATGTTGTCTCAAAATTTCCTATTTAAGTAATTATACTCTGACAACTACTATAATAATAATTGTATCTTATTTCAGGTAATCAAGGGTATTAATATTGTAATTAAAAGGACGACCCCAATATTATATGTATTAATGTATGTTCATAGACATGTCTTTTGCTAGTAAGCAATATTCAAGTTATCTTCCTATAATACCAATGATTGACAATGCCTATGTGACTTTGTTATGTTTGTAAAGGGAACGGAACTGCTGTTTGTCGGAAGCCATTAGTGTACCTGAGGGAAAAAAAATGTCTTTCGGTTAAGTTTTACACATTGTCAAACCCTCACGGACATACCTGTTCGGCGCCAGGGGTAATAACACTGCAAATGGCTAAGGTTCAATTGGAAACAGTACTTGCCCTTTTCCAAAAGGAGATGCCGCGAACAAAGACACGTTTTTTTGTAGAAACCAAGACCTTATCTATAACTAAGGGAGGAAAAAGATATTACTTTAGAAATCAAGCATGTAAGGAAAGTGCCGAAATTTATGACAGGCCGTTCTTGGAAAACTCAAGCGTGTGGGAAGATATTGTAGATCAGAAGGGGGAAAATAATTTTAGCCAATGGGCATCGAATAAAACTCAACGAATGAGCAGAACTTAGCGATACACTAAATATCTTAAGATAGCCATTGGTGAACATATAACTAGGAAATAGAATAACAAACAAGGGAATTTAATTTAGCGAGAGGCGTGGCGATGTTATAGAAAACTAGACTACAGGATTAGAAGTTAGTCATTCTAAAGCAGTCGAAATCAATCTTCGGTTTAAGTTTGGAGGCAGTCGCGACAGGAAGCAGTCCTAACAGTGTCATAGCAGAGTAGTTAACACCGTCGCGAAGAGTTAGAGTAAATCGTTCGTTCAGTGAGAGTCAGTCAGGCAGTGCAACGCAATAGCAATAATAATCACCATCGTGTTCAAGTGAATAAATACGCAAGTGAATACCGCAAACTATAATCTGCCGAAGCACAGCATGTTCCACAACCTTCCAAGTTGTAAAATAAATTAAATATTCAACCAATGCCGAACTTCATAATTACAGTGAACAATCTCCCCCCCCCCCCAATGACATTACGTCATTAAAAACAGTCCAAAATTCCCCTGAGATTCCTATTCTCTGCATTGTAACCAGAGAGTTAGGAAGCATCGAACTCATGATTCCAAGAGCCGAGGCAAGACAAGAAGAGCATCAAATCATCCCATTTAAATAAATAATAAATCACCAACATCCTAAAATAACCCACATAATAATAAATTCCGTTCCAAATTTGTCGACCTACTTTGGGTTATATTACCGTTCCAACCTAAATGGCACATGTGAGAGTGACCTCTAAGTTAAATGAAAAGGAGCAAGAATTCAATGAACCTCTATCTTAGAGATAGTTTATTTTAATGAGAGAATATTCTTGCAAAATTTAAGAGTTAAAAATGTATTTTCATTTTATTGATGGCATAGCTTTTATGTTGCAGAACTATTTCGTCCAACATGAGGTAAATTCTCTACTACGTAACAACTATTTACTAAAAAGCAAATATCAAACTGATGTAGTTTTTCCAATGTTTGAAAATATACAACATATACAGTGGAACCTCAATGGTTCCCGGAACCATTGTTTACCCGGATGTATCGTTCAATTTATTCGGTCCCAAACATTTTACTTATATCTTATGTAAATCAAACCCGCATTCATCGTTCCTCAAAGTATCGTTTTCCGGCATTATTCGTTCAAAAATTTCAATCCTAAAGAAAGTCATTTTCAAACTGGAATAGGAAGCAGTGATCGTCGCATTCCAGAGTTAGCGTCACGCTTGATACGAAAAAGCGTGACTCGAACTCCCCGTACTTGTCGATACTTTTGGATTCGCAGGATGATGATGGCGGCGGCCAAAGCGAACAATGGACCATAGTTGCAGTTGCCGATGCCGTCGGTTTTGACACCTATGAGGTATGTACGAGGACGTCACATGTGCCGTTCAAAGTGTTAACGAAGTGGAGGATAGCAAATGTTTTTGTTACAGAACAGGAGAGGGAGGAAGAGGTGGAAGATGCTGCAACAGCTGAAACCGTGCTGATGTTTGCCGAAGCTCTGAGAGCTTCTGAAACTGTACGGGCGTATTCTAGAATTCTATCATAACCATCTATAGTGGTTACGATTCTGTGCACATGACAATGACGGTATTGAGCAACAGAATGCGTTAAATGGGGAAAATTCGTTTCGCATTAAAGAAAAGCAGCAAAGAAGCAAATGCCAGTTAACAGCCTTTTTCAAAGAAAGTTACAAACGTTTTAATTTGTTTTATTTATGGAAACACACTTTAATTTCTCAGGTCATCAACATCCCATTCATTTCAGACCGTGAAACGATCGAAAAATTGTGCTCTCAGGCTTGAGGTTCTTTTACTTCCATAAGTCTACTACACATGACCCCCGGCTTTACGTAAGATTTTTATGCCCAAAAAAATCCATCAACCCTGGCTGGGGTTGAACCTTGGATCTTGAGTCTACGAGGCAAGTATGGTTACCACTACACCACCTGAACCAACAGCAAAGTGTAAAAATGTGCATGGTAACATGTAAAATTGATGCAAAATACAATTAGTACTTGCTTATATATTGGTTTTATATATTTTTGAACATATTTATGCTCTTCTCATATTTATCATTTTCCCGATCCATAATTTTTTTTAACATGGTCCCTCCAAAAAGGATGAATTGAGCTCAATTGCACAATAAGTGAGCAACAATAATAAGGAACAAAGAGTAAAGATTCTTGTTAATTGCTGCTTTGGGTAACATTGATGCTACGCATGGAGGAAAAGAAAGAAAGTTCAATTAAAATAATGGTGAAAGTATGATTGCGGTGGGTTTGCAGTTTTATCGATGTCCTGTATATCAGCCTAAAAGACTAATTATTGTGCTTTAAGAAGTAATGTCATGAGTAGAAAAAGAACAAACAGTATGATTGTGAAAATGGAACATAGCAGCATAATTAAGATTTTTAAAGATCAGAAAAGAGATTTAAAAAGTGACTAAATTAGGATTTCTAATCCCCTTTATGTAGTTTTCATTTTAGATTCTGAATGTCAGTTATTATGCATATATTTTTATAATTTAAATCATTGTCTCTAATCTCTGAGAAGTCAGCTAAATACATATAAAGTTGTTAGCCTTAGGAACATAACAAAGTAAAGCCATTATTCTTTTAGCATATATTGAATAAAATTGCTCCAGCAAAAAAGATGTGAATCCATCATTTGTTCCTTTTTGCTTGCACTAATTACCATTATTAATTACTAGAGAACAGAAAAATTTGAAATTTTATACTTTAGACCATTAATTGCAGAGTACTCAGTAATTTAATTTGTATATTTCAGCATGCATAGAATCCAGTAAGCACAGTCATTTTTTTATACTTCATACTTCATATTTTGAACAATTTCTTAGTATTTATTCATATTTTCCAACTGAATTATTTTAAAACTTAACAAGTGGTCTTATATAATTTTGAGATATTATGGAAGGTTTCATTTTACATCCTTCAGGAAATTTTCCAGCATATATGAAAACCCCGATAGTATTCGTTCTCTCAATTCTTACTCAAGTATTGTATTCTGCATATTCTTTTCTGCCAACGTTAGCACTCAAGTGCAAGGAATTCTCAGCCCTTCCTCCTTTGATGTTACTCCAGCCAGCCAATGAGTTTTGGGGATAGTAAGTCTAGCTTTAATTTTTGTTTTTTGTTTTAATTTATTTTAAATCAAAGAGCCAAAATATGTATATTGCTATAATATAACAAATTATTTATGAGGAAATTACTCAAATTTCACTAATTTTGTTCCATTTTCTTGGACATATTTCAAAAACTGTTTTCTTCATCATCATTAGCAACAGTTTTCAAAATATGTCCAAATAAGTGGAACAAAATTAGGGAAATTTGAGCGATTTTCTCATAAATCGTTTGTTATATTGTACTATATTTCACTGTGAAAATTTCCCTATTTAAGAACTCTGTATATTGCTATTTTGGTGGAGTTTCTGAAATGTGCTTTTGCATAAAGTTCAAAAAATTTAGCTTTTTCAAGAAAGAAATTTTAACAATTTCTTGTTAAAAGAAATTTTAACAAATTAAATCAAAGATAGGTAGGATTGTCATATCTGAATCACAAACAATCCTAAAACAAAGCTATAGTACATTCTGGTAAGTGGTAAATCAGTAATACCAGAGACAGTATGCATTTGGCTTATAGCATTATTTTATATATAATAGTTGGTATTCATAAAGATGCCAAAAGAAAGTGTAACAGATAATGCTCCAGTTTCGAATACTACACAACCGACAGGAAAATTATGATAGGCAAATCATGGGTTGAATGAAAAAGAGGATTGAATAAAATGTATTTATTTATTAAGTGTAAATCAGTGGAAGACATTATAATGGAAAATATACACATATTACTAATATGCAAGTTTTCCTCTTTGCCAAAGAATTACACCATCAAAACTATATAATTTATGAGATTTCAAAAAATGGATTTTGATAGTGCCTAAATAATTAAAAGCTGCTTTTTTGTCAAAATTTAAAGTGTTTGTTCTTAAAAATGCAACAATGAAATCACATGACATTGATGTTTGAATTTCATTACTTGGGGACTAAATAAAATAATGATAAGAAGGTAAGGCAAAAGCTATTACAGCAAACATAGTCACAAAATATAGCATTATATAAGTTAGCTCCTGTCACGTCATGTGGTATAGAGCACGACTTTTAACTGTTTTAAAAAAAAAAAAAAACTGACAGTAAATCTATTGCTAGAAATCATGGATAAAATGCTTTAATTTGATATTATTGTATGATTTAGTTGAACTACGCACTCTTAATGCTTTTAATTTATTATCAGAATAGTGTATTTGGTTTTAATTAATATATCCTATTTTAATGTGTAAAAATTAAATTATATTAAACCTTATAGTTATTACTTCAATTTAGATTTGTTAATATTTTTAAAAATTTTCTTCACATTTATCTGCTCCGTAAATGTCACATAATGCCAGAAATGGTTCTGCAGTTTTGATGAAGTCTTAATGCAAAACCATTTAGCTCATCTACTTTGGAAAATGCTGTAAAGACAATGAAAGCTTAAATGGCTAAATGATTAGGGTTCTTAATTGCAGCAATCACTGTGAATTGACAAGTTGATTATTAGTTTCCTTTGCCCCAGCTTGTATTGAAATAAGCCAGAACATACTCTTTGGTTGGTATAGTATTACTGTCCCAGTCATTGGAGGGATTACATGCTGTCGTAAAGATGCTTTTAATGCAGTGAGGGAAGAGCAGATTGAGTTTTTTTATGATTTTTTCCACTTTAAGTGTTTTACTTCCAATGTATGAAACAGGGATTTGTTTATTTTTATTTTCATTCAAAGTAGTGATCTAAATGTAGTACATTTATGTTAAAGATAACAAGACGTCCATTGTTTCCGGGGGATTCTGAAATAGATCAGCTATTTCGGATATTTCGAACTCTTGGAACTCCAGATGAGGAAGTATGGCCAGGAGTGTCTGGCTTACCTGATTATAAATCAGTGTTCCCTAGATGGGAAGCTCAGGATATCATGGAAGTTGTGCCATTACTGGATGAAGATGGGAAGTGCTTATTTTTGGTAGGTATTTTAATTAATCTCTCATTTTTAAATGTTCTTTGCAAAAGAATATGTAAAAAAAAAACATTGCCATCAAATATTTATTTTCTCACTTGAAAGTAAAGTCTTATCCTCCTGAAAACAAAACAAACAATTGGTGCCATATAAGTTCCTTATTTATTTCCTTGCATAATATCTATGTAATAAATTAACTTCATTTGTTAATATCAGTGCATTAGATAGCAATAGTCCAATAATGAATTTAAAAATAAAATCTTATTTGACCCTAATTGGCTAAAGGCTGACATTCATATCATAGCCAAGTAACAAACAGTAACAAAGTTCTATATGCATTTAATGTGAAAGTACAAATACTGTTCAATCAAGTATGATCTTTCTTTTTTTTTTCTTTTCTTTCTTCTCTCTCTCTGCAGCATACCTTTACTAATCTTTAGTAATCTTTCTCAAAGCATTCTCTGCTGGATGCAATGCACCTGTTCCCAGTTTCTGCCAGTCTTCAAAGACATGCTAGAAATCATTTTTGATATATCCTTTGCAACTCTCACCACTGATAGAAAATGCCTCTTCTAGAGGTGTTTCTTCAATTTCAGGAAAAGGAAAAGTCACACAGGGCTAACTCTGGACTGTAGGGATGGTGAGAGACACACTTCACATTGATTTTTATGAGATATTTGGCAACAACATTTGTGATGTGTGGCCGTGCATTATCATGGTACAGCATCCAGTCTGTAGCACGGAAGTGTGGTCTTGCAGAGCTTTCCTAACATTTCTGTGGCATTGTTCAGTTAGTTTTGTGCTCAGGTGTGACATATTAAATAAAGAGATGACCGTAACTTTCCCAGCATAAGCAACCACTTTTGCATTTTTTTGATGTTGATGGTGATGAAGATTTCCACTCAGAGCTTTGCTGTTTCCTCTCAGGATTGGAATGCTATAGCTAAGATTCATCAGCAGTGATTTCATTTGAAGAAACTGTGCATCCTCCTGTTATTTGACAATCCTCTCTGACATTGGCAACATTATTAACATTTTCTTCTGTTTAAGCACAAACTGGAGCGTCAGGTACACCTTCCTTTGAAATTTTTTGCCTACTTTCTTTAAATTTGATACCATATTTGAGCTGTGCTATAGGGAAGAAAAACTCTCCATAGGCCTCCTGTAACATTGCATAGGCCTCAGCTGAAGATTTGTTGGGATAAAAGCAGAATTTCAAAATAGTATATTGTTTGTCATGTGTCACTTCCATTTTGCTGTAGATGGAACTGAATATGTCTCAACTTGCATACCTCACACAAGTGTGAACTGAAAGTTACAACGATGAAACTGGTATTGTATGTACATTATGAATTTAGCTAACAAAATATTGTAGAGTTAAATTATAACACGAGCAATTATGCCTGTAAAAATTTATCATTCTTTATTGAACAGGCCTCTTATGTGACAAATAATGTAATCCAGATATAATTATATCAACATCGCTAGCATATTAGATGACAGTTTGTGCTAATATATTAGGAAAGTTTGAAAGTACATCCTAGATTCTGTGCTGTGTAGCTCAGGTTTCAAACTAGCATTAAATATACTAAAAATCTATAACCATCCAACAGTCCTCAAACTTTGCTTTACATACCCTTAAAGATCTTTAGGGAAGGGAGCAAAATTTTGTCTCTGTAGCATTCCTACCATGCCATGGCTTTAGTGCAGTGTTTAAATGCCTAAATTTGGGTTATGCAAATGCACTCTCAATACAGTACAGTTAATAATGCTACCATTACAATTCATCACAAGGCTGTTCCTGTTTCCTACATCTTTCAACTGAATTTGTTAATGTACTACAGGAAATTAAAAATATTACTTTGACCTAAGATCTTATCAGAAACTAACAAAGGCTCTGAATAAAAAATATGTGATTTGCACAAAGGCTGATAAGGGAAACAAAATTGTTATTTTTAGATAAAGAAGATTACAAGCAAAGGATGCAAGAATTATTAAAAACTGAGGAATTGTCAAAGTTATTACAGACCCATTGAATGAATGCATTGAGTCCACAGAAGAAGCCTTGAAGAGCAGTACCTTGATTACAAAAACATAACTATATAAAATTAAGGTCCATCATCTTTAGCCATGATATATGGCCTTCCAAAGATCCACAAACATGGGGAAAGTGTGAGGCCAGCTATTAACAACTTAAATACTAACTTACTGTTTAGCAAATTGGTTATCAAAATAGTTTCATTCACTACCTAAATTTAATAGCTTAAGTTTAAAAAATTCCATAAACTTGATTAACAAAATTAAAGACCAAGAATAATCTCCGAATGACACATTGGTTTCACTTGATGTCAAAGCCTTGTCTCCTAGCATACTACAAAATAAATTATTATTAGAGTTTTTAAAAAATTAGTTACAATCAGCCAACCAAACACAAGAATACACCAAAATCAATAAGCTGTGCTTAAATCAAGCATTTTTTTTTTTACGAGAAAATCATTAAACAAAAAGCAGGGCTAGTAATTGGCAGTCCTTTATCATCTTTCCTAGCCAACCTATGAGCTATTTTGAGATGCATATCACTAAGGTTTTTAAAGTTTGATATAGATATGTTGATGCTGTATTTGCTATAATAAACAAAAAACATGTGGAAGATTCTTTAAACCTACAAAGTTCCCTGTAGAAAATGAAATGGAAAATATATTGCCATTTTTAAACCTGAAAGTAATAAAATGTAATAATAAACTTGAATTTAGCATCTACAGAAAGGACACTCATACAGACAATTGTATCAAAGCCAGATCAATCATAGGTATATAAAGAAGCAGCATTCAACGTTATGACAACAGACTAATAAATATACCACTAAACAAAGAAGAATACAAGAATGAATATCCACACGTAATAGAAGCCGCTAAATCAATATATTTAGCAAACAGATGCTTAACAAAATATTTTAAAATTCCAAAAACAAAAAAGAATTAAACGAATCACTACTCTGAGTGATTTAGCAGGGAAAAGTGTTTAAAAATTTCACACACCACTCATTAGCCAATAAGAAATTTCAAAAAATTTTCAAGCAGTACAATGCCCTCTTAGCACCTCAAAACTGATACAGTGTTAAAATTTATTGAAATTAAACAAAATAAATTCCAGGCCCAAGGAATAAAAATCCCGAATTTACCAGATTAATTATCAGGATTGTGAAAAAATCTACATAGAAATGTATAGGCATTAGGTTGAAGAAATGTTGGAGAAACATCCGTTGCAAGCAAATAGAACAACCATTGGTGGCGGCACATTTTTGGAGTAAAAACCATGAGAAAATAACATCAAGTTATTAAAAACAGTTCAACAATCAAAGGAATTTTACATAGGAGAAAGGATTTATGTAACAAAAACATGAGCAAAAGTGAATGAATTTTGCCAGAAGCAGATAGCTCTTTATTCAATTTATCACAAGATCACCAGAGTCAACCAAACACCTACCAACCAAACAGTTTAACAGCTGAGGATCTAGACAAGGATCCACAAAATGTCCTGAGTAAATTTTCAGTAAGTGAAGCAAAAAAATGGTGTTAAATAGTTTAACTCAGAAGAGATTATTAATGCATGTTTCACTGTGCTATATCCCAAAATTAATATTGACATAATTTTCCTATAATTAGCTGAATTATTTGCATCACCTTTGCCCTTATATGCTGGTACTACTATGAATGTTCTCCATCTCCTCATTCAAATATTACATTCAGCATCTTAGTTAATAAAAGCAATCTGTTTTCATTCCAACAGCAAACTCTGTAGAATTCCCCTAGAATACTCACTATACTACTAGCTTTATTACTTTTGATTTTTCTAATTAGATACCTCACTACATTTCCCCCAATTAACCTGTCTAATTCATCAGCATATATTATATTTTCCATAAATCGTATTTTCTGCTCATATTAGACTTTTAAAATGCTTACCCACTCCTCAGAGCTTACATTATTTTCTCTTCCCCTCTCCTTATATATTTTCTTCTCCATTATCCACAATAATTTATTCTTCTGAGTACAAATGTAGGAGGGAGAAGCAGCCCAGAATACTGATCCTTAAATGTTGCTAAGTGCACAGCAACTTTATGAAAAACTTTTTACAGCACAATAAGCACTTTGGCATTTGTAAATTAATTTGTTCCTGGCTTCTATTACAATTTAATGACCAGCACAGGCAAGACAGTTAAATGAATCATATAAGCATATTTGAGTTTTAGACGATTATCAATTTTGAGCACGTACATCAGCATCTGTAACAAATGATGGCACTTTGTCGTGCTTCGACCTGTAGATCACAATAGCTGCCTATGTTTTCAAATACCTTATGTACTTTTAAAAAAGATGAAATATAACACAGTGAAGCAAATGTAATTTACTAACACATCAACTTTAATTCTCTTATATATAAATATTGTACTTATAACGCTGTAGAAAATTGAGTGGTAATATATCCTAAACTTAGGTATTCATTTTTAAGTAAGTGGAGTTTAGTGTAAAAAATTAATACCTAAGTTTAGGATATTTAATATTCTTGCTTGTTTTGCTTACCAGGTACTGTTTGAAGTTGATGCCTTAATGAATTTAGCTTACATTAGTTTCACAGGAAAATTCAGGTGAAGAGAGATAAATAAGAATTATAATGATAACATTAGAGTTCATGGAGTTATCTATGTAATAGGAGTATATGAATCTAATAATTACTATAGCTGATGAAAAGAAAGATTTCTGTGAAGATTTGAGAGAAATAGTGAACGGAAGTCCAAACAGGCATGAGTTTCTTATAATAGGTGATTTGAATGGATGTATAGGATGTAGGCTGAATAATAATATAATTGAACCTTGTGGTGAAGATGTTAAAATAACAATGTAGGGAATTAATTTAATTTTTCCAAGAACATGTTATAGACAGAAATTTAAACTTAAGGTGAACCATATTTAATTGGGAGAGTTCATCTAGAAATTCATGGTTCCTGTGTGATAGATTTATGACATGTTAAAGAACCTAGAGTCTGAAGAAGAGGCCTCTGAGCAAAATTTATCTGCCATTTCATGTCATGAATTGAATGGGATGCTGATGACCTGAGATGTTAAAAAGCATCCATAATTAAAGCAAATCATTAACAATATCTAGAAATTTGAAGGCAATAATAGATTATGTAATAGTTTGAAGACAATTTAATTAAAGTACAGGATTTACAGTTAAGAGATAATTACAGTGTGATACAGATCATCATATTGTTGTCTCCAAAGTTGCTTTTCCTATGAAGGTCAAGACTAAACAAATAGAGTGTGTAAACAACATTGTTACTATAACCAATGTACTAAAATGTGTTCACACTAACTCCATTCACTTACATAAAAATTGAACACATGTTTCTGGAGTGATCCCTCCCATCTTCAGCCTGTAATATATATATCACTCCATTGTCAACAGGGTCGTAAGTACATTTAATTGAGTTTACATAGACATATAAGTCTTTAGAAGCAATTCAACCACGCGGTTAACAGAAAATGGCAGAAACACGAACATACAGGCTGAAGATGGGAGGGATCACTCCCAAAACATATGTCCAATTTTTATGTAAGTGAATGGAGTTAATGTGAACAAATTTTAGTACATTGGATATATATATACACACCACTCCATTATCAACAGCTTCGTAAGTACATTTAATTGAACATTGTTACTGCTATCAACAACTCTAGATATTTGGTATATTTGCTGCAAGAAGACGGCAGATTATTTAACTAAGAGTAGAATTGTATAAATTTTTAAAGTAATCTGTTAAATCAGTTGAAGAGGAGGCTTTAAGAAAAGAGAAAGAGAGAAAAAGAAGGACAAAATGGATGACTTTGAACATTCTTAACACAATTTAAAATAAAAAGAAATGATAAAATAATTGGCCAAAATCTAAGAGTGAAGAGGATCTAAAAATATATAGGAATAAGAAAAAAATATTTAAATTTGGTTAAAAAGTGCAAGGAAGAAGCATGGGAAAGATTGTGTGCAGAAATAGAATTAGGATTTAGATTTTTTAAGATTTATTTATGGGCGCTCTTTAACAGCTCAGGTCATCAGCGTCCCATTCAACTCAGGGCATGAAACGGCCGACTAATTTTGCTCAGAGGCCTCTCTTTCAGGCTTGAGGTTCTTTTTCGTTCCATAAATGTACGACACGGGACCCACGGCTTTACTTCCCTTACGAAGGAAGCCATACTTAGGATTTTTACGCCCCAAAAAAATTCATCGGTCCTGGCCGGGTTCGAACCCGCGATCTTGGGTTTAGGAGGCAAGTATGGTAACCATTAAAAAATAAAAAAATAAAAAAAAAAACTACTACTATTTTCAAGAGTTATTAGTAGAAAACAGAAAAGAACTAATAAATGAAAATGTCTAATCATTTATTTTGCATATAGAAATGTGGAACCTATTTTAGAGAAAGAGGTGAAGCAGACATTAATGAAGGAAAAGAGCTCCGCTAGAGGTCCTGGTGAAATTCTAATCATGGTTTTGCATATAGAGAGATGAAGCCTGCATTGACAAAGGCAAAAATGATACTGCTAGTAGTCCTGGTGAAATTATGTTAGAACCTAGAAATATGGATCCACTCAGCTAATAAGCCTCCTTACTAAAATGTTTAATCATTCTGGAGAGAAACAGTATTCCTGAAGACAGGTGTTTTTCTTACATATCTGCCATTCATAAGAAGGAAATAGAAAATATCCAAGTAACAACGGAGGGATTAGTGTAATGGCTTCAGTTAGTACAACTGTCAATGGTATTCTTAAAGTTAGATTGGAAAGGAAATTTTTTGAAGACGAGGAAGGATTCAGTTCAGGAAAATCATGTATGAATCATATTTTTGACCTTAAAACAATTGAGTGAAAAATTGTATGAGGAAAAGACAGGATATCCATTAAATATTGTTTATCTTGAAAAGGCTTACTATACTATATCTGTAAATCATTTATGGCATGCAATTAAGCAAATTAGTGTTGATAATTCTTTCATATCTTTAATTAAAAGACTATATGGAAACTCTCAGGCTGCAGTGAACACAAAGAAGAATTCTAATCCATTTAGAACAACAAAAGCACTTAGACAAGCTTGCAGTGTCTCCAACCCTATTTGAAATCTATTTTCAGCATATATAAATTGATTGTGTGGCAACATGGGAATACAGTAAAAGGAGCAACAATTTACTTTGTTTGACAAATTATTTTTACAAAATCACTCAAATTTCACTAATTTTGTTCCACTTACTTGGACATGTTTCAAAGGCAATTGCCTCCATCTTCAGCTTGGTCCCACTGGCCGCTTCCCAGTGTGGTATTACGATGTCGCTCTTTGGCTCTAACGAACTTATTGATAAGGTAACTGTTGTTTGGGAGATCAAAGTTAATCAAAAATTCTTTGTTTTTGTTTATAAATATATTTTCCCATACTGTTAATTCTATGGGTTTTTGAAGAGCTTTTAATAGTTTTGGTTCCTTTTGGAATTCGTGATTTTTTTTGCCAAAAATGATCTGCCACAGCTGATTTTTCTGTGTGTTTGTATTTAACATTTCTTATGTGTTCCTTAAAATGTATGGTAATATTTCTTTTTGTTTTTCCTATGTATTTCATGTCACGGTCTTTGCAACCGATTTCATAAATGCATGATTGCTTTCCTGGTGGAATTTTGTCTTTTGTGCTGGTGTTTAAGTTGTTTTTTAAACTGAATTTATTTACTGGGGCCAAAATGATGTTTGCTACTCTAAAAATCTTCTGGAATTTTTTTGGTGTGCCCATGGGTGGAATGTAAATTTTTTATATATATGATCTCCTTTGTAGCCTTTTAGTGTGATGATGTCCTTTATTTGTTTTTTCTTTCTGAATTTCTCTATTTTCTTGTTGACAAGATCCATTGTGTAGCCATTTTTTGTGCTATATCTATGATTTTTTGGTACTCCAACTTGTATTCTGTCTTGCTTATTGGCAAGTTTGTTAATCTGAATGTGAGGCTGTTGATTAAGGCTAGCTTCTGTTGTTTTGGATTGTGACTGTTATTTTTTATATAATTATCTGTGTAGGTATCTTTTCTGTATATGCCAAATTCCAGTGAATTGTCATTTTTTATAATTTTTATATCTAAGAAGGGAAGAGCCTTGTTGTTTTCTAATTCCATAGTGAATTTAACAGTGCTGTCTTGTAGATTGAGTAGTTTTATTGCATCCTCTTTCCATTTTTCGTTTACTATTGCCTCAACTAATTTTATTTCCAAAAACTCATGTATATACGTATCTGCCAAGAATGGCAAAAGTGGGTTTCCCATTGCTAGACCCTTCTTTTATGTATAACTATTGCCTCTGAATGCGAAGTAGGTTTGATTTATGCAGATTCTGGTGAAGTTCAGATATTGATCTATGACTTCTCTAGGTAGGTTTATTGAAGTTAACCATTTCTTTACAATATTTATTAGATTTTTCTCTGGTGATGCTAGGAAACAAAGAGACCACATCGTAAGAAATTAGCAAATCCCTCTTTTCTAGTTTTATATGTCTGATTTTATCTATTAATTCTGATAAGTTCTTTATACTTTGACTTTTGTATTTTGGTAAGGTGTTAAATTTTTTTAACAGGCAAATTATATGTGGGTGAATTTTTTGTGTCTACAGTAGGTCTCATTTTATTGTCAGGTTTATGTATTTTAGGTAAGCCACAAATTCTAGGTGTTGTGGGGTTGTCTGGTATAATATTCTTCTTTTCTTCCTCACTCAGAATTGTTATATTTGTTAATAATTTTTTTACTGCACTATATATTTTTGTGTGGGATCTTGTTTTCATTTTTTCATAAGCTTTGTTAGCTAGTAAACTATACAGTAAACTGTATATACTGTTTTCGTAATCTGTCTGATTCATAATTACTATTTTGTTCCCTTTGTCAGCTATGCTATAAATAACCCCTTTTTCTTTCAAAGATCTGAGAACCCTATGATATGGCCTTTTTTGATTATTTTCTTTTTTTATTAGTTGCTGTAGGACTATTCCACATTGTGTTCTTATACTATTTTTTTCTTCATCTGATTTGTTAAAAATTGCTGTTTCTATGTCTGCTAGACTTTGTTGTTTACAGATGACCAGGTCATGATAGCCTAAAGCCAAGAGGGTGCAAAATTTATGAGGAGGAAGCCATTGGAAGCATTTGAAGTTGGTCTCCAAGTGAATATGATTTAATAGAATATTTAGTTATTGAAGAAGGTAAAAGGGCATTAAATTACCTCAAGGGGCCATCAAATTAGTAAAGCAGTTTAAATATTTGGGATCAATATTCCATGAAAGCTCCTATGTAGATGTAGTTTACAGAATACTTGAAGAAAAAGGTTCAATAAAAATGTTGAATGAGGTTTTAGGGAGCAGAAATATTAGTAGACAAAGAGAAGAATTCTCCAAACAGTCATAGAGAGTATTAACATGACACTGAAGGGTAGACACTAATAGAAAGGCAGAAAAGTAAATTACAGGTATTGGAGATGGAGAAATTTGAAATGGGCCAGGATATCTAGTTTGAAAAGATTAAGAATGATGGGGTGAGAGTTGATGAAAATAGAACAACCAATTACCAAGAGAATTGAAAGGCAAACAGTATAGTGCTATATGTACATGATAGAATGATTGGGGAGAGATGGCCTAAGATTTTTCTTGAATGATCTGGAAGGAGGAAGCATGGACGGCCGAGAGCATCATGGAAATCCTGTGTAGCCCAAATGATCAAACAACTTAACCTGCAGGATGGGAGCTCGAATACAGGGTAACTGCTGACAAATGGAAAGCGCCTTAAAAATTGAAAATGAGTGCATTTGTTTCACTGTATTAGATTCTACGTTCTTTAAAAAGGTAAGCAAAGCAAGCCAAGCGTGCTATCCTTCAATTCATTTGTATTTATCATTATCTTTTTTAATGTAGTCTTGCATAGTGTAGAGATATTTGAAGTTGATCTCCCAGTATATTTTTCAAAAAAATTGTGCTAAGTGTCATTATTATGCTTGGTAAGTAATATATCCATTATAAAAATGCATCATACATTTCTTCATTGAATGATTGGCCCAATAAATTACAAGGGTCTTGCGGAAACTTTTCTTTTATGTTAAGGTTTCATAAGTGCAAGTCTATGTTTAATCCTATCAACATAATTTTTACATTGTATGACTTATTAGCTAAAAATGATACCTGACATTGTTTGCCCTAATTACGTCAAAACGAGTTTTCACCATGTTTCAAAATAAATTCCTCCAATCTTTATAATATTGCCATTTTGAACACATTATTTGTAGAAATACTACAGGAATTAACAACACACTTCCATGTACAGTGTGTATAGAAATTTGCTTGAATGCCCTTTACTTGTCTCGGCAACTGGCCTTCCCTTTAATGCTCTGCTGTATGCAGGTAATGTGTGCAATGAAATGAAACCTTTGCCCCTTTTTGCTTTATAATGTTTCAAATTCCCTGCACTACTAATAACAAAATCAATTAAATTATTACAAGAGCGGTTTAATGTTTTCAATATTAGAATCAAAATATTGGTAGGATTTTTTCAGATTTGTATTGTTATGAGCCACCTGCTTATCATGCCCTTGGGAGAAGTTTTCTGAATTATATTGTATATCAATGTCATTTCAATAGAAATCACTTAAGTCCAAAATTAGCTGTTTTGAAATATTAAGGGAGCTTTATAGTCTGAAGTGATATTCCTGTATGTTTCTTGTTAACAGATATCTTGTATTCTATTAAATCCAGATTGTACAGTTTTTAGTCAAGCAGAAATAATTAATTTTGGATTTAATGATTTCTGCCAGAACAACAGTGATATAGTGTAGAAACATGGAAAAGCAAATAATAATAATAATAATAATAATAATAATAATAATAATAATAATGAGCATAGTAGCACTGTCAATGAAATACAGTAGGCACACATCAATGAAAAAGTAAGAGCTGTAGGCATAGTAAAAATGAGTTATATGAATAAAATTTTGCAATCAAATTAATGAAAATTAAAAAAAAAAAATTGCAGAAATATTTCTCTTTATTTTGGTTTGATTTTGCATTACATTACATTCAGAATGGACCCAATCAAAGCAAAAAATACATGTGAAACAAAGCTTGCTGTAGTGCACAAACTCTCTGCCCACATCATTGCTGGTATTCCCTTCACCACTTAACAGTGTGATATGATGACTATTCATAAAGTTACTTCTGTTTTCATATAGTGGGCCCACTAATCGCCATACCAATGTCATGTTTACATAGCTTGGTTCAGTATGCTTTGAGCAGTTTTAGAGCGAAGGTCACTCCCTGAGCTGTGCATGTTCAAAATGTGTGCATTAATCAAGAACCTGCTGCATATGAGATTCTGTGATATGATTTCTTGTGGCAAAATCTGTCAAGTGACTAAAATCCATCATCTACTTTTCAAAGTTTATGGACCAAACATAATGAATGATGGTGTAGTAAGACAGTGAAATAATATGCTAAAGTTGGGTGACCAGTGTTCATGACGAGAGTACTAGCTGTTGTGAATAAAGAACTTAATTCGGATGGTTGAAGAAAAGGTTGGAGAAAACTGCACATTTACTATTTTGAGCTTTGTGATCACTTTCTGCAGGTCTATTATACTCTGCTTTTCAAAGTGACACCAAAGATTTGTGAGAAATTATCAGTAATTCTGTTCTGGATGGATCTTGCACATGAGTGTTCTTGATTGCACCACACATTTTGAACACTTTTGTAATAACTGTGTAACCTTCATTGCTCAACCTACATAGCTGTGTAAAATGGCATTGCAATGGTGATTACTGCAACTGCTGAATGAAAATGGAAATAAGTTTATGAATAACCCTCATACTATTCATTCTGGAATCCCTATGATCTTCCGAAACTTCCAAAATAAAATTTCTTTTGCACAACTTATAGCCTCCCCCCCTTTTTTTCTGTTTATTTAGAACTTGACCTTTGCTTTGTTAATTTCTCTTGTTGTTCTTTATTAGTATTTCTGTTAGTGCCTTCTTGTTGGATGTAGCTGAGTATATGACCACCAGAGTTTTGTTTAAGAGATTGCTTAGACCTGGGATAGGAAAATTGAACTTATCTCAGAGTGAGGAGAAAGAGAAGGTGGTGAGGGTGGAACCTGTTCAGTTTCTGATATTGGCCTTTTGTTTCAGAATTTCTTCACGTGTTTACCATTCTCTTGTTCCTTGTCTGTGAAATGTGCTTGCCATTGTGGAAATGAAGTCATCTGAAATACAGATGGATCTATATCTAATTAATGGATTTCTGTAGAAGTAAAGCCTGAATTTTCTTTCTGGTTAATAATGGCACATATTATATGTAATTTATATGTATATTTCTTCCCCCCTTCCCCACATAAAAGTATTTCATATTTTGGAAAAGACATTCCAGGTTTGCTTTTTGCGGATGATTTAGTAGGAGCTGCAATTACAAGTGGAGGTTTAAAGAAAGCAATAGAAATAACAGAGAAATATTGTAAAAAGGGGGGTTTAAAAATAAATAAAAATCTACTACTAAAGGGAACAAACTCGGCAGAGATGAGAAATGGTGATTAGAAGGGAATGAAATTGAAGTGGTAAGGAAATTTATCTGGCAGTAAGGCTGAACAGTAACGGAAAATGGTCAGAACAAAGGAAGAATGCACTAGGGACAGGAAAATTGGTTACCAATTGAATAAGAATGCTTGGAGAAAATCCCAAATGAATGTAAGCTGGTTAGAGAGAGTGTATTTGGCTACAGTTAAATCGAAAATTATGCATAGGATAGAAATATGGGGGAACAGAAAAAGGGTGGGGAAGTATGGTTCAGATTCATAGAGCAATCTGTAAAGTGACCTAGAACTGCACCCTGTGGAGTAGCCCTGATGGAACTAAGAAGCATGGGCTGGAAAGGTCTGGTAATAAAATGCATTGTGAAATACTGGCAGAGGATACAATCATTGAAGGAAAGAAATATTCTCAAAGACTGCTTGGGGGCACAAGAAAAAGGAAAATGGGTAGGAAGTTGTAAGAGAAGTTGCTTTGGGAGAGCTAGATAGTTTGAAGCCACAAAATGGGCAAGGGAAATAAAGTGAAAGCAAGGATTAATGATATAGAGAAAGATATGTTTGGTAGCCTAAGAGATAAGAGTACTCTGATATATTATAGGAGTTTTAAAAAAGAATGTGGCAGGGAAAAATATATTGAGGTTTGTGACAAATTGTGTAGGGAGGGTATGACATGGGCAAGAACTGGAACAATGATGTTAGGTGGGCTGAAATTTGACAAAGAATTGTGCTCACTGTGTGGTAAGGCACTGTATATAAGAAAGTACAGAAACCAAAGTATGGAGAGAAGTGGAGTAATTTGCAGGCAAAATTCTGGCATTAAATGTTTTTGGAATTAGCAGAAAACAATTTTTAATCAATTTGGAAAGTATGTAGGGAAAGTGATCAAGGCAAGGAAGTTGATAATAAGATAACAATGAGGGAAGATGATCTCACCTTTAGTGAAGTAGTTGTAAAGTTCATTCGATAATAATGTATAGTTAGAGTGATATAGGATTCCATGTACACAACAACCAGGGAGTTAGTTATATAGGATCCTGTATAACAAGCACTCAGGCATCAAAGAAATATTGTAAAACTGTAATTATAATGAGTAGGAATAATAAATATTCATTCATATTTTGGCACTTTGGAGTTGCACACACATTTCAAAAATCTTTGACCATTTACTTATGCAGTAGCACCTTCAGTTTTGAGTAAATCCTTTGCACATACAGTGAATTGTGAACTAGTATAGAGCTGGTTTTAGATTCTTCATGCAATTCCAAGTCTAAAAGCTCTTTTCTGTGGCACTCACAACAGCAGCCAATAGGTTGTGCGAATCACTCCCTGTCAATGTTAGGAACAGAAATCTGCACAATGCAGGAGCAAATTTTTTGTCAGATTCTATTTTCATTTTTTGGCCTGAATTTTCAATTTCAATTTTAATTGCATCTTACCTTCAACAGCACTGCCAATATTGAAATACAAGGTGCCCAAAATATAATATGCCAATAGTCTGCCATTTCCCTACCACACTCACTTTAATTAGAAGGCCTCAAGTAACATGTACGTTTTGGCAACAGTTAGCAGAAATCAAAGACTCTTCAATTACCATGTCTCCAGCAGTACTTGGTTTCCTCCAATGTAGATTATTGTCATTCCTATTGTATTGTTTGAGTACTTTCTATTAATTTTCTAACTGTTCCTTAATCTGTACATCATATAAAACATTTTGGAGCAGAAAAGACATTATGAAATACATTTTAGCTTTCAACCAAAATGGACTCTTTATATAGTGTTCCCTTAATCCCAGAATTAAAGACCCTATTCTTCATTAGTCATTGATGTCATTAAATGTTAACATGCTATAATTCTTGTCCAGATAGTATATTTTATTCTGCCATCCTCACATTGCATAAGACTGGTCATATTCTATAGAAAGAGAAATAAACTCATGTGTAACTGGCAAGAGTACTCTAAATAAGGCTGGTGGAAGATCATGTGCTTCACCTTGTGACACGCAAGCATCGCTTTCAGAAGCATTCTGTACTTCAACTATTAGTGTTATATTGAAATGTGTGAAATGTTTCATATTTTGCCAACCCATTTTAAGCATTCTATACGTGTGTGTGTGTGTCATTGTTTATGTACATATATATTATTTGCAATCTCTTAACAGTTTATGTCAGAATGGTCAATAGCACTAAACTTCATAGTTTACATATGGGTATCCCCTTGTAACTCTAATAAATACACCACATACACAAAGATAAATAAATGTATACTAAATGCTAAATAATTTGGTAGTGCAAATCTTAAAATTTATGTAATAATGGTTGTCATGGAAAAGGAGAATGAGAAATAAATAATAACAGTTAATTCTATAAACTAGAGCTATATAGACAATTCAGCGGAAAATCTTGTATGTTCTTTGGTTGGCAGAAATAAAGTCTGTAGTGCATATAAATGCCTGTTTCATTGAGAAGACACAATCCTATTCCTGACTGTAAGAGAATAATGGGCCTGGGATACAAAGTTCAAGCTTGTTGTTGAAAACTGATAAGCATTCTAAGAAAAAAAAACTTTCTGAAGATAACATTGCATACATTCAATGTTAGTTTATAACTCCAGCTTCCTGGCTATGTGCTTCATAATGTTGTGGACAAAAGACTCTTGTCTGTAAGCATAAAAAATTTGAATACACAGCAAATCAAGCCTGGCGATAAAGGCTGAAGGCTGACTTATTTTGCGAATGTCTTGGACAAAATTGACAAATACTATTCTTACTTAGATCATGCGTGGTGTTTCTCTGACAAGTCAACTTTCCACATATCAGGAAAAGTTGACAGAAAACAATTTCAGAATCTGGGGATGCAAGAATCTTCATGTTGTATTTGAAAACAAATGTGATTCACCCAAAATTAATGTATTGTGCAGCTTAATGAAAGATCTTGTGATAGACTGTTTTTTTTTTTGCAGCACATGCAGTGAGTGCCACAACCTCTCTAGACATGCTTGAGTTGTTTTGCCAAGCTTCCTGCTTGAACCATTTATTAGCAGATAGTACTCCTGCCCACTTTACATGCTAGATACACAATTTTCTTAATGACAACTTTCATAGACAATTGTATTGGCAGAGAATCTAAGACCATAGCTGTCTGAATAGAGATTGACATTTGTCGTGTTGCAAATGGTAGCCATGTTGAAATGTATTGAAGACTAAAATTGCAACTCTTAATATATCAGAAAATCATAAGTTTCAATTAAATATATTTTTATATAATAGTTACAGCAATGTCTTTTATTGGTGTTTTAAGCAGCACACACTATATACAGACACATGCACAGAAACCTCTATCCTTCGTTTTCCAAAGGGTAAGCAAAAGAAAATAATAAATGCAGGGAAACAGTGCCTGGGAAAAGAGGTCTAAAACATGGCATTCCTGACAAACTAACGGCAGGGCCTATTGACTAAAATTTAAAAAAAGCATTATTCATTTTAAAATATCAAAATATTGGAGAAGGCCACTTTATCCCTGTTAAAGATGCCTATGTTCTAAAATAACCATTAGGTCTTTCATCAAATTCCTTGTGTGCTTCACTGGGTATGTCTCAACTTCGATAACTATAAAACCTTAGTTTCATTTTGGGACTCAAGTATACTTTTTTTAATAGTGTTTAATGCCTGGTTTTCTATTGAGGCACCACAGGTGGTCCAAATTCTTACTGTAACACCTCATGATGAACAATGAAAAATATTCATTCACAACTTTGTGTGATATCTATCTTGCAAATGTTTATTTCTATTTGTGCTTCCCCTCAACCAAAAACACCAGGTGCTACTATGATATCTTTTGTCTTTGCATGCTTTATTTAGCAATGAGAAAATAATATGCACTATGCTAGAGTATTCTTAAAAAAAATTCACTATACTTGTTGCAGTTTATTAATGATTCATAATTTGAAATATAATCAATCGAGGACACACATTATATGAAATAAAAAACATTGATCCATGCCTATTTGAGTAACAATCAGTGCGGGTTTTATTCCCATTGTCCATTATGAAATTATGTCTGGGACTGTATAAATCAAACGATGGCTTCAACTTTCACTGTACTACATTAGCATTTAAGTGGTGCATAATAGAACATGTGCAAATTTGTATAATAAGTTTTTGTCAAATATTACAATGTTTTTCTTTTTTATTTCAGAAACTGTTGACATACGACCCAAACCAGAGAATATCTGCAATAGCAGCCATGAGGCATGCCTATTTCAAGAATGTTGAACTTACACCACCTCCATTTCCTGTTGCAAATGGAAGATGAGAAGAGTTTTAATTACAATTAATTTTATATACCATTTCATTTTAAAACAACACAGCAAAAAAAAGTGTTGGTACACATTGGTTTAAAGTTTTTTCTTCTCATCGCATTCATTGAGTGATTTATCATATGGTATCTGCAGCAATAATCATAATCAGTATGCAATGAAGTTCAACCAATAGGTTGTTTATACTTTTAAGTAAAATTGATATTGATCTTTCATTTTTCTGCAGTATTTTATTGTGTATAATTAGTATGTAAATGTATATTTATATTAATTTCATTGGCAACAGCAGCCTACAGAAGCATTGTGCAGTTTGACTGTCTGAACTGTATATTGGTTAGTGTCACTGGAGCTTATTATGAGGAAGGAAAAAGTTTCGAAAGCCATAAATTTTAAGCATAATATGAGAAAATTTCTTTAATTTCTTATCATTAATCCCATAAGAATAGAAGAGTCAACTCCATCTACATTTCATTACTTTATTTGAATATTCAATGAACTTTCCTCTTTCATTCTTGTGGCTTTTTTGGTTTATTGGTCTCAATAAAGAAGGATTTCGTTGAAACTGCCTTATTGCATGGAAGGAAGTTTAAATGTTCTTTTCTGAAAACCAAATTTGGCACATATACTCATTCTATTGTAGAGGCTTCAGTTTTATTCTTCATTAAAAAGTTTATCATATTTCAAATTATAACAAATTATTATTAAGGAAATCACTCAAATTTCACTAATTTTGTTCCACTTACTTAGACATATTTCAAAGGCTGTTGTTCATTTTCAGAATGGTTCCACGGTCTGTCCACTGTCGTTGACATGTTGCAAAAGTTGGACAGACAGTGGAACCATGCTGAAAATGAAGGCAACAGCCTTTGAAACATGTCCAAATAAGTGGAACAAAAGGAGTGAAATTTGATTGATTTCCATAATTTGTTATATTATACTATATTTCACTATGAAAAATTCTTACTATTCAAAAATATTTCAAAGTCTTTAAAGATATTAATTATTTGGAGGTATTTCATATAAGTCTTTAATAGAGTTGTCTTCTCCTTTTTTAATGTATGTGTGTGTGTGTGTGTATGGGGGGGGGCTCATGTACAAAAAGCAATAACATCAACAGATTTTAAAAGTTAACACGCTGTTAGACTGCTTTAACATTAAAATTAACAAAAATTCTGTTTCATCAACCAGTGTTAACTTTAACAACATGTTAAACTTTGTGTTAAGTTAACATCACCTTTCCCTTGTGTTCGAAAATGGCGGCCATAAACACAGCTGTAGATTCTTAAATAGCTAGTGAGTTGACTTAATACTATTGTGCTCCACTTACCATTGAATTATACAGAACATATTTCACAGGCTTTTGCACGCATCATCAGCTGTGAGTCAACTGCCGAATTTGTTGGTTGGATGGACTTGATGTAGCTCTCATGGACATTTAATGAACTTTTGGATTAAATTGTCATCTGTTGAATCATATCAAAGTTCATAACCTTATCTTCATAATCTCTTCTTCTTCTTCTTTCTTTTTTCCTTTCCCCCCCTTTTTTCTTCTTTTTCTTTTTCTTTTTTTTTTTTTCCCCCAGCTCCAAAAATCTAACTAAGAATTTCAATAATTTGATTTTCATTTCTATATCATATTATCTCTCCAAAAGTGATGTGCAACTGCTGATTTATCTATCTGATTGTATCTGATGTTTCTTTAATGTTCATTTAGCCTAATTCCAAAGCTGCTTTTTGTTTTGCCAATATATATTTTGTTGCATTCTGAATAGTTCATTTTATATATTCCTGGCTTCTTCTGATCAGGTATTCTATCGTTATCGTAACAGGAACAGATTATTTAGGCTGAATTTGTTCACTGGGTACAAAGTATCATTCCATACTCTCTGTATCAGTTACAACACGAAATCAATTTTTAATTCAACAGCTGTAGATGTCAACATTCCATATTTGGATATAATAAAGTTGTTCATAAAAGAGAAAGGGCTGTAAGATTTAGTTACTTTGAAATTTTTAAGCAAAAGAGCAATTTTTACAAAGGTACAGAGTGTGAAAAACAGTCGTCATAGAATTATAGATGAAATACAAGAAGGTTAAAACACCTTTGTGCATTATACATGAAATACAAGAGAGGTTAGAACACCTTTGTGCATCTGCGCCTTTTCATATTCCTTGCATGAGCCACATGTTTTAATTATTCTGTGCTAACAAAAGTACATCGAGTGTGTTCAGAAGTCTTTGGGTTATGACATTGCCTTCTCTCGGTGCAATTTGCTATACTTGGGAACCTTAGCTACATGTTTACTAACACTACACTGGGAAAGCTTGGCAGAATGCAGGAGTCTTAATATATTGTTAAAATATTAACAAATGTTAAAAAACAGTGTTTGCACATTTTTAACATCTGTTGATGAAACCGGCCCTCAGAGAGAGAGAATAAATATTAGGTTTAAGGAAGCAACATAATTTCACATAGAAAATGTATAAATTATATAGTATTACAGAGAAAAAATGTTATGTGGATTTTTCAAAAATACACCTAAATTAAATTATTTAGGTTTATTTTGCTTCAGTTAGTTGCTTAATGTAATTGTTTACAAATTTTAAAAATGCCATGTATGAATGATGGTGCATTTATTGTTCAGAATAAAAAATAAGGTAATAAAAGTTCGTGTGCTGGGATCAAAACATTTTTTCCTTCTTTCCTCTCTCTGTATCTCCAAACTGTTATTTTAAACTGGTGGACAGAAACCCTTCTTGTTAACATTTAATTTCTATAAGTGCTGTATGTTAAATCCATTCCTTGAATTACAAAATAATCTTCATATTTTAGTAGTTCTGATCCCTCAACTGTTTGCATGCAAATCAACACATTTATTTCCTTTTTTAGGTTATAGGGAAAATTAGCCCTTTAAATTGTTTAGTGTCCAAACTGATAACTGAATAAGAATGTGAGGGATATAAGGATTTCAGAGTTGAATTTAGAATAGTGCCTAATTATTTTATTTTCTTCTTCTTCTTCTTCTTCTTCTTCTTCTTCTTCTTCTTCTTCTCCTCCTCCTCCTCCTCCTCCTCCTCCTCCTCCACCTCCCTCCTCCTCCTTTTTCTTTTTCTTTTTCTTCTGCTTCTGCTTCTGCTTCTGCTTCTGCTTCTGCTTCTCCTCCTCCTCCCAAAATGCATAGCTCAGAATTATCCAAATATTTTGATGACATGTATATGCACAAAAAAATGAGAGTGTCAAGAGTAATTTCTGTTTCTGGATTTCATCAATGAAAATGTTAACAACTTTTAGTTTTTAATCAGCTCTCAAATTTTAAGGGCCTTCATAATGCAGGTATGAGAAAAGCAATGATATATGCCAAAGGATTTCAAGCCATTTCAACAATAATGAACTGAAAAAGTTATCTTCAAGCTTCCTTCTTTTTAGTTTAATAGAAAGAGGGTTATGTGATTTCAGTACTAACACTTTGTATTTACATCTAAACAATACCAGGAATACTCATCAAACAGTTGTTAGCCAAAAGGATGAGAAAGTAGTAGAAATCTGTGATCTTAATTGGGGGGGGGGAAGTAAGATTTTACTCCTCTTTGTAAGTCAACTAAGCCAAATTAGTATGACTAAACCTTTTAAAATAGCTTGCACTCAACGAAGAAGAATATATTTTAGGTTTAATAATATAACTTTCAACCTGCAGCATTTATATGCTGTACATAGTTATTATGCAATTCAGAACTCTCATTAGTAGATACAGAGTTTACTTTGATCCAATCAAAGAACATATATTTCCACAACTGTGAAAGATACAAATATCTAGATTTTTAGGAAAAAGGATAATTTTAATTTTGTCATTAGTATCAATATTGGTATAAATTATATGTAACACAGACATTATTCTAATTAAAAGGTAAATTGGAACTTGCACAGTGAAGCTAATCATATAATTGATACATAGTATGGATTTAGTTGAAATACACACTCTTAATGCTTCACTTACTTGTCATAATGTATGGAACCAGTTTTGAGAACTAAATGTTCTTGAAACTTTTGTTTCATACACTATGATAAGTAAGTAAAGCATTAAGAGTGCGTAGTTCAACTGAATTCATACAATGTATCAATTAAATATTATTCTGTTCATTGTGTCTAACTCTTGCAAAATTTAGCTCTCATGGACCAAAATGAACAGTTATATAAATAGGAGATTGTAATGACAATCCTTTTCTGTCTGCTTTTGTTACATATCAGATAATTGTGATGGCATACAAAAGTAAATGTTTTAAATGAAGATCTTAACATAATTTAAAACTGTAAAAAATGGTCTCCAATAGACAAATAATAAATGATCAAGTGACTACAATGAAGAGCAGTTATAGAAGGGTAAATAGCTGTAGGTTTTCATCCATTTCTGTAGTGTTAGGTTTGCACTTTTTCACTGTATAAAATGAGTTATTTTGCTGTGACAATGTAAAAATGATGGATGGCCAGGAAAAAAATATTCTCTTATTTAATGGACTATAGTTCTGTAAATTCAAACAATTAGTGCATAGTAAATTTTTATTAAATATATATTTTTGTATTCACTCAAAATTGAAATATTCTTGTTTTGACCCAGCTACAAGAATGCAAATCACATATCACCTGTGGTCTTTGATATTAATGGCACATTAGGGGCTCTATATTTTCATCAAAATATACTGATCTCAAAGGTTTTAAATTGACTCAATACGGTTTGTATAGATAAATTTTCATTTCTTTCCAAACAGATTGCTCAGTATAGATAATGTAGTACTAACACATCCTCTGTTTTAGATTATCTCCGCCTTTTACTACTTAATCATTTTTGCCCTAAACAGGGTAAAAACTACAGAACATCAGAACATAGAGCAACAGCCATTAAATGATAATAGCAATCAAAATAATGTAAAAATGAAAACAAGCTATTTAATAGCAAATTCATGAGTTATCAACAATAATCCAGTATTTGAATAATGAAACAGCTTATAAAGATAAACGTTTTCAAATGTGAAAACAAAAGAAAATTTTTTTCAACCCATTCAAGAATGTAATATTTAAGATTAAACAGTTGTATAGGAAATCCATGTAAGTATGTAAAATGCATATCACTTATGTGATCTCACATTAGTATCTATTTTTCACGTTGTGAACCTGTAAGCATGTTTTATCACTTTCAGGTAATTAATTGCAAAATTTTTATTACTAGCTCAAAATGGAATACCATATATTAATGGTGCATTTATCAAAAATTGTTAACAAGAGGCTAAAGAAGATATTCAATATGATTGTTGGTAGTAAAATCTCTCGAATATGCAACCTTTTTGTGCATGCATGAGAGAGTGTGTATATGTAAAACTTTGGTGTGAAGTGCATGAATAAATCTTGTTTTTGTGGTAATAGTACTTTAGAGGTGCTATATATAGTACATTAATTATTTATTGTCTCATTGCACCCTTTCCCCCCTGTCCGGAATAAGCTTTACTGCATTTTATATTAAGGCACTTAAACATAGCCATATAATGAAGATCATTATGTGATTGAGTTGAACTACTCACTCTAATTGGCTGCAAATTTAGTACACGTTTCCCAGTTCGTTACCTCATCCTCAGCTAACCATCAACCATTACAAACTATTGCTTTAATGTTTTTTCTGTTACCCAAAGCTTAACTTATTGAAAAGCTTTCTTGAATATTGTAGTGTTAGCAGCACTTGCAAAATTATTGGGAAATTAGGAAAAACTCTTACAAAATCAAATATAAATACTTTATATTGAAATTCCTGGTAAAAAATAAAAATAATAAATTTTAAAACACACGTCTATTGTAATTTCTCCAAAATAAACACCATGTAAAGAAATAAACAACCTTTCAGCATAAGTTTGATGTTGCACAGTCATGTTATTCAAGTGGGATAAAATGAAAATACTTAGTGAAGTACTTAAATTGTTTATTTTTGAAAATATATGCTATTAAATCAATAGGACCAGTTTTTTCAATAATGTTAAAAAAGATTTAAAATTTTGTATTTAAAAATTATGTTTAGATTTATTGTAATTCTATGTCTAAAGTGATTTTAAAAGTTCTCAAAATGACCCACAGATTGCAACAGCAATTCCAAAGCAATTTGTTATCAAAACTCCCAATCTTCCATAGAAACATTTGAGCAATAATGCATGATGTAACAAATTTAGATACCCAAAAATATGTCAGTTCAGTTAGCAAATTACTAAAAAGCATAACCATACTAAACAAGGGGGGAAAAAAAAAAAGAAAGAAAAAAAGATTTTACCACACCCAGAATCTATGGGCTACCAAAAATATATAAACCTGCTAATAAAATGAGACCTATAGTAAATACAATAAATTCACCCACATACAATTTAGCAAATTACTTGTTAAAACAATTCAATAGGTTACCAAAATACAAAAGCCAAAGCATAAAAAACTGAACAGAATTAATAGAGCGAATTAAACTTATGAAGCTGGAAAACAGGGATTTACTAGTGTCTTATGATGTGGTTTTTATGTTCCCTAACATCCCTAAAGAGAAAATAATAAATGTCTTTAAAAAATGGCTAACCTCAATCAAGTTACTTGGAGAAATAAGAGCAATATCTGAACCTCACCAAAATTTGCATCAATCAAACCTACTTCACCATTCTTAGCAGAATACATGAGTTTCCTGGAAACAAATTTAGTAGAGGCTTTCCCCACATATATGCAAATGTTGATGTCTGCAATAGTAGATGAAAAATGAAAGATGACACAATAAAACTACTAAACCTACAAGACAGCAAGATAAAATTCACAATGGAAATGGAGAACAACAAGATTCTTCCTTTCCTGGATATAAAAATTATAAAAAAAATGATAACATACTGGCATATTCAGGAAGGATAACCACATGGATAATTATATAAAAAGCAACAGCCACAATCCAAAACAACATAAATTTGCTATAATCAATAGCCTCACATTCAGATTAACAAACCTATCAGTAAATGGCATAGAATACGAATTGGAGTATCAAAAAATCATGGATATGGCACAGAACAATAGCTACACAGCAGATCTGGTCAAGAAAAAGGTAGAAAAACTCAAAAAACAAAAGTAAATAAAAGAAATTGCCATACTGAAAGGTTACAGAGGAGAGCAGGTATATAAGAAATGTAAATTTCATCCATGGGCATACCAAAAATTTCAAAAGATTTTTAAATTTGCCAACATTATTTTGGCTCCAGTGAATAAATGCAGTTTGAAAAACCAACACAAAGGACAAAATCCTGCCAGAAAAACAATCAGGCATTTAAGAAATCAGTTGCAAAGACTTAAGTAATAAATATACAGGTAAAACAAAAAGGAACATTACTATACAGTTTAAGGAACACATGAGAAATGTAAAATAAATCAGTAGTAGCATACCAATTCTAGCAAAAAAAAAAAAACCATGAGTTCCAAAATGAACCAAAACTCTTCAAAAACCTATAATAGAATTATCAGTATGGGAAAACATTCTTGAACGGAAACAAAGAAAATTTAAACACAAAATGGCGGAAACACAAACAAACAAACTCAACACATACAATTTAAACTTCAGTTACAGCAAACGCGATATAAAACTCTTTTTGAAACTTCAAACTAAAAAAAGACACATTGTAGCTAACATAAAATTCCTGAATTTGTGCCTAAAAAATAAAATCACACCAAAATTCGTGAGGAAAACAGTTAAAATAGACAATAGCCCACACCAAAAAGCAGCTGAAAAAACAGTAACTGAAGTAGAGAGAAGCGTACAATATAAAAAACTAAGTGAAACCGACTTAAAATGTTATGAGTTACATTTAAAACTTTCGAGGACTTTGGGATTCCACATTTGGGATAACGTACAACAACATCTGCATAAAAATTTAACCATAGAAATGAAAACAAAGAATCAGAAATTGAAAAAGAAGTTCTGCGATTTACGAAAACTTCAAACTAAAAATGTACCCAAAAAAGTTACACAAACCACAGAGAACGTAATTAATATTTCAAGCACCACATTTTCAAACAATGAACTAAAATTCCTAAACCAATGCCTAAAAACATGTGTAGGTTTCTCCAAAAAAATAGAAGATTACATCGCGGATATTAATATAGCCACCAATGACCAATGAAGTGAAAGAAAATGAAAAATCGTTAATCAAATTGAAATGTACAAAAACCTTAGAGAAAATAAAAAACCAAAATAAATTCAACAATTACATAAACATAATAAAACAACTAAAAGAAAAACCGGTAGTATTCACAAAAACAGATAAAGGCAATAAAATCGCCATTTTGAACCAAGAAGACTACATAAACAGGATAGAAACCATGTTAAAAGGTCAAGATTATAAACCAATTACAGAGAATCCACTAAAAACTTGAATAAAACATTAGATGAAATAAAAATACTGTCCACTACCGAAAAACGAAAACTCACACATAGCAACCCAGTTTTACCTAGAATGTATGCACTTCCTAAATTACACAAAAAAGACAACAGCATGAGACCTATAATCAATAATATCAATTCACCAACATACTTGTTAGCAAAAAAATTAACCGACATTTTCAAATCCTTGAAAAAATACCAAAGTTTGAGTGTCAAAAATTCACAAGATTTGGTAGAAAAATTACAAAATTACAGCAGAAAATATAATGGTATCGTTTGAGTAGAAGCCTTATTCCCAAGCATACCAAAAGATACACTTATGCTAATGTTAAAGAATTGGTTAAAATCCTTAGATCTACAAGCACAAGAAATTGAAGACTTGATAAAACTTACAAACATTTGCATTGAACAAAATTACCTCATTTTCAATAAAAAATATTACCAACAAGTCTCGGGACTAGCTATGGGAAACCCGTTATCTCCATTTCTATCAGATTTTTTTATGAGTTCGTTTGAAATGCATATCACCAAAGCCTTCCCTCTAATCTTCAAAACATGGTATAGGTATGTGGATGACATATTTGCAATAATTCCAAAAAAACATACAATGGATGCACTAAAACTTCTGAATTTGCAGCACAAATCTATAAATTTCACCATAGAGGAAGAAAGAAGTGGATATCTCCCCTTCCTAGATGTAAAAATCATAAGTATTGAAAACTATCTTACATTTGGAATTCATAGAAAGGATACTCACACAGAAAATTACATAAAAAATGACAGTTTTAACCCCATTCCACATAAATATGCAGTGTTTTATAGTTTAGCACACAGATTAGTTAACATTCCACTCACAGAAACAGAGTACAAATTGGAATACCAACAAATCATAAAGATAGGAGAAACTAATGGATACAACAAAAACACAGTAATAAAAATCATCAATAAAACCAAAAAACAAAAGGCAATAAGAGATGTTTCCACTCTTAAAAGTGCAAAAGAAAGGTACAAATTCAAAAGTTTCACATACCACCCAATTTATCACAATAAGTTCAAAAAGATATTCAAAGAACAAGGAATTATGTTAGCCCCAAAGAACAATTTTAATATAAAGAACTTAGTAAGTTGCAGAGTAAAGGACTACATGCCAACAGAACAAAAGTCAGGTATTTACGAAATAGAATGTGCAGAGTGCGACAAAAAATACATTGCAAAAACGAAGAGGAATTTGGTATTCCGGAAAAAAGAACACTTCAGAAATATTTGCTTAAAACAAATTGATAAATCAGCAATAGCAGTGCACTTTTGGAATAAAAATCATGAAATTAAATCAAGAGATAAAAGTACTTAAACAACTTCATAATGCAATAGAACTTTCCACTTGGGAAAACATTTTCATTACAAAAAATAAGGAAATTTGATGAATTTCGATATCCCTCCATTGGATGAACTCAGCAAATTCCTAATAGAACCAACAGATGCCGCCACAAGAACATCAAGAGACCCAACCGTCACGTTTAACAACAGTTTGTCAACAGGGTGAAGATGGCAGGGATCGCTCCCGAAACATATGTTCCAAATTTTATGTAAGTGAAGGAGTTAGTGTGAAAAAAACTGTATACATTGTTTATATAAAGAAAATTTAGTTAATTTTGGTCTTCCAAACATATGATCAGCTGAACAAAAATAAATAAATATGAACAGGCTAGGTTTTAATTTCTGACCTGATTGAACTCCATTCCTGCTTGTATTTAATTCTTTGATACTCTTTAGGTTTTGTCTTTTATCTTTTCACTTTGTAGCATTGTCTTTCTTCTTTCAACTTTGTATAATTTATTAAGCTGGAGATATAGATGCTCCTCCACTGTCAGTCTCCTACTAGCACATCCTACATTGTTCTGCTGGTTCAACTTCTATTCCAACAAAACTTAAATTTCATAAAATGCACTTATAACATTTGAGGGAGTTCTTCAGTTGCTCTCCCTATATATAAAGAACTTCTGTTACTCACTTAAAATTGAAACATTTTTTCTATTAAGAAACCTAGCAGTAGATAAAAATAGACAGTATATTGTGCAAAATTTAAGTGAAAGCTGTGCTTAAAATACCGGGCATAAAATGCAGGCTATTCTCCAGTTTAATACATGACAGCATGTTTTGGTACAGTAGCATTTGCATGCATTGAACAAGTACTAAGTGAATCAAAACTATGATGTATATCCAGTTATCCAGAGCAAATATCTGTAAAAAACAAACATTCAGCTTGCGAATTGTACTTCAAACTCTCTGTGGATATATTCCACATTTATCTGTGCACATTTATATTAATTTAAATGCTGAAATTAGGATGATTCTGTGAAATGATACACATACAGTTTGTGTATATGAATGGAGGAAAGATACCTAGAGATTTTTTTCCTCGTGGGATCCTTCGATGTGCAGTTGACCAACCTCTGTAATTCTCGACTTGAAAGCCACATTTCCATTTCTTAGAGAGAATAGCAAAGGGTAATTTCTGATATAAGCTGATGCTAGAAATTATGGCAAGTGAAGGGAGGCAGTTCAGCATCTTGCTTGAAAATGGTAAGCAAATATCCTTTTAAGTTTTGTTCAGTTAAAAGTAAAACTTCTAAAATCATATCAATATATTAAACTTTCTTGACATTTCAGATTAAAGCTTTTTTTATTAAAAATTAAGTTGGGAGTAGTTTCGTGAGTCACTTGCTCGCATTGTTTACCAATTGACGACACAATGTGTTGACACAATTGAATCCGTTTAAGTGCTAGTAATAACTTATGTGGTAATCACACTTTCTGACTCCTGTTCACTGCAGTATCAGCTAGAACCAGCTGTTACGCATGGAGTGATCCCTCAAAAGAAAAATCAGCTATTATACATGAAAGGAAGGAAATTGTAGGTAATTTTAGCAGCATAAAGTAAATTTAAATAAATGTACGTATTAAAATCTTTAAATTAACAAAAATATAACATACTTAAAAAGTTATTTATACAATTATTAGCGAGGCATAAATAAAAACACGCGGTTTTAAGCTACAGGAATAATTTAAATATTAAATCTTTGTTTTCTTTCATTCAGTAATGAAAAATGGTTTGTTTTGTCCATTTCTCTCCTCGCTGCATTTTTCTGTTTTTAATTCTGAGCATTTATATATATATAAAATTAAAATGCCACTAAATTCTTATATAACGCTATCAGCAAATGAGATCCATTCTTTCAGTTAAGAGTTGCATTACACTAAAAGCCATCATACACAGTAATTAAATGGTGCAGAACATGCTAAGGATTGCATTATCATTCGGGCATGCTTGCCTATGTCAAGTATGAAAGGAAGGTTACAGGTATAGTATATCATATATGTGAATATGTATTCTGCAAACTGATCTTAAGAGAAATGCCTTACAAACAGAAAGTTCTATGCAACACACCATCAAGAACTATTTTGAAAATGAGAGGTAAGGTATCGACAACCTGCATGTTTAGGATTGTTGGAGTACATTAGGAAGTGAACTTGAAGAGCTTAAAATTCAGAAAATCTCGTGTTTTTTTTTTCTTTTTTTTCTTTCTTTTTTTTTTTTTTTTTTTGTTATAAATTAGACTAAGATTGTGTGGTTGGTTTTCCAACAGTTTATACCTTATTCATTTAAAAATAAGAAAATTATAACGTAAAATTTGTCTCTGAGCCATTGTGGTAATCAATCAAGAAGAATATGTTTCAATAATTTAAGTTAATATCTGAATTTTGCTAATGAAAAGCTGAAACGGAAAATGTTCGACATACGGCCTAAACACTCATTAATAACATTTGTTTAGCAATATTATTTTAATAAGTTCTTTTTCACATGTTTGTATATTATGTAAAAGCTATAATACCCAATATAAAGCTACAAAAGTTTAATAGTAATAGCTATTTAGCTATGTTAATTTCATTAATTTACCTACATTATAACGCAAGATAAATGTAATAATATTTTACTTGAAACTCAAAACATTCATTGGTATATTAATGTAATAAGTTCATTTAGTATGTTATATATTAGGTGAAGGATATAATGCTCAATATAAAGTCACAAACGGTAATAGATATTTAGTTACGTTAATTTATGAAATCCATTTACCTATGTTATTACGTAAGATAAAGGCGATAATATTCGATTGAAAGCTCCAAACATTTATTGATAATATGATTTTAATCATATAAATTTAACAAGTTTATTTACACATGTTTTTATGTTGGGTAAGGACTTTAATTTTCAATTCAAATAACATGTATTCGTTGGCAATACGTTTTAAATCGTATAAATCTTGTTAGCTCATTTGTATAAATTGCCTGTATCAAATAAGGGATATTACAATGTATGTCTAAATGTTTGCTGGCCTTTATGACATAGGCGAATAAGAAAAAATGTAACGATTCAAATGAACACATGCATATCAAGAATATGCAAATATTAAAGCATAGTTGGAATTAACCAATAGCAGGGATAACAACATTAATGTGTATCAAGAATGAAACACGAGACAACTTTATTGTGACTAAATAGAAAGGAACGAATTTCTGGAAGAAAATAAGTCATTGCTCTGCTTTCATCGAACTCCAGACTATCAGAGATACATCCAAAGACCACGTGCACACCAATTTTACCGTGGACAAGAAGAATTCCAGGAAGAACAACGGAGAAACATGGCAACCCGGAGAGGTACACGAGAACATCGCCAGGCCATACAAACTATAGGAGGGATTCACAGGAAAGGAATCAGAGAACCCAAGAAAGTGACAACCAAGAGCCAAGAACCTCTAACTGAAACATTTCAAGAGATTTAATACAGAATCGCTCCACAACGGGCAGATCATAGGAAAATGGGAGTACCACCTCTCCCAGGGTCGAAAGGAGGGGAGGTAATTGAATCAGACCTCGCAGGAACGTCAAAAGGGCCCACTAAATTTGATAAAGAAAGAAATTAGTCGCTGGACACGGATAAGCAGGAGGAAATTTAATTTTTGTAGAACATATACAGGTATCTGCCCTTTTAGATACTGGTGCATCACATAATATATGCAGCATGATTTTTTTTACTGAATTTATTAACGGACAAGATTTACGTGATATATTTACCTATTTGTGGTGTTTATTGCTCTGTGGCTAGTGGGAAAAGAAAGAGCGCGTTAAATATCAAACATTATTCAAGGCACAAATTGATAGAAAATCGTTCGAATTAATGTTCTTGATAATTCCACAACTTATTGCATATATCAATATTGGTTGTGATGCTTTTGACGCTTGGAAGGCAATAATTAATTTCGAAAGTAAAGATAAGTAATGAATTAGCGATGATCGCATATGAACCATTCAACGATGAAGATAGTTGCAATGAAGTAAAAATACCGCGTGAAGAACAAGATATCGCAATGAGTTTTTTTTTTTTTTCGTGGAGAAAATAAATATGGATATAGCGAATGTAATAATAGGAATAAAAAATTATATAAATATGAAATCTATGGAAGATGAGTCAATATTATGCAACTATGTAACGTTATGCGAAGGTTGCCAGGAATAATTTAACGACGCCATAATAGGACATCAAATTAATAGAGATATTAAACAAACCTTGCAATCACAATTTGATGTAAAGAATTATATATTGGGTCATTTAAAAGAAAAGATTAAGTCTGCATATGGTCTTGAAGAAGAACAAAGGAATAAATTAGAACAAGTGCTTCTTCAGGTTTTCCAAGTATTTTCAGATGCTCCAGGAAATAAATATGTTCATTATTTTGAAATAAGAAACCTAAGCCCATATAGTGATAAACAAAGGCCTTTTCCCCTTTCTATTTGCGAACAAACTGATGAGATTTTTGATAAAATAATGCAGGAAGGAATTATTGAGATTGCAAAATCATGTTTATTAACCGTTTATTTTTTTATTTATTTGTGGACGCTCTTTAACATCTCAAGTCATCAGCGCTTAACCGTTTGTGTTGGGTAAGGAAGAACACTGGACCATTGCGCATGATAAGTGAAGCAAGAAAGTTAAATAACTATACAGTCCCAGACCATTTTCGTCCTGATGGCTGTGATCATTAATTGACTAAACTCACAAGTGCAAAATACTTTTCAAATTTAGATCTTACTTCATCCTTTTGGATAGTTCCATCAGATAAAAAAGTCCGCCCGTGCAAATTTAGGCTAAATTTGTTCGCAAAAGGCAACGATAGGCTAGAATGTGCCGAAATAAGGCAAATATACGCTACATTTGGTCGCAAAAGGCAATTATGGGCGAAATTGTTCCGAAAAAAAAGGCATAGAAAGGCTAAATTTCACCGGAAAAGGCAAAGATAGGCTAAATTTGGCCGAAATAAGGCAAAGCTAAGTGCAATTTTGGAGCAAAAGGCAAATATTGACTTAATTCGGCAAAATTAAGTCAATATTTGAGATAGGCTAAATTTTGCGATATAAGGCAAATTTAGGCTAAATTTGCTTGCAAAAGGCCACCATAGGCTAAATTTTTCCCAAACAAGGCAAATATAGCCTACATTTGGTTGCAAAAGGATATTATAGACTTTTTTGTGCCGAAAAAAGACATTGATATGCTAAATTTGGCCAGAAAATGCGAAGATAGGCTTAATTTCAAAGGAAAAGGTAAAGATAGGCAAAGATAAACTAAAGGTGGTCGAAAAAGGCAAAGATAGGCTAAATTTCGGAAGAAAAAGCAAAGAGATGCTGATTTGTTTAATAAAATAAACAAAATTGACAGGAAATTCAAAACAGAGTTAGGCTAAATTTCCTCCCCGAATTTTTGCCTTTTTTTCTCGAGAAAATTTAGCCTATCCCTTTTTTTTTTTTAACTACTTTCAATTTTTTTAAGCGTTTTATCCAAATATTGAAGCCATCTTTCTCTATCTTTGCGACCGATGTATTTTTCCGGGGCGTAAAATTTTTCCACCAAATTTAAACTATATTTGTTTTCTTTCCTCCAAAATAATCCCTATCCTTGTGTTTTTCCTAAAAAATTTAGCCCATCTTTCCTTTTGCCCATCAAATCTTAGCCTATCTTTCCAAAATTTTGCAGATATAATGTAAAGATATCCTATATTTTGGAGTAAACGGGAAAGGTAATCTAAATTTAGCCAAAATTATGCAAATTTAGACTAAAGTTTTTCGCAAAAGTCAATTGTAGGCCAAATTGTCCTGAAATAAGGCAAAGAAAGGCTAAATTTGAGCGGACAAGGCAAAGCTAGACTAAATTTTGCCCAAATAAGATAAAGATGTCATATTTTGGAGGAAAACGCAATTTGGGCTTAAGTTTGCCGAATTAAGGCAAATATATGCTAAATTTGGCGAAATAAGGCAAAGTTATTTCAAATTTCCAAATTTTGTTCGCAAAGGCTAAATTTTGCCGAAATAAGGCAAAGCTATTTCAAATTTTCAAGGAAAAGGCAAATATGGGCGTAATTTGGTCGAATTAAGGCAGGGGTTTGCAACAAATAACAGAAATAGGCAAAGATAGGCTAAATTGGCCTGGAAATAAGAGGAATAGGCAAACATAAGCTAAGATTTACAGGATATAAGTAAAATACGCAAAGATAGGCTAAAGTTCGCAGGAAATAAGAGAAATAGCTAAAGACAGGCTAAGATGGTCGAAAGTTTGCAAGAAATGAGCGTAACAGGCTAGGATAGGCCCAAATTTGCAGAAAACGGGTAAAAAGCCTAAAAAAGATATGGTTTTTCAAAAAAATTCAAACCAGAGATAGGCTAAATTTACTCGAGAAAAAAACAGGTAAAATTCGGGGAGGAAATTTAGCCTATCTCTGCTTCGAGTCTTCTATCAAATTTGTTCAATTTAGCATTTTCTTTGAAAAATACCGCCACAAAATAAGAAAAATAGGCAAAGATAGGATATTTTAGGATAAAATTTGCGGCAAAATACCTACAAAGACTAAAAAATGGATAAAATTTCAAAGAAATTTAAAAAATAGATAGGTTAATTTTCTCGAGAAAAAAAGGTAAAAATTGGGGAGTAAAATTTAGCCTAACTCTGTTTTGAGTTTTCTGACAAATTTGTTAATTTTAGCCTCTTTAATTAAAATATCAGCCTATCTTTGCATTTTTTCCGGAAATTTAGCCAATCTTTGCCAGGTAAAGATAGGTTGATTTTTTAATAGAAAAGACTGAAATAAACAAATTTGTCTGGAAATTCAAAACAGAGATAGTCTAAATTTTCTCTCCACATTTTTCTCTAGAAAATTTAGCCTATCTCTTTTTTGAATTACTCTGAAAAAAAAAAATTAGCCTTATATCCAAATACTGAAGCCATTTTTGCCTATCATTGCCTTTTTGGACCAAATCTAGCCTATCTTTGCATTTTTCCACCACATTTATCCTATCTTTGTTTTTTCCTCCAAAATTAAGTCTATCCTTTACTTTTTCCCACCAAATATTAGTCTATCTTTCCCTTTTTACTGCAAAATTTGGCCTATCGTGCTTATCTTTGCCTTTTTTCTCCAAAACTAAGCCTGTCTTTGCCTTTTCCCCACCACATTTAGCCTATCTTTGCTCATCTTTCCTTTCCTTACCCAAATCTTAACCTATCTTTCCCAAATTTTGCCGATATAATGTAAAGATTGCCTATATTTTGGGATAAAAGGGAAAGATAAGCTAAATTTAGCCGAAATTTTCCCAAAATAAGGCAAAGAAAGGCTAAATTTGACCGGACAAGGCAAATATAGGCTAAATTATGCCGAAATAAGGCAAAGTAAGTTCAAATTTTAAAGGAAAATGCAAATATGGGCCTAATTTTGACGAATTAAGGCAAAGATGGGCTAAATTTTGTGAAATAAGGCCAATTTAGGCTAAATTTGTTCGAAAAAAGGCAACCATAGGCAAAATATTGCCGAAATAAAGCAAATACAGCCTACATTTTGTCGCAAAAGGATATTATAGGCTAATTTGTGTCCAAAAAAAAAGGACAATGATAGGCTATATTTGACCAAAAAAGGCAAAGATAGACTAAATTTGGGTATAAAAAGGTAAAGATAACCCAAATTTGCTGTGAAAGGGCAAAGATAGGCTAAATTGCAATAAAGTTATGGCCAAAGAGCAACATAAGATATGGTGGTCTTACTATCCTAGACAAACTGAAAATTTTTGTCAATGGACCTCATCCCACACTTACCAAAACACTCCTGAAGTTGGAAAGAAGTTAAGACAAGTGTTGGGATTAATCGCTAGACATGGTCATTTCAGGAAACCTCTCCAGAAAATGAATCTCTGGAGAGCCCATCTGTAGACTTTGCAATCAATATTACAAAACTAGCACATACTCCTTGAATGTCTGTCGTTAACTCTCCACAACCATACTACAATATGGATGATCCCTTAGAGAGTTAACAGACAGACACAGTCATACATACATATATGCATATATATGAATGAAAAACTGTTTATATATAAAGGCATGCAGCTATTGCTGTTGTATCCAAGAAAAGTTTTTTCAAAAATTTCTTCAAATCTACATTGATCCTACTTAATAGCCACGGAAAATGACAATGAAAAATTTGTTTTATATAATATATAAACAAATTTATTTTATAAAATAAATATTTTATATAATATATAAACAAATTTTTCATTGTCATTTTCCGTGGCTATTAAGTAGGATCAATGTAGATTTGAAGAAATTTTTGAAAAAACTTTTCTTGGATACAACAGCAATAAATAGCTGCATGCCTTTGGAATTTGCTAAACTATTTTATAAGTACAATAATTTAGTTGGTTAAGGTGAGAAATAAATGGGAATGAACAACAAATAAAGATGAGTGAATATTGAGCTAGGTTTTACTGCTTATGGAGTATACTTTTAACTGGTAATTTGAATTTTAATGCATACTCTTTTAGCAAATAAATTCATACATTGTTCAATAAATGCATATGGCAGTACCTTGAACTGACATTTAGTATACTGCTTTCTCAAATATGGCTTGCTCTTGATTATGTCAATTGCATGTCATTATTCTATGATATATCATAAGTACATTTCTGCCTTTTATTGTCTTAGTGTGCAATTCAATTAACAATGGTAAGTATTTACATTCACTACCTTTGAATAGATTTAATATGAAACATTAAATGTAGTGTATTAAAGTTTTTAACTTCTTTCTAAACCATATCTATTCAAATATTTTTGGAAAACTAGATGGCAGAGGAGGAAAGGCAGTGACAATTAAATTCAGTGCTACCAATGATTTAAATACATAATCCATTTTATAACACATCAGCTACATGCTCTCCTCTGGATCCAAGGTTTGCAGGTTCAGACCTATTGATAGGTTCCTTGGAATGTAAGAATCTTGAGGGGAAGTCCTCTGGGAGGGATTTAAAGCTATCATAAATTAACAGCTTGTTAAAGAACTCCATACCTGGGGGGAGGGGGGGGGGGAAAGAGAGAGAGAGAGAGCAAGCTTCCTGGACAATATTACTGGCCATTTCACAACCAAGTAATAAATTAGCATTACACTAGATGGCATTTGAAATTATGTGGTTCTTAATTCTTTATTTGTGAACCTCCTTTAAAAATCTGTTGACTATCCTAGATCCCTAAGATTTTAATCCTAAATCCTAAATTTGCAAACTACATATTTTTTTAAGTTGTTTAAAAAATTTAAAGATGTAAACAAAGAAATAAATGCATTTTTTTTAATATTTGTTTTTTATTGTAGTGTATTCTCAGACAATGATAACAATCATAACAGTAATATTACATTCAAAAAGTATATAAAATGCATAAAACATTAATATTAATAATAACTAACAATATATGATGGTACAACATTACTTAATTCCTGAATGTCAGTGATGATGCTGAATTTCACTTACAAGCTGTGATAATATGAGACATTCATCCAAGTTTTGATTTACACATTTTTCAAATGGTTTCTATACTTCTTTTTTAAGATAAATGAATGAAGAGAATGATTTTTCTTACAAAAGGCGTCTATACTTTCATGGCTTTCTTTGATAGTCTGAGAAAATCTGGGTCAACACAGGCCAGCATCAGCCTACACCATTTGCTGTCAAAAAACCCATGCTGTTGCCAGGGAAACTACAACAATACATATTAGTGTATTACCTTGATCATGTTTTCAGCTCACCTATTTCAAAGCTCCCACCAAACAAATAGTAGTCTTCCATTTGATTCTGTTTTACTTTACTTCAATTAATACAAATATTAAATTTGTATTATCTTTTGTTTTATGATAAATGTGTGTTTATATCTATATATTTAAGAATAAATACCTTGTGGACATCCTGGGGGAACCTTGCAGAATATAGTTTGAGAAATACCAATTTAATGGATTAAAACCAGGGAGCTTTAACAAATCCTGAACAAAATCAGAAACTTATTTCTTTTGCAATAATTACAAATTTCATCATTAAACACTGAATCTGCATGATTTTTAAGCTACATCACATAGAAAAAGTGGGACTTATGTTTAATCCAAACATCAGCCATGTGTAGATGCACACAAAATATCTTGTTTGCATAAGTAATCATGCTA
The DNA here is from genome assembly GCA_030762175.1 of Metallyticus violacea. NCBI lineage: Eukaryota > Metazoa > Arthropoda > Insecta > Mantodea > Metallyticidae > Metallyticus > Metallyticus violacea. The sequence goes on along the minus strand of CM060831.1, from coordinate 93,262,358 downwards.
TGAATTCCATTGAAAGCCCATCTGTATTTGTGCATAGTCATGTTCATGATTCTGTTACATTAGCACTTTTTCTAAAAATGCATAATCAACTTCTCCTGAATTTTACCGCTTACCTAACAATGATACTTAAAGCAACTATTCAATGGAACAATGAAAACAATTACATTTATTTTATTAAAGAATAGTTATACTGTTATCCAGAGGATGCAAAATCAGAGTTCTGTTGCAGTATTTTTATCACTTTCATTGGGGTAAAATATTATTCCATAATAAAAGCACTAGGGTTAAGCTATAGTGAAGAGAGCACTGTTTGTTTCTGCCTCTTGTCCTTTCCTTGCTGTCCAAAACAAAATTTTCTTTCCTGCACCACTTCTTGAATTACACACTTAACCTTCCTAATTTATCAATGTTCCACCTCTAATCCTTTATCAGCTACCATAAGTTACCAATTTATGCTATCTTCCATTTAATGGAAGGGGGAAAAGTCAGTCTTTCAGGGTTATTGACAAGATTAAATATCTGCCAAAGTGTACACAACATCTGCTGATAAATATAAAATCTACAGTAAATACATTTCTGGTTATGCACACACAACATTTAACACCTCCATTATACATAACTGTTTATGCTTTGCAAATTTGCAGCATATTTTTCCTGCTATTTCATGTTTAAATGATGTAAAGATACCAGAACATAAAATCAATACATCAATTAATGCATTAAAATAAATCACAGCTGAAGCAAGTAAAACAACTGGGTTATATGAGCTTTATTTTTTATTTCAGTACAAGACCCTATGTTACAAATGTACCCTTATATAACTGCCCTTTATCAGGTTTAAAAATTGCAATATATTGCTAAGTTATTTATGGCTATGACAAAATCAATGGGTTAAGGTCTTGCAGTTTTGGTCCCAAAATATCCCACCCAGAAATTTAACATTTTTCAAAATTGACTCCCTATGAGAAACATCCTATTAAAATGCTTGGAGGTTTGTTCAGGTCATATGGGGCAAACTTTATGTCTGCTGGTGTATAAGACAATCTTTTCTAGGTTTGCAGCTGGATTAGCAGTAATATTTTGCTTTCTTGGTTTGAAGATTTTTCAGAGCATGTAAAGTGATGAAAAATCATGGTTAAAGTTCTATAGTTAACTGTAGAATAATCTTTCTAGTATGTCAGTCCTAGTGCTCTAGAAGCAAACATACATGCCTTACAGATCCAAGATAGTGAGTTCAATTCCAGCCATGGTCAATGGATATTTTTAGGTGTAAAAATCCTAAATGTGACTGCCTTGGGAAAGGAAGAACCTCAAGCTAAAAGAAGAGGTGTCAGAGCAAAATTTAGTGACCATTTCACATACTGAATTGAATAAGACACCTGGCATTTACCTTTTCAGAAAGGAAAAAATTTTGCACAGGAGACATATTCCAACTGGGAAACCAACCTGGACCTATCAGTTGAAAGATATGCTAATGGTTGAACCAGGTGATGGGCTCCAGATAAATGCGGATAAGCACAGCCCAAATAACAATTGCAACAGACAAACATTATAATGCAAAAGTATCTATATAATTTACTGCCTTTTTAACAGCAAATGTAGTGCTACAGCATCCATATTAAACAACGCCATGAGTGGTGCCAATGAAAACAGATCAAGCAATTTCTGTAAAAACTGTGCACTTGAATTTAATTTTTCTTTTGTTTATGATATTTCAGTGATTCCATCTTAAGTTCCATGCCTTTAAATATAATTGCATACTGTACTCAAAAATATAATAGTTTTCAGTTACTATAATTATGAATTATTTAACAAAAAAAAATTCATTAATAAAACTGAAACCATATAGTCTACTCTGCTCCCCTTTCACCCAACAACAAACACAGAGGCGCACACACAAACACAGAAAGGGCAGAGGGCAGATGGCGAGAGAGAGAGAGACAGAGAGAGAGAGAGAGAGAGACCACAGTGGTAGGGAAGTAGGAGTAACACTGTCATATTCTTACTGTACCTGTTTATCATTTGGCTATTTATGTCAATTCACACCTTGCTGCTCCATGTTGAAGCTTGTGTTATTTAATTTTAATTTTAGAACTAATTTTCGTGTCAAAACTAATACTAAGTGGAGCATAAGAAATTGTGAGATATTGAATGAGTTATTAGCTCATTCAATAACTCACTAGCTATTTAAGAATGCCTCTGAGCAAAATGTATTGGCTGTTTCAAGTCCCTGTATTGAATGGTATGCTGATAACCTGAGATGTTACAGAGCATCTGTAAATAAACCAAATAAATAAATAAAATAAGAAATCAGTAAGCTCCTAGTTGGGAACAGTGAACCTATGTGCATTATTTTGTAAAATGGAATTTATATAAATTATAGGACTGTAAATATAAATTTTAAATCTCTTTAAGAAAGATAAATTCTTTACAAATTATTTAGTACAAACAGGATAAATTTGGCTTGTTTTATGCATCTTTTAACACTTATATAATAAGTATTTAAGAGAAAGTTGGATCACTCTATCCCCCTCTCCCCTATTCTATGCCCTGTATATACTGAAGTTAACACAGTTAATTTATGGTGTATTCATAAGTTATTGAAAATAAATATCTCAGACAAGTAACAAACTTCAACATTAAAAATATAAATTAGAACTTGCACAGTGAAGCCAATTATATACTTGATATTATTGTATGATTTAGTTGAACTATACTCTCTTAATGCTTCACTTACTTGTAAAGTATGTAGTTCAACTAAATCATACAATAATATCAAACTTCAACATATTTGATTGAAACACAATGAGAAAACCTAATGTTCTGGGCAACAATAAAGTTGTGAAGAATTTTTTTATCCTGAAATGAATTATGTCTCAGGTAGATGGAGGGAGAAAAAGAAAGGGGAGGAGAGCAGAAAAATGTCACTAATGCATGCACGTGAGACTAGGAAACAACTTAATATAGAAGAAAATTTATGTAATTAAAAAAAAACATAAAACGAAACAAGAAGCAGCTTATCCCTGTATTAATGTATTCAACATGTTCACACTAACTCCATTTACTTACATAAACCCTAGGACATGTTATGGAAGAAATCGCTACCAACATCAGCTGATGAATGCTAATGGAAATGACGGCTGGATACTCCTGTGGCAGTGTCTGATGGTTCTAGTAGGAACTTGCCGAGTTCATCCACAGGAGGAAAAATCAAGATTTATTAAGTTTTTTAAGATGAAAATTTTTTCCCAAGTAGACAGATCCATTCGATTGCGCAGTTGTTTTAGCAGCTTAGCCTCTGGTTTAATTTCATGATTTTTGGCCAAAAAGTGAGCTGCTACTGCTGATATTCAAATTTTTTCTTCGTTTTTCCAATATACTCTGATCACAATCTGCACATTTGATTTAATAAATTCCTGATTTCTTTTCCGTTGACATGGTGTCTTTTACTGTGCAACCTAATAAATTCTTTATTATATTTGTTTTTTCAGACTAGCATTATTCCATGTTCTTTGAATATCTTTTTAAATTTGTTTTGGTGAGTGAAAATTTTGAATTTGTATTTTTCCTTGGTGTTCTTCAGTGTGGAAATCTCTTTTATTGATTTTTGTCTTTTAAAGTCATTGATCATTTTTATACTGTATCTTTGTTGAAACCATTGGTTATTGCTGTCGTAATGATATTCCATTTTGTACTCTGTTTCTGTGAGTGGGAATGTTGATTAATCTGTGTGCCAAGCTCTGAAACATGGAATATTTATGTCGAATGGGGTTATAACTATAAATTTTTATGTAATTTTCTACGTATGTTTCTTTTCTACGAATACCAAGGTTCAGAACATATCCATTTCTTATGATTTTTAAATCTAGGAATGGGAGCCAACCATTTAATTCTTCTTCTATGGTAAACTGTAGAGATTTATGTTGTAGATTAAGAAGTTTCAAAGCATCAATTCAATGTTTTTTTTTTGGTATTATTGGAGATATATCATCCAAATACCTATACCATGTCTTGAAAATTAAAGGGAAGGCTTTGGTGACATGTATTTCAAAGGAGCTCATTGAATAAATCCACTAGAAATGGAGCAAGGGGTTTCCCATAGCTAGGCCCAAAACTTGTTGATAATATCTTCAGTTGAAACTGAAGAAATTTTGTTAAATGCAAATATTAGTAAACTTTAGAAGTCTTCTATTTCTTCTGTTTGTAAATGTAAGCAGGTTAACCATTTCTTTAACATTTGCATAAGATTCTCTATTGAATATGTTGAATACATTAGTATATGATATATTACTACATTATCTACTGCTTTGTAAGCACAATTTATTTAATTAAGAAGAAGCTTACTTAAAAACCAATACTAGAGAGGCACCCAGTGATAAATTGCTTTAACTCAAAAGGAAGGTTATTTAGCATAAAAGAATGTTGTAGGAACAGGGGGTATGGGCCCTCTTTGTCCAAAAATAGAGGAAAATGAGTGAAAGAATATCTTTGTAATGAATTACTTGTAACAAAAAGCTATTTTGTAACATGTTTTGTATTTGAAAATAAAACTACTTTTTTTTTTTCTCTCTCTCTTTCCGTATTTGAATGTGAATGAATAGAATAGTTCTAACTTAAATGTAAATTGGAACTTACACATGAAGCCAATCATATTAATGGATATCATTGTATGATTCAGTTGAACTACACACTCTTAAAGCTTCACTTACTTTTCTTACTTTTCATAATTTATGAAAAGTAAGTGAAGCTTTAAGAGTGTATAGTTCAACTGAATCATACAATGATATCCATTAATAGAATAGTTCTATATTTTTAACCAAGAAAATTAAATACATATGTATTTCAACTTTCATATATAACATGGCACAACATGCATAATAGATATTAGGCATAACTGTGTGTACTATGTTCCACTGTGCAGCATACAAAAGTTTGTACATAAGAACTTTCAAATGTATTAACAAATCTATTCGTACATACATCCAGAAAATGTTTAAGTATTCATTGAACATTAAAATCCAGTGACAAGCCATTAAAAGTGAAACTGAACCCATAATTCTTAAAACAGAACACCCAACATGTTCTCCTATTTTTAGGATATTAACTGCCATTAAGAGCCATATAAGAGCCATATAAGAGCCTATTTCCAAAACTGGAATATGCACACTGGTTCAATAAATTAAAAGAAACAAAATCAACAGCTTTAACAAGCACTGAATTCCTAAGAATACTGAAAAATCTTTTGAGTAATATCCACTGCTTTTCTTCAGTTCTTGTAATCTTTGATAACATCATATCCATGCACAGTTTTATTAATTATATCATAGGGGAAAAAAAAAAAAGACATCCAAGTTGCTTGTGTGAGCATGGAGAGGAAGAAAGTATGGAATGAGCGCTCGCGAGTACATTAAGTGGGGTGCTGTGTTGTAGTTCTAAAGAGTAAAGAGAGTGTGGTTCAGCAGAAAAGTCTACAGTACTGAGAAAGCAAAGGACCGAAAATATGGAGGAAGTAAAGCCTATGTTCAAGATAATAACTGCAGACATAAAGGAGATTAAATGTAGGGAGTCGAGAATTGGGGAAGAGCATGAAAGAGATAAATCAGAAGATTGGACTTTTCAAATAGAAAACAGAGTTAGGAGAATGCAGGAACAGAATAATTAAAAAGGAGAAAGTGGTAGAGGTGAGCAGGAAGCTGAAACTAGTGATATTTGAGGTTGAAGAGAGAAAAAGTAGAAGAAGTAGAAGAAGTGATTGAAGGAATATTGGGCAACAAATTGGAGGGATGAAAAATTAGATTCCTGGAGTACTGACAAAGGGACAAGAGTTCAAGGTCAATTTTAGTTCAATTAGCCAAAATGAATATGAAATAGAAAGTATTTGGCCAAACTAGGAAATTAAAAGGAACAAGAATTTTTATTGAAAATGACTATAATTAAACAGATTGACAAATAAGAGCAAAACTAATAAAAAAAATGAAGGAAGCCAGGAACGAAGAACAGTTATGCATGGGATGCACTTATGGATAGAGGAAAACCAGTTGATGCAGCAGCAAGGTGAAGAAACAAAGGCTAGACGGGAAGAGAGGAGGATTAGAGATGGAACCCTGTTGATGCTGCATCAAGGTCAAGGAAGGAGGAATGGAGTGGAGGAGAAGAAGAAGGAAGGGGAACAACCTGCATTTGGCAAGGGGAGGAGTGTGTAGGATTTCACCGAGTGCAAAACAACTGAGTGGGGCAAATGATGTGGAGAGAAGTGGAAGAGAAGAATCAGTTGGTCAGTGATCAAGAGGTTTGAGTGTGGTGACATCAACCATGGGGAGTGTGATCGAAACAGAGAGTGATAAAAACTCAGGGGCAGATTAATGGGTGAAAGAGCAAAGGCGAAACTAGAATGATTTTTGAAGCATGGATTAGAATTAAAGTAGAGGACAGTTATGTGCGAATAGTGGAATGGATAGAGCATAGGAAGTAGGATCTATTGCATATACAATCAGGGAGCTAAATGCATATATTCTAAAATACAAGCCCTCCAAGATTATTGTATAATGTGTAAAATTAATGTATGAGAATTATGTAGAAATAAAGTATTTGTTCATTCATTCAAAGAAAATATCATGGACAAATGATCAGCTTCCATTTCATTTCTCTTAATGTTTGTATTAAAGCTCAAATAACCCTAATATAGAACTATCAGTTAATCCAATTATCTGATGACTATTGCAACAGTGGGAGATTACTTTGGCAGATAATCCACTGCTCACAGCCAGCTGGACTAGAGGCAGGTGGGTGGAGCAACGCAAGAGTTAGTGGTTGAAATACTTGAGTGACATCTAATAAATTCTAATGCAACTAAAAGTTATGTACTCACCCATGTCACATAAGCAGATGCTCGAACTGCCTGCCTTCATTTTCTACATATTTCTGATGCCTGCTTATAATAATTAGCCATTAACCTTCTTAATTCTCTTTGAGAAATTAAACTGATTTCTTGATGGGTGTTTTAATGTTATTCACATAAACATAGTAAGGTGTTTTAAAATGTAAACTGATTTCTTGATGGGTGTTTTAATGTTATTCACATAAAACATAGTCAGGTGTTTTAAAATGAACACAATATGCATTAGACAATATATATTATTTCACAATTACAATATACAAATGACAGTTCAAGAGAGAGAGTACAATTAATCATCTCCATCGTTCACTTACCTGTCCAATGCTATACAAGTTTCTCTATATCCTCTGTGAAAAGGCTTGGTTGCTGTGAAACCACTTTTCCACAGCATCATGAACTGCTTGATCAGTGGTGAAACGCTTACCCTTCAGGGCCTTTTTCAACAGATCTAACATGTGATAAGTCATTAAAAGGGAGAGATCTGGGCTGTAAGACACCAGCAAAAATGACACAATGCGTCTAGTGTTACATTAGCAGTGTTGATTTGGTTTATTTATGGACGCTCTTTAACAGCTCAGGTCATCAACGTCTCATTCAATTCATGGTGTAAAATGGCCGACAAATTTTGCTCAGAGGCCTCTTCTTTCAGGCTTGAGGTTCTTTTTCGTGCTATAAATGTACGACAAGGGACTCACGGCTTTACTTCCCTTCCAAAGGAAGCCATACTTAGGATTTTTATGTCCAAAAAAATCCATCGATTCTGGCCGGGTTTGAACCTGCGATCTTTGGTTTAGAAGGCAAGTATGGTTACCACTAAACCACCAGGACTGACATTAGCAGTGTGTGGGTATGTGTTGTCATAGAGCATTAAGTACACCTCATGACAGTTTTCTGGCTGTCTGTTTTAGATGGCTTTCTGAGATTCTATAAAGCATCACAGTAACGTTGAGTGTTGATCTGGTACCTTCTTTGCACAAGTATTGAATCATGTCCCATTATACTCGGTTGGAAGCATTCATTATACATCACAGTTGTTTCAGCTGGCTCCTCTACACAACAGACACCTGATCTGTGTTGTTACAATAGACAGCAAGCCATGCTATACTGTCTGTCATCTTTTGGCCACCACATCATATATTTGCAGTGTTGCCAATGTTGTCTATGTTTCTTTTAAACAACCCTTAAAATTTATTTTGTCTAAAAAGTGTGTATATTGCTAATTTATGAACTGCATTATGACTTGGAACTTAATCACTTCAGAACTTTTCTTCAATTAATCTCTTGATAGCACAAGCAGGGTTGACAGTCATTGTGAAATTGAATAATTAAACCTAGTATTTGCCATTTAGTATTCTCTGTTGACTTTGCTCTAGGATTAGACATGTGTTATTTCTTTTAATCTTCAAATGAAACTGACTGAACAGTATGAGAATCAAAGTATTTGGTAAACCCTGTTCACCTGCCCAAACTCATTTTAGCTGGCTTTCAGCGATGGCTTACTGGCAAACGCAGTCCCCCACATTGGTCATCAGATAATTGCATTCTAACAAAATGCCATTTACATATCACAACTAAATAACAATTATAATAACAAGGGAAGGATTTCACTATGATTATGCAGATTAATCATCATCCTCCTCCTCATCAAGCTGAGGCCTTATTTGCTGTCGGCGTAGATCTTCTACCAACTGAAGTACATGTTCCACAGGTTCAGGTTTGCCATCCTCTCCAATGCGGCATGGGCGCACAATACCATCCCTATGCACAATTAATCTCTACCATTCAGTTATTCAATAAAGAGGATATTAAAATGAACAAGAAAAGAGAATTTCACATGCAAACACACATTTCATTGGCTTATAGTAAGATCATTTTATAAAGATTCTGGCCACTTCATGAAACTGCACATTCTGCTTTCACAGAATGATAACAGGCAAATAGTGCAGTTCATTTATATCATGACAGGTTTTTCATAAAACATGCAAAACATAATAAAATATGCTGTAAGCTACAATTATTCTTAAAATGACTAATAAACCAATTATTTAATTACTATAAAAGATCTATTTGAAAAACACAAAAATATAATTATCTATTTTTTTTATCTTTTTCTGTAGGCTTCATCACTAGAGAGGAGATTTTAGGCAAAAGCCTATTTCACTCCTTAACCTATACAAGCATGGTGTTCTCTAGCTTTGTTTTCCTTGAACATTTATGTGTAATAATTGGTTTTATTGTGCCTAAAAGGCCCATTTAGATTATAGTGTCTACTTTTTATTTCTACATTTGTATTTCCCATTCTATTTTTTTTTTTTGCTTTATATTTTCCACAATGTCTATTATGATTCTTCACATCTTGACTGTGAGCGTCAGAGGTCTGGGATTCGATTCCTGTCAGAATCATTCTCCCTGACTGAGGTTTTTCTCAGGATTTTCTCAGTCCTCATAAATGGCAAATGCTGGGGAGATACCCTAAACTTAGATCCTGAAACACTTCAGGGGGGGAATCCAAATTATTATTTCATCTTATGTACCAGTGCCCAAACCAGTGATGCCTCAGCAGTAAAAACAGGCATTAACCCCCTCCCAAAAAAAACACACACTGTTGCAAAATCCAGAATTAGTGATACAATGCAAACTAAGAGTACTTTTACTTTGTCTTAGATCTTACAATTGAATTTTTCACCAGAACAGCAATCTGGCTGTTCACTTCAACTTTTCAACTTTTAAAGGACCACTTAAATGTATTTTAATGGGCAAGTGAATGAAGGAATGTAAAATATTAATGAATGATAAAAAAATTTGACCTTTCTGCATGGCCTAATTCCTGAGAAATCCACAAGTATTCTGTTTGACTTGTTTGCATATAACGTCATGCAAATCCATTGCCAAATGTGACTGCTATAGAATAACATATTTATAATTTCAATATTAAATCAATTTGGAATCAAACACATTAAAACATGTATTAATCTCTTCTGAGTCAAAATATGTAATGGGCAGTCCATTATCTCATTTTCTAGCTGGCTTATTCATGAATTATTTTGAGATGCACACCACAAAAGTTTTCTCTCACATTTTTCAGGTTTGGCACAGATATGTAGATGATGTATTTGCCATTATATATATAAAAACATGCGAAAGATGCACTAAAACTTTTAAAACTTGCAAGAACCTACAATTAAGTTCATGTCAAAATGCAAACAGAAAATACCTTGCCATTTTTGGATCTGAAGATAATAAAGTGTAATAATAAACTTGAATTTGGCATCAACAGAAAGGACACCCCAATTACATCAAAGCCCATGGTTTCAGTCCAAGATCACATAAGGAAGCACCATTTAACAGCATGACATGCAGACTAATAAATATACCACTGAACAAAGAAGAATGAATATTTACACACAATAGAAGTCGCTAAATCAAATGGGTTCAGCAAACAGATGATTAACAAAAAAATTAAAAGATTCCTGAAACAAAAAAGAATTAAACCACAACTGAGTGTTTTAGCAGGGGAAAAAGCATTTGAAAAGTTCACTTAACACCTACCAGCCAATAAGAAATTTAAAAAAATTTTCAAGTAGTACAATATCACCCTAACACCTCAAACTTGATACAGTGAAAAAATATATTGAAATTAAACAAAACAGATTCTAGGCCAAACAGAAAAAATCTGGCATTTACCAGATTAATTTAAAAGCTATGAAAAAATCTACGTAGGAAAAACAAAGAGAATATAGGCATTAGGTTGAAGAAACACTGGAAAAACATCAGTTACAAACAAACAGATAAATCAGCTGTGGCAGCACATTTTTGGAATGAAAACCATGAAATAGAAAAAAGCATCACATCATTACAAATGTTCAACAACCAAAAGAATTAAACATATGGGTAAGGATTTTTATATATATTAAAAAAATGAGCAAAACCTAATGAATTTCCACATCCCAGAAGCAAACAGCTCTTTATTCAAGTTTATCACAAGACTATCAGAATCAACCCAGATAGCTACCAACCGACCTAGCTACCCAACTTCTATGAATGATCCAAGAATCATTTAATGCTGTGGACAAGTGTTCCATGAAACATGTCCTGAATAAATCTCATGTAAGTGAAACCATAAAGAATGTTCTAAATATTTTGACTTAGAAGAGATTATATTATTTATAGCTTCTTCTCTTTAAGAGAACAAGTGCTATTTAAACACTTGAGCTTTCAGCATTTCCCTAATAAAGACAAATCACCTGATTGATATTTGTCTAGCTAAAGAAAATATTCAAAGTTAATTTTGTACCAAGTAGCCTCCTTAGTGTGTTCAATTCATTTCAGTTCAGATGATTTCTTAATATGAAAAACCCAAAAATTCTAAAAGAAAAACTGCAATCCCCTCACTAGACTTGAATGGAATACAAGAAGGTTAAAAGCTGAGAGCTCATACTCAGAAGAATGTAGTTAAAGAAGCAGTGGAGGAGGTCACAACAAACATGAGTTTCAATATTTGTGAAATAATGTTTGATCCTAATGATTCAGTGACAGAGACTGTGACTGCTGAAAAAATTAATGAACATGAAGGTGCAACAATGGATGCTGTTGTACAATGTGAAATGAGGAATGACACTATTGCGATGTCTGTGAAAGTAATATTGATAATGAAATTAGTGAAGATAACATTCATTTGCAATGTTGGATACCAGTATTTCATCTGGTTCAAGTGAAAATTGGTGATGTGCCAGTTGTTTGTAATGAAATAAAAAAAGAGAACTAATTCATTATTTTGTGGAAAATATTTACTACTACTATTTATATTCTCTCTCAGATGCACGTGAAGCCATCATCACAAAGTATAGCACTGCACATCGAAATGAAAGTATAGATTACATACATATATATGGAGATTATTTAATCCCAGACAACTGATTGTCACGAACTGAGACAATGTAGCATACACAAGTCGTTAGGAGGTAAATGCTTACTGCATACTACCATATCAATTGGTCAGCTTGGTGTCATGTGCTCCAAAGACAGTTGAAACTTTAGTCTCTGTTATTGCAGTAATCTGCTCTTTTCACCAATATTCCTAAGAAAAATGAAGCTATTAGAATAAATTATGTTTTAATACATTTTTCTTTTATTGCAGTGGGCATTTAAAGTTTTAGATGTACAAGTAAATTCTAAGTGACAAATGCCATAACTACTCTATGGACAATTTAAACATTTACTGTGAAATAGACTATAGAAGTGATAATTATTAATAAGATGTAATACTAATCTCTTCTGAGTTGAAATATTTAGAACAGATTTAGAAGAGATTATTAATGCTTGTTTCACTATATTTGATTCCAAATTGAATTAATATTGAAATGTTGTGATAAGTTGAACTAAATGCTCTTGCAGCTTAACTATTTCATTAGAATATGTTTTGTTAACCCTTGTCTGCCTCATTAGCTACTTGTCAACCATCAGAAAGGTTGTTGTGATGTAATTCTTGGAGCATGTGCTGTTTGTCTATGTTGGACATCTGGTAACCTGAAATTAGTGTTTTCTTCTCCCAGTCGAAGTGCATTAGCCAAGTTTTGAATTTGGGCATATACATTTTTACCTACATGTTGTACTTTGTATGCCACTATAATGCCTTTAACAATTAAACTTTTTCTTCAATTTCATCATTCCTGTCCAAAAAATGAGTAGCTACATCAAATTTCTCTATTTACTAACATTTTATGTTTCTGCTGTGTTCTTTCTGTTAATACATATGTTTCTTTTTGTTCTTACAAATATATTTTATCACAGTCTGCAAATATTTTGAAATAGTATACCATCTACTTAGCAAAATAATCAATTACTGCCAATTGCTTTACAATTTTTTGATGTAATGTTTTGATAAAATTATTGCTGCATGACTTTGTTGTGTTGAAATAAGAGATTTGCAAACTGGGTAAAGAATATCATTCCATTTTGTGTTACATAAACCAAAGCCTTTGGAAAGTCAAAGACTGCAAAGGATAATTCCAAAATGCAATCAAGGGTTTTACCCTAGCAAAGATTCATAGAAGCACAAACTTGTTTTATAGAGCATGAAATCTATTTGTTACTTTGGCTTTTTCTTTGTTTTGGTTTCAATTTGCCTTTTCAGCTAGGAAAGTGTGATGACAAAACTTTGTTAATCACTACCCTAGGACAATGTGGAGAAAAGGATTATCTAATGAGAAAATTCAAAATTTTAGAACAGTGCAAAATTTATAGGCTAGATTTCTGTACTTCTTTTCTGGAGGTATGCTATCTACTTGTTGTTATAAGCTATTTCTTAATGCTGAACTTATTCCTTGGAGCCAATGTAAAGCTGGGAGCTTCAGAGAGCTGCAACATATATGAGGACCACCACGGATGGCCACGGTCATTAAGGTGCAGACTCGTGAGCTGGAGGTATGGGGTTCAAATCCTGCCAGGACCGTCCTCCCTGATTGGGGTTCTTTCCAGGTTTTCCTCAGTCCTCATAAGTGGCAAATGCCGGGGAGATACCCTAAACTTAGGCCTGGAACAATTCCTTCCTTAAAAAAAAATCCTTTCACAATATATCATTTCATTTCATATATTACCAGTGTCCACTGTCTGTGGTGCCTCAGTAGTAAAAACAGGCATTAAACACTACTCCAAAAAAAAAAAAAAAAAAAAAAAAATATATGTATATATATATAGGGAAAGAAGGGCTTTATCTGCCAAGAAAAACAATACTCACAAATGCATGCATATGTATCACCTACTATACTTAGAATCGGTCCATTCTGTTTCTGTGCAACATTGCAATAACTAGTTCAGTACATTAGCAGTGAATAATTGGGCATTTTGCATTGCATGGTATAGTTAGTGTGTAGTACTACATAGATATTGATCTACTAATTATATATACATAAAAATAATGGATGTATCACAACAACAAAGAAAGAAAGAAAAAACCCACATTAGTGAAGGCCAAGAATGAGAAAAGTTACAGCCGCATGTGATGAAGAGTAGAGGCAAGGAAAAATAAAATGCAATTTAAAACAGTCAAACTTGTGAGTATCCGATTATACCAGATTTCAGTAAAAACAATTATCTGTATTAAAAAGAGAAGCAGTTAAAGCTGGCGAGTCTCCTCCATCTCTTCTCCAGGAAAATACAGAAATAGACCTGAGCATACAAAAGTGAATTTGAATGATTTTTGACAAGAATGTGATTCACTGCTGCATAGACAAATTTTATTCCAAATCCAAAATTGTTATGTGCAATTCAAGAAAAAATTGTAACCTCCATGGAGATTCATTCTCTGAGAAGAGTTTTTACAGAAATGCATCATAAATGGACAAAAGTGCCAAAATTAAAGGCTGCAATATTTGAAAGCAATGTGTCATTTAGGGAACAGAGTCATTTTATTGTATATATTGATGAGATTTGGGTGGACAATAATTTAATAATCAGGAAATCAGTGAAAGTCAACCAAATATATTGACTAAGCTGAATTCTGGTCATGGTCTCATTATTGTCCATGCATGATCCAAAATGTCGTTTGTGATGATTCTTTATTCATTTTTCAAGCTGGCAAAAGCTTGGGAGATTATCATGACCAAATGAATTTCTCAGCTTTGATTTTGGATTAACAATCAGCTTTTTCCCAACCTGTCAGAAAAAGAATATTGTTATTGTTGTGGATAATGCTTCATACCACAATGTTCAGAAAATGAAACCCCTTTGAAATATGCTGTAAAACAAGGAATGATATCATGGCTACAAAATAACATTCCTTGTTTAACAGACATTAGAAAATCTGAACTCTACATATTGATTGAAATGTATACAGCCACAGTGTTTTGCATTGATGAAATATTAAAATGACAATGCATTAAGACCGGTTCCATATATGTGTGAACTCCATTGAGTTGTGTGGTACAAGGAAATTTTGCTATGGGAGAAAAATGTTAGTGCAGAAATGAATATACATGTGTTACTGAAACAAACACATTTTCTCCCTTCACTTCTGAAGACTGGTTTGGTTGTGTTAATAAAATTGTGAAAAGAGTATAGAAACAATTTTGGGAGAAAGATGGGTTACTGGAGGACTTCATTGATAGTTTCGTTATTTCTTTAGGAGGAGAAATAAGAGAAAAGACTCAAGTGGCTCCAGTGAGGCAAATTAATATTTCTCTGATCTTCTCTCTCTTCTACCTGAAGCAAATAAATAGAGTAGATAGAAATTTCAGAAAATAAGTACCCAATAATAATTTATTAATTTGTATTAACTTAGGAAATTTTAAGCATATAAACTTAGGCCTATAAGTGGTCCATATTTTCTAAGCTCATCAGCACAAGCACTAGTGCTGTTAAATATATGTTTACGATACATGCACACCCATGATTAATACACTCTTCTGACACACTGCTTTATCAGTAGATTCCTGTGACTAGCCATCTCTCTCCAGCTCCCAGCAATAGAACTTACTTCTTTAAAGATAGTTTTGAATAGCAGGAATTTTCACAGTGAAATATAATGTAGTAAATTATTTATGAGGAAATCACTCAAATTTCACTTTTAAAATTTTTCCACTTACTCGGACATGTCTCGAAAGCTGTTACCTTTATCAGCATGGTTCCACTGTCAGCTTTCCAGCACAGTGTCACCCTGTGGATTTCATGAACCCCAGCACCAAGTTTGTAAAATCCACAGAGCAACATCTTAATACTACACTAGGAAAGTTGACAATGGAACCATGCTAATGATGAATGCAATGGACTTCAAAACATGTTCAAGTAAGTGGAAAAATTTTAGTGGTTTCCTCATATATATCTTACTATATTCCTTAAAAATCTTCTAAAATTTATTTGTAGTACAAGGATAATTGTAAAATTTTTAATATTTTCTTTACTTTTATTGCAAAAAGAATCGAAATTTCATTTAGATGCTTAAGTTTCTTGAGCTTCTGTACTCTTTTTTTTTTTTTTAACCAATTCCTTAGAAAATCTATTATTCACTCTGTTTTTTCTATTTGATATTCTGTTTTTTCAAATGGTAGATTCATGAGTCTATTTGCTAGATTATTAATCACTACATGTATATATTGTCTTGGATAGAAACTATTGGCTTTTATGCAGCTGTCTGTTTGTGCGACCTTTTTATGGATTCCAAACTCCTAATCCCCATTTTTTTTTAATTATTTTGAGATCCAGGAATGGTAGCATATTATCTGTTTCGTTTTCAGGTGTAAATGCTAAGCTTGGTTCTTTTAAGTTAAGCAGCTTTATGCCATCATTAATATGTTTTTCATTTACTATTACAAAAATTCAATGTACTTGTACCTGTTTGGAGTATGTATGGAAAGGATTCTGTAATGTGAGTTTCAAATCAACTTAAAATAGATCAGCCAAAAGGATAAGGGGCTTCCCATAATTAGGCTTAATTCTTGATTTTCTATTAATGTAAAGTAAGCCTGATTTATGCATATTTCCTATGTTTTATGCATTCATTTATGGAATTGATATTATTGTATGTTTAGTTGAACTACAAACTCTTGATGCTTCATTTACTTGTCATACAAGAGTGTGTAGTTCAACTAAATCATACAATAATATCAATTATATTATTGGCTTTACAGTGCAAGTTCCAATTAACATTTTAATTCATCTGTGTGTTTACAGTTAATATCAATTGAGTTTAACCATTCTCTTAGGTACTTAAACAATTAGAGCTTCAATATACTTGAAAACAGAAATTTCACATAAAAGAAACCAAAAAGTTGGTGGGTTATAATTTTTTTATCTTTTAATGTATCTATTAATTTGAATGAGTTCTTTATGCTGAGAGTTTCAAATTTTGATAGTGACTGAAACCTCTTTTTAGCCACTTTGCTAGGTAATATGAAGATGTGCTGATGATGTTTATGATGGGCCACATGCCATTGCCAGGTATATGAATTCTGGGTAGGTCATTTATCTGTACTAATTTTGGATTACTCTGTTGCTCTACCTTTGGTATAATATTGCTACATTTTAAATTATTATTTATGCATTTTATGCACTCATTCAACTGATCTGTTTTTATTTCTACAAATTTAGTAGGTCCTGCCGACTAGTAATGTAACCTTTGTCAGCTTTTGTATAAAGTGTATCCCTTTTCTTCAGCAATTTAATTATCTTTCTATAGACACAGTTTCCCGAGTTTTTAGGTTTATCATTTCTAATATTTTTCCTGATCTCTTCTTAATAATATCTTTTTTATCCAAGTTTAGTCCTTCTATTGGTACATATCTACTATATAAACTTTTACATGCTTGGAGTATGCTACATATATTTTTAATCCTTTGTTAAATAATTCCAGCTTTTCTTTCCAAAATGTATCTTTTGAAATGTTGAACTAAATGTTCTGGAACTAACCTCAACTACATTGTTGAGGTTAGTACCAGAATTTTTATTTCTTTTAGTTATTGATACGGTTTTCCATCTTTGTTTTCAGAGTGTTTACTTCTCTGTTTATGTCTGCCTTAGCATTTCGTCCCAAATATAGTTCCCGAATATCTTCAAAAACTTTAAGTAAAAGATATATGTACCATCATCCTTGGGCTACATATAAATTTCAGAAGATCTTTAAGTTAGCATTATATTGGTACCAGGGAATAAGTTTAATATAAAAAAATCTTAAAAACAACAAACTCTTACATAGTATACCACGAATCTATCATATAATTGTGCAGTCTGTGATAAAATTTATATTGGATAATACCTGAGGGAAAGAGCACAGCTGGAACATATAAATATTAGCAAATTCAGAAATCTGCTATGGCAGCTCATTTTTGGACAGGAAATCATGAAAATGAAGGAAAAGTACAATTATTAAAGGTAGTATAAAGGCATACAGAATTGAACAAATGGGAAAAAAAAAACATATGTGTGATAAAACCAAGCAATACATTTTTCAAGGATTATAAAAACCCTTTCAAAAGTAGACAAATAGTTAATGATGCAGAGATAACAGTTCATGATAGATGTTCTAATGAAGCAGTTAGTAAAGCTGCAAGTGTTTAATTGAACTAATACAACATAATAATTATGTGATTTGCTTCACTGTGACAGTTCTAATTGTATTTAATGTTAAATAATGTCCAAATTGTAACATGTGTGCCTATTGTAAAATATCTTAGTCTCTTTTTAACCTCTAATTGTGCATGAATTAAATGTTATGATTATTTATATCAGTAAAAAATATAACTACTTATAATTTTATTTTATAGAGCATGAATACCCAATTAAACAGCCCATTTTAGATAACTAAAATGGTACTTTTTAGGACCTAAACTTCTGCTTTCTACTCAACATTAAAAGGAGAAACAAATAACATTTAATATATGGAAAAAATAAAAATATGTCTGTTACGTGTATAGAAATGAATCATGGGAATTTCACAATATTTTTCTTTCCTTCATAGCCTGCTGAACTTTTGAGATTATTTTTTACTATGTGCGAAAATGAAATTGAGTACATACTTCTAAACAAATCTCAAATTCCTTTGGTAAGGAATAAAAAGGCATTGTCAATTAGGATTACAATTGAAGTCAGATATTTTGTTGGGAAAAGTATAACAGAAAAATAACTGTATAAGAAAATAAACAATAAAAAAAAACAGTAAAAGCTAAAACTAATTTGAAAAGAAGAGGAAACAAAAATACAGAAAATATTAGCTTTGGTTTTGAAGGTTTGTTACAAAATCCTATTATAAAAAAAAATTCCAGGTGCATTTATAATGATGATAACAATTATGTACCTGATGCTATTTTTATTGTAGAGTTTTTATCATTCCAAACCTTCTCCCTCCTCCCAAGGTAATAATAATAATAATAATAATAATAATAATAATAATAATAATATTGGGCATATATCTGATATTTTGAAATTGAACAATCTAGCTCAGCACTGGAGTAAGCAGTATTTGCTATTAATAGAACAATTAAAACTGACATCCTTGCAAATTGCTTAAAAAAGATAATTGGCACAATAAAACCATAAATTATGATACCATGTTTTCTGTAAAATGTAATAATGTCCTATTCATTTACTGAATATGATTTCTACAATTTCATCCCTCTTATGCTAACTTCTATCATGTAATCAGTCTGGATTTGCAATATTATGCAGAATGACACATATTAATATAAACAATGGCACACAATGTAAGCCTGTCCTCACAACACAGTGAAAACTTGGGATCTTTCTTTAACTAGCCAAAGATATGGTCGATAGTCACTTTTTCTGCCACCAGCAGTCTATTGTGGAATCTCTGATCAGGTGTATTTGGATGTCATGAGCCAAGATACACAACCATTCCTTTATCTGTAAGCAGTACTGCATTTTTACTCCTTAGCATCGTCACATAAAATACACTGTTGCACCAAATTTGTGAGTCGTGCACTGAACTTGCCCAAATATGCATTTAGTACCAGCTTCTCAGCAGGGCATTTAAATACCTGGATCAGTTATTTTAATACCACTCCCACCCTCTATACACCGCTTCATAAAGTTTAGCATTGCTCCTGAACAAACAATTAAAAATTTGAAATTTTGTGCACATTTTTCACTCTTAGCCTGCCTATAGTACCAGTATAGACACTACTGTCGCTGAACTGAAAAATGAAAGAATGTGGAGAAAGCATGTTTGAGATATTGTTTTTAAAAAAAATGGAATTTCAAAAACAGGGTCAGCAGTACAATAAATTTTTAAGCCAGGCTTCTGAACAATTTATGTGATGAATCAATCCCATAAATATCTTTTGTTCATGAACATCTAATGGTTTCCAGGTCTGCATTATTGACTTTTTTTTATCAAACACCATGGCACCACCCTTATTACTTGACTCGTGTGCAGATTTGTCTGTTCACGCACACATATTAAAAAAAATTATCATTCAAGAGGGCATTTACATAACCCATGATTTTACTTTCATTTTCTAATTGAATATTTAGGCCAAGGTTAGATGTAAATATTGGGATATTTGGACAATAACTCGGATGTTGTGTATCTGTCGCCTGACTGTTCTTCTGGCCTATCAGGTATGGGAATTGGAATTTCACTGTCAGTGCTGTCAGAATCCAATTCAGAATTAATTCATCACCTGAATCGGCATAATAGAAAATGTCTAAAATTTCTTCATCTGTAAGGAACTTATTTGTTTGATAAACAATGTCTATAAACCCGTAACACAAGCACTACACAGAAATGCAGACGTGCACTGCAATCTCAAATATTTGACATTTACGCAGCCAGACTGAGATATATATTTATTCAATGAATACCCGGGATAAACCAGACACCCTATCACGTGATAAATATTTACATGGAAGGAGAATGTCAACTCTTCCACCTTTAAGAAGCAACACTAATTAAATCATACTAATGCCTGGGCATGGAATATGAACAGAGATATTTCAAATGTGATGTTAAATGTCTTGTGCCATCCATAGCCCATAGGATAAGGGTAAATTTAAATGTCATTTGTCATCTACAATCCTGAATGTCTTAATATCTATGTTGGTAAAACAATCTTTTGAATTCTGTCAGGCTTAAATGCTTTCACATTATCATTAGTAAAAGGAAATTTTATTCAAATATGTGCTTTTTTTATAACTTTCCTATTACAAATGCAATTGTTCTGAAAATAGTACTCTGACGTACCCCTCTCTCTTCACCAACTCCATTCTCAAATCTTGCATCTATAACATACCTCAAAAAGATAATATTTTGTTCAGATGTTAGGGTTTTCCAGAGCCTTTCCTCTTTGTTTCCTAAAAAATATTCACTTAACCATTTGTTGTTTTATTTCTCACCTATAAGTTTCTTAAAATTACTCTCCCTTGGTTTTCTTCTTTCTTTAAAAGTCTTTCTTTCTCGATGTTGTATAAAATGCAGCCACTTTCAATCAATTCAGCATATACTAAACCATGGAAGTCTAGAAAAGGGCATTTCTTAGAATAAACTAAGAAGTGAAAGTGATACTTTGAGTCAAAGTTAATACTTAGTTTTGTATTCCAGTAGACTACTGCTGATGAACTGGGGACTGGGGTCTGATGAATTAAGGTGGAAACTTCGTACTTTGTTTAATTATTTAGAATTTAGATAAAGGGTTAGTGTAAAATCATTATTGTATTAAATGTTTTTGCAATTGTGAGGAGTTACACCTAAAATGGCTGGGCCAGATAGGTGGAGGCCCCTTTGTAGTTTGTATTTTTTCTTAGCATTTCAATAAATTTTAAATTTTACTTAGTTTTGTAGTAAATGATATACATGGTCTCCTGAATCATCTTTTTGCTTAGAGGTGAAGCATTTGCTGCTGTATTGCTTTATGCATACAAATTGTAGTGTATTATAAGGAAAATCGAAGGAAAAATATTTACAACTTTATGCATACGACTGAATGAAAGCACATGCAACTACCACAATGTCATAAGCCCTTTAAAACTCTTACCTGGAGAGTTTGTCCATCATGTTTGCCAACTGAATAGCTTCATATTCCTTTTGTTCTTCAGTCATGAACTCTGTTGGATCTGGGTGTGGGGGTTCCACACAACCAGTAATAGGATTGATTCTATTTGAAATAGTTAATCAGAAAAGATAAGTTAGAGAAATCTTTTTCTAAACATTTTACAGAAATTCTTAGAACATACTAATAACATACAAAGGGAGCATTTAGAGAGTTAAACAACAATGGATTTCAGGTTTTTCTAAATGAAACAGAGTGAGGTATTAAGGTTTGCCATAACTCATTAAGGTGTACTGTTATTAAATTCAAACCAAATTGGATGGATGTTACAATGGATGGAGCACACACAATGACTGGTAGAGTAAAAGGTTTTGTGGGAATACTACATCACTTTTTTAATATCTTGTTTAATGGACACAAAAGCCATTTATTGCAAAGTACATATAGAAGCTCTTTGTGCTAAAACTTCTAATCTTGAAAATGTTACAAGTGCAATGAGAAGACTGATAATTTAATATGGCAATCAGCGATTCCAACTGCTCAAAAACTTTTTACAGGTTTGATTTAGAAGTTAAAGATCTTCCATAATTAGTTTAGAATAGCAGGAAATTCACAGTGAAATATAGTATATTATAACAAATTATTATTAGGAAATCACTTCGTTAAAGGAAATAATTTTTCTCTAATGAAGGGATTTAAAAATAACACAAGTAAAATGTTTTTCATAAAAACGTCTGTAAGGTTTGGAAAATTTTATTTTATTGACAACACAGAAAGGAACACCATGCAATATGTGCCCATCAACCATAGCAATAGGATACTAAACAGCATCAGTACAGCGCAGCTCAAAGAAGAGAATGTGTAAGGTATAATACATACCTGCCCTATTTTGCGATACCTCCCATACTTAAACCTAGGAGCATGATAAAGAGGATAATTTGCTCATATCTCAGGAAGCCATTCAACAATCAATGTTGAGACATTTAAAATTTTATTTAAATAATTCTCTCAGACTGCCTGATTTTAAAAGGGAATCACATATAAAGAGTGACTTACTGTGATCTAAACTTCTTGTATTCTTCTGTATCACTATCTTCACTATCTGAAGAATAGCCAGCATCAGCATGTCGACCACTTCCACCAAGCATAAGACCTCTCTTTGCCAGCAATCCTGCAGCATTGCCATATCCCGTATACTTTACCATCCGGTTAACTGAATAAAAGATAAGCTTCATTGTATTAACCATCCTTACAACAGTTACATAAACTTCTAGGATAACTTCCTCTCATTCACTTGAGCTGTATTTAAAAACTAGGAATCATCTGAGATTTAGGAATTATAAATAGGAACCGGAACCAGAACTGGACCCAAACCCAACCCGACCCACACATAATCCTAAACACTCAAGATCACCAATTAAAGAGTTTAAAATTCCTCTAATAGCTACATCATAATTGGATCAAATTTAGCAAAACACTTACTGGAACCGAAAATTCAGATAAACTACATGAACAATAACAAATAACATTGTTGTGTAATTCACAGCTGTCAATTTATCAATAAGCAACAATAATTTGTCCTGGTGTTTATTATATCATTGTTTTTTTTTTATTTGAAATAAGGCTTAATGCAAATGCAGGCATTTGTACAATGAAGAATATCCTCTGTCTAGGCCATTAAGTTCCTATAAATTTATTTCATCTTCAAAGTTGTTTAATCACTGATTTTTCTTTGCAACTTTGTAAGGAGCATTTCGAATGATTTACCCTAGATTAATAAAATCTATGTGAAAATTTTCAACATTAACTTAAGTATGTAAGTAAAACCATATGGTTATCAATTATGGTTTCATATAAATGAAACCATAAAGAGTGTTCTAAATATTTCAACTCAGAAGAGATTATTATGTGAACAAATTAGATCACCTAACTTGTTCAGCTGATAAACTGATATTGGAAGCCAGTGAAAATGAATACAACTTCCTGTTTCTTGTTGTGTACAAATCTAAGGAGCCTATGAATGAATGAATGAATGAATGAATGAATGAATGGTGTTTAACACCCATTTTTGCTATAGAGGCACCACAGGCGATGGACACTGATGATACATGACATGAAATGATATATTGGAAAAGGATTTACTTTTGAGGAAGGAATCATTCCAGGCCTAAGTTTAGGGTACCTCCCCAGCATTTGCCATTTATGAGGACTGAGGAAAACTTGGAAAAAACCTCAGTTAGGGAGGACGGTCCTGGCTGGATTCGAACTGCAGACCTCCCACTCACAAGTTTGCGCCTTAACGACCTCGGCCACCCTGGCAGTAAGGAGCCTATGAAACAGAAAAGCTGGTACCATATGAGTAATCAAAACTGAAAATTCAATTTATGAGTACAATCTTTGGCATATTTAATATGTTAATAAGTTGCAAATGTTTAAAAACAATGAAAGAAGGTACTGATTTGGATACCATTGTGTATTGCCAGAAAAAAGTACTTGGGAGAATATAAAAACTGAAGGATAAAAATCTTGATCTGGGTATAGGAAGAAGCTAATGAATACTATTATTATAATAATAAACAGATATTTGGAACTGAATAAAAATTACTATAAAGTGCTACAAATTGCAGGAGGAAGAGGAGAACAATTACTTTATATCTAGGCCTCTAATGTTCATTTATGCTCTTTGACATACAATCAACTCCTGATAATTCCCACTAATAATGCACAAACTCACATGAATTATAAAAATTATCTACCAAAGTTTGTTTCTTTCATCTAAGTTTGGTAAAAAGTACTTTGACAGATTTAACAAAGCACACTTCAAAATTAATATATCTGAAATATTGCAATACACTGTAAGGCACACCGCCACGGGTGGCCGAGGTCGTTAAGTCTCGGACTCGTGAGCGGGAGGTCTGCAGTTCGAATCCCGCCAGGACCGTCCTCCCTGACTGGGGTTTTTTCCAGGTTTTCCTCAGTCTTCATAACTGGCAAATGCCGGGGAGGTACCTAAAACTTAGGCCTGGAACGCTTCCTTCCTTAAAAAAAAAAAAAAATCCTTTCTCAAATTATCATTTCATTTCATGTATCATCAGTGTCCACCGCCTGTGGTGCCTCAGTAGTAAAAACGGGCGTTAAACACTACTCAAAAAAAAAAAAACTGTAAGGCACATACCTATATACACGTATACATTTTAAAAATATCATTTTTTACTATAATGGAAAAAATAAGTCAGCTTTAAAATAAACATGTAAATTGGAACTTGCACAGTGAAGCTATCATATAATTGATATCATTGTATGACTTAGTTGAACTACACACTCTTAATGATCAATGAACTAGCAGCCTGGGAGAAAATCTACCTCTACAAATACAAAGACAGTCTTACGAACTTCGACAATGCCAGAGATGAAAAAATAAACTAAAAGTTTATCACACCACCAGAGCAGAATACACATACCCACAGCCCAACAAATGATCAGACAGTTGGATTTTAGCCTGGCTGATGATGAGAACTAAATGTTCTCGAAGCCAGTTCCATACATTATGCCACGTAAGTGAGCATTAAGAGTGTGCAGTTCAACTAAATCATACAATGGTATCAATGAAGTCAAATTTGTTTGTGTTCTTGAAGATTGTTAATTTTTTCTGATTTTAATATGCAAATTTCATAGGAAAACAACATCCATAAACAAAAAATCATCACCATTTTCTGTATACGATGGAAACAATTTGACTGCTATACTATCTTGGTTGAGAGATCAGCACCACCAAGAGGGAAGCTTGATAGTTCAAGGGCAAGGGGGATGGCTTCAGTGGAAGGCAGAAAGATGCATTATACACAAAAATTTGAGAAAGAAATTGACATCAAGTAAATCTTATATATTTTAATATGAAAAATACATAAAAATACATAAGAAGAGAGAAGATGAAAGCAAATTATCAGGAGTCAACTGTAGTTACTTAATTCAGAACCTTCCCAATTTTTCTATGGCCTTTGCCCAAGCAATTAAAACTAATAAAAGCAGTGCCCCATCAAGTCCTAAATAAGAAGTTAAGACTTCCTGAGAACTTTTATGAATTATATTGCCTAGTAAATACTAATAAAGCATCAGCAGCCCAATATATTTCTTCCTACCATTATAAGCAATGAGAAATGTTTGACTGATAGCATATCAAAAGCAGATAATTCTTTCTTTTACCACCATCAAAAGCATATAATTAACACTTCTTTTACCGTCCAAGAGCTATAGTAAGTATGTACATGGCAAAGAATTTTAATTAACATCTATATCTGCTCACCACTTTCCTTGCAGAGTATGAAGAGAAAATCTGCAACCAACTGGCAGACCTGTGTTACTGGAGCTGTGAGCAGATGACACAGTTTGTTGCGGAGTGTGCTACCTTCCTCAGGGCGATGATGCACTTCTTTAAGGGGAGGAAGTACACGCTGGCGAAGGAACTTGCGCATGGGACGATGGTTACGAGCACATTCTACCATAATGGAAAGAATTGGACAGAGCAGTTCATGTTGAACCCTCACATTCTGCAAAAAATAATTTATTTTAACTAGGTAAGTAAAAACATAAATGCAATCTCTTGCACTAAGCAAACATATTTCCATTTTAAGTGAGTAAAGCAATTATCAATGTAGTAAGTATTATAGAATGAAAATATTACATTAGTTCATTATCCACATAGGGTTTGGACATTCTGCAAAGGTAGCCTTATGTGTTCCAAAGCACTCACATGAGAAGAAGTACATTCATGCTCTTAAAAATGGTTGCATTTTTCCAGCTCTTAAACCAAGTAGTAGTAAATGCTTCACCATAACAATAATTGACATGGAAAGCTAAAGAATTTCCTGCCAGAGATTACATTCAAGCCACTCATGAATACCATTCATTTCTACATTTTCATCCTTGAGTCTTTGGGAACAGCATCAAATCTAAAGCTGGAATGACCTGTCTTTAAAATATTTAAGGGCAGCACCTTTACCACAAAGTTGATCTGCACTGTGAAGGCTAGACTGAGACTGGTTTCAAGTGATGCACTGTAAAACTTCAGCAGGTTTGCTAACCTGGCTTTCACCATCACAAAAGAACCAAATAAACAGTCAGATTTGTCACTATTAATGAAATATTAGTTATAGAAGTAGCTTCTAATGTGACAGCAGATTTTTCATATTCAATGTTCTTTCTTTGATTTTGTTTTCTGCTATTAAAAAACCCTATAAATGTTTTATTTTTCTGTAACTCTCCTCGTTTTTCTTGTTAGTGATGCTAACAAATGAACAAGCAGTCTAAAACACTTTAACGTTCAGACCTATATTAATAATCTAACAAACAGTTCTTAAAACTGTAGGATTAGTGAATGCATGATATTGCAAAAACAAATCCCTACTGACTGGAGTGAGGTGCGTTCTTAAATAGTCTTGGCTTCTAGAAGCTTCCTTTCAAGATGACTGCAATTTTCTTAGTTTCTATAAAAGTCATTTAAAATTCTTTAGATCTTCACATGGTTTTCCCTTAAAATTTTGTTAGATATTTTGTTGTTCTTGTTTGGTTATTAATCTTTCATGAATTTCAATTTAGAAAGGAGTTACAGTTCAAAGGTTGGTTTTAATTTATGGTAGTTCCTTTATTTTCCCCCCTGAAGTTTCAGCATCTCACTCCCCTTTAATCCAACATGGCTTGGGATGCAATGTAAAACTATTTCTATATTTCTGATCTGGATCGTATGACATATAGTTTTCTTATTGATTTATACCGTACATTGGTGGGTAACTGTAATTCATTATATTTTGTAGTGCTCTTTCAAAGTTACTTAAGATAACATTACTTTTATTAATGTTAGATATTTACAGTAGTTTTCTAATGCTATTCTAATGCCATTATTTCATCATTAAAATTGTTAATTTACTATCACAAAAGTGAATATTTGTATAATTGTTCAGTGATAGGTAAACACATAATTGCAAACTGTTATCTAGTTTCAGTATATGTGGATAGAGAAATACAGTATGTCTAAAACTACTATTGAGTGGTATAAAAACTGCAGTATTTAACGTATTATTTGTCCTAAAGTATACAAAAAAGAGAATGCTTTCTATCTCACCTTAAAATGTTTAAAAATGCCTTCCAAACTCATATAAAAGTTTCTTTCAGAGTAAAAAAATAATGAGACAAAATATACATTCATTTTTTCCTGTATCAAAATTATGTTGGGACAACTACAATATGAGAATAGTGGACTTATTTTATGATTATAATAACAACCATTAGTTTTGGATTTTGTATCCTTTAAAAATGTAGCACATTAAATAGCCTGGAATACAGTAAACAATCATTAATTTTTCATTAAATGAAGTGATGCAGATTGCAACCCTCTAGTTTCACTTGGAATGGACAATTACTCTTATAGATTATAGCATATTCAGGAACAGAGAATTAGTTAGACAATTCCATAAAGTCCAACTTCCTACCTTCTCTGCTAAATTTAGTTTTTGATTGAGAAAATCAAGAAGCACAGCTACAGCCTCCATGTTTTTGCCATCATATTCAAATTCCTTTGGTGAGTCATGGGGACCTCTCTGAATGGGGGTCATAAGCTCAGTATAGCAATTACTTGGGATGCTCATTAGAAGGTTTACAGTGTGGCTGTAAAAAGAAAACAACACAATTACTAATTAAAATGTAACAGTGAAGCCAATCATAAAATTGATATTATTGTATGATTTAGTTGAACCACATACTCTTAATGCTTTACTTACAATAATATCAATTATCACAATTATTGTTAATGTTAAAGGTACATTTTGAAAGCATTTTGTTCAAGAACACGTACAGCTGTTTGGGATATACTGTAAGGTTATTTTCTTAAAATATAATTATATAAAAATTTAAGAAAATTACTTGTATTAATAAGATTTTTATAAATAAATTATTTATAATAAATATAAGTTATTTGTTAGTACAAAGCTGAATCACAATGCAAACCCTTAAGCCAGTTTTGTAAGTTTGTAGCTTTTAACATTATATTCACTTTTATTAAAGGCGATCCTGGTCTTTATGAGTTTCAGATGAGGTGAATTATGAAGTATTGGCATTATAAGGAATTATCAAGCTCTGTAAGGTATTAGGAAATGCAATATTTGTCATGATAAGTGATTTACTAATTGGTCATTGAAATGCTGATGCTGAATTCTTTTTACTGCTTTAATCAAAATTTTACTCATATTGTCAACTTTCTCTATTTTAATAATAGTATATAAAAATGAAACTGATTTCTTAAACAATATGCTATACAATTGTATTGCATTATTTTAGCCAAAGTAATGCCTTCATTTACAACAGTGGATTACTTTCAATTACATTGGTCAGGAGGGGGGAAGGGGGGGGGGGGGGAACCTGCTGTCTCAAATGTGAATGGTGATTTTTAACTTTGCCTGAAAGTATGCTGTGTTGGTTTTCATTTATTATGGTTGTTTGTCTTCTCTCTTCAAGCATCATCAGTAGTCTGCCAGCATTGCTTTGTTCCACTTTCCTGATATAGTCTCTCCATCTCCTCGATTTCTTGATGAAATCTTTCATTTTGCTCACCATTCATGAGTACCAATTTAGATTATAAGTAATCAAGGTGAGACTTTAAGAAGTGAAGTTTCAAACTCATATTGCAACCTCGAACTTTTCATAACATATCCTAAACTTAGGTATTCATTTTTACACTAAACTCCACTTACATGATATTACATAATTATGTAAGTGAAGTTTAGTGTAAAAAACGAATACCTAAGTTTATTGTCAACAGCTTCATAAGTACAATATTTTTCATAACATATTTCTTACAATTTCTTCACATTGCACATCTACATTTCCCGGAACTTATTTACAACATCCTTGAAAGCGCACCAGCCTAAACAGCCTGAAGTTCTATATTGTTCATAGTATTCAAGAAGTCAATATTCTTCATTAGTTGTCTGATCTGAGCTCCATCAAATACATCAAATCCTGTTTTATTTTAGCCTCAGACAAAAGTGGAACTTTACAGTATATATATGTATATGCTTGAAGCACAAGTCATTTTTGTCTAGTGCTTTGAGGAATTGCTTTGTGATACCAAGTTTTCATATGAAGTGGAGCCAATAGCATATTTTTAGGGTCAAGCAGACGTATTACATTTTTTCTCCCATGATTAAACTTTTCTCTTAGGAATTCTTTCATTGACCATTGTTTGTCTATATCTACTGTCCCATTCACACAAAAAACAAGAACATTTTGTATTTCCACCCTGCTGACACCACAAACTTTTAGATCTCCACACAGTCGCCATTGATGTTCCAAGTATTTCATTTTCTCTAAAATGCATTTCCAAGCTTAACTTTAAAATATGCAAAATATACTTTCTAATAAATGGGGTAATATTATCCTTTTGTTTTTTTAACAATTACAAACCACACATAAAACAAAAATTATTTGGATTGTTCACACATTGCCATCTTGGTATTCCATAGCTTCAAGCCATTTATTATTAGTTCCTTGGCACTTTATACACATCACAAAGAAAAGCTAAAAAATTGCACTAAACAAAATACACTACTGACAACCACAGTTAATGAATTTTAACTGACCTCTTAGTAGTTTTAGACTATGATGCAATCACTTTCCTTATTTCCTTGCCACACATTGATACGCTCCAGTCAAGTTGGAAACTTACACAGCAGAGGAATTGATAAGTGAATAAGGATTATATAACAAATTATTTATGAGGAAGTCACTCAAATTTCACTAGTTTATTCCACTTACTTGGACATGTTTCAAAGGCAAATTTCCTTCATCGTCAGCAAGGTTCCACTCACTCAGTGGAGTGGAAGCGTGATGACGATGAAGGAAATTTGCCTTTGAAACATGTCCAAGTAAGTGGAATAAACTAGTGAAATTTGAGTGACTTCCTCATAAATAATTTGTTATATGATACATATTTCACTGTGAAAATCCCAAACTTTTCAAAATTAAAATAAGGATTGCTTTGCTTTGCGTTGTGCATTATATTCTATAGAAGCATTTATATATAACTTGTGTGTGTTAAAGTTATGTATGTTTTGCTATTGTATCATCACTGCAATATAGCAATATAATCTACAGAATGTCAGATTACAAAAAATAAGTACATGTTATGAAAAAACTGATCTTTTTTAAATCAGCAGGCCTTTTTCCATATAAATTGTTTATTTTCACCAAGACAGCAAAATCATCTCAGGGCGGGTAATACTTCAACTTCATTCAGTCATAATTACAAATATCCTTTCAGCTCTGATCAGCAGTTTGTAATTACTCTGATAAGAAAGTGAAATTAAGATATAAAGAAATAATATACAACAAAACCATTATCTTTTTAAATTGTAAAAATAAGTAGCTTCTTGATATTATATATATAATATAAATGAAAAATAATATAATACTATTACCAATGTAACTAAAAGAATATCTAGAAAAAAATAAAACACTTTGAAAAAGTTGCAGATTAGTAAGAAATTAATTTTCAAATTTTGGGGAAAAAAAATTAATTTCTTATTGGTACTGATTTTGATCAACTAATTGTTATATTTATATATTTCTAGTACCACACTTTGCATTTGCATACATTTTCAATAATATTGTTCAGCCAATCCTGAGAAAAATGCACATTTATGTCAAAATTTTAAGTTATTTGTTTAAAAAACTTTTTATGCAGATTAGAAAATTAAAATTACTGAGTATCTTTACTTTAGTATTCTTATATCTTATAAAAATTATAAAAAGCTTTATTAATTTTGAGATACAGTGCAAAATATACTGCTGCACTATTTGCTAGATTTATACTTCCTGATTACCTTAAGCTTAAGCTCTTCGAGTTTTATAGATACACAATAACCTTTAGCATTAATAAGTGAATACATTGTTTGATGCAGCTGAAGATGGCAAATGCATGGGCATACCCAATTAGTTGTTTGTGTTTTTTTATTGTTTAAGATTTTGCTAAGATCAGAAAATAAAGTGTAGGGCTATAATATAATATTTATTTGGGCAATGAGTGACAAAAAACGGGCTTCAAATTTTGCAACTACAGACTGTTAAAAAGTGGAGATGCACAGTAGTATGCAAGCAGTTTGACAAAATTTTGTGGGAAGAAAGAGAGAAAAAAAAAGTGTTACAATAAACTTCTGCACTTTCTCCCCCATGGCAATGTAATTTTTATGTGTGTAGAGTCTCACAATCCCATAACGTGGGGAAATTTTGCTTTTCTATAAATTTTTCTGTATTTTTAACTCTCTCTCTTCCTGTGTTGAAGAAAATGTTATAAATCTTTCTCTCAACAGTGTTATATGATGCGAAACCTATTCACCACTGTGCTAGCTATTTGATTTTGAAACACCGCAAAAAGCGCCTGTTATCAGCATGCAGCCTGTTGCATATAACTTCAAAGAAGAAACATTGTTTCTGCCAGTAGAGCCTTGTTCCTGAAATAATTAAGATCGCTATTAAACATTTTTAATTCTTTTCTAAAATACGTATATGATTTATGTATTACTAATATATTAGCAATGTGTTGCAAGTTTTATTTCATCTCCAATGATTTTCAATATCATGTTTCCCGACTGTTTATTTATCCTAAATCTCTCATAGAATTCAGAATCGCTCCATAGATTAAAATGATCCGTACATGTTCTGAATGTTCCTGGTCTCCTTTTCTTTCAATTTGAGGTAGAAGAAACTGAATTTCTTTGTCACTTATATCTTCTTCTTTTTCCAAAAACATTCTGACATAAATAATAACCTAGTTTAAATCATGCTCCTTCTCAGCTTAAGCCAAGAGCCAATTAAGCAAAGCTTATTATTTAATTTGTACACTGTAAAGCACATATGTAGCTTAAGTACTAAGCCATATTCAATGAGGTCCAAACTTATCATTGAGGTAATTCCTAACATCAAAGTGTGTCAGTGCATTTCTTCTAGCAGCTCTGGAAGAACAGTTTGTAAAAAATGTCTGTACACTTGCAACAATACTTCTGTGACATTGTCTTTGAGTGAATCTGCATCAAAGCCAGTTTACTTGTATTAATATGAGATTTACCAGCTTTGTTGAGAATGGATTTGATCACTGGCTTACAGTGTAGTTTGGGGCGGAATGTAAATACTTCAAGAATTGTTTTCCTTCATACATGTCCATACATCATTGCCAGAACTGTCAGTAAGATAAGGAATTTTGATGGGCATTTTTTAAGCATCAACCATTTAGCCCAGATCTCACATCCTATGCTTTTCATGATTTTCTTCTCTTTAAGAAATGACTTCATTCTCAAAAATATGACAACAGAGAAGAGTCGAAAGTGACAAAGCTAAAACATATATTGAAATCACTGTATGATATGTCAAACTAAAACACTCTTATTGCTCCATTTACATGCTATGAAATGTGGTACTAGTTTCAGGAACCTTTTCTCTCATCCTTGGCCATGGGTCGACTGGTGGAAACTTCCTCACACTATGTAGATGTGAGGTTCTACTCTGGTGGCTTCCTGATGAACTTGAAGTTGATGTTATTCTCGCCAGGACCATCAAAGTTCATTAAACAATCTCTATACTTGCAAATGTAAATATTTTCCAATGTATCCTATTCTGTAGGTCCCTGTACTGCTTTCAATAATTCAACCACTCTCTGAATGTTATGATTTTCCTTCAAAAAGTGATATGCCACTGCTGACCTCTCCATCTGTTTGTATTTAATGTTCCTAAAGTGCTCATTCAAATGTGTGCCTATATTCATCTTTGTTTTACCAATATAAATTTTTTCACATTATGAGCAACTTGTTTTATAAATCCTTGCTTTTTTCTCCTGTGGAGTATTTTCACATGCCTTTCCCGCTAAAAGATATTTTTCAGATTAAACTATTAATAGGTACCAACCTTATATTAAAATTTTTAAAAATATTCTGAAATTTTCTCATTTCCCATGGGCGATATGTGAATTTTTAAAAGCTAATTTTTCTTTTCATGCTAAAAGTGTAGCGGTGTCTTTAATAATTTCTTTCTTTGAAATTTCTGTACTTTTTTATGTACCATTCCCTTATTAAAACCATTTTCAACTGCAATTTCCTCTATTCTCCTGTGCTACTTTTGGTATTCTTCTTTACTAATTTTTGGGATAACCAATCAATACACCAAGCTGTTAAAAACTGTGTATTTGTGTGTGTTTGGGTTAAAACCATCTGACTTTATGTGAATCTCTGTATGCGCATTCTTCCTGTATACTCAAATTTCCTTGCCTCTTCATAACTTTAATGTCCATAAAAGGTCATGGAGAGGTCCTGGTGAGGATAATATCAACTTCAAGTTCATCAGGAAGTCACCAGAGTAGAATCTCACAACTACATAGTGCAAGGAAGATTCCAACCAGTTGATCCATGGCCGAGGATGAGAGCAAAGGTTCCTGAAACTAGTACCACTTTCATAGCAAGTAAGTGAAGCAGTAAGAGTGTTTTAGTTCGACATATCATACAATGATTTGAATATAAGAGTGGCTTCACTGTAATAGTTCCTATGTGAACATTTTAAAAAAGTTAAAACAATTCAATTTCCAGGTAACACATTTTTATACACAGGGTATGCAACAGCTTTTTCCTTGGTATACAAAGTGTTTGAAAAGTACACGAGTGCATGTATAATATGTGCAAAAGCAATACAACTTTTTTCCATTTATTTTTTATTATGTTATGAATGACCAGCCCTTACTTTTGAAATTGCCTCATATTTCATACTTTACTAGAAGCTATTACTTGGAAGTGTTTAAAGCCTATGAAAAGTTTACTTGGTGTTAATGTTCATATGATGAAAAGAGAACACACAATCACAAAAAATCATGAATAAAGAACCATAAAAGTTTCATATCAACCTCTCTATTAAAATTCAAATTGCATACTTTTGAAGCCCATCCTGTTTGTCCCTTGTTTGTGTTTCACACAGTAAGAGATCATGGAGAATGGAAACAAGTCGAAGAAAATGTGCTTCCTCTTCTTCATCAATAGGAGTGTGGTCTCCAGATTTTACTGTCAAGTTGAAGAGAACTTTTAACACTTCACATGCTAGTGCAACCTGATCATCCTGCAAAGAAAATAATTCTGTTTAGCATTTAGAACACAATTTCATGAATGGATTAACAGCGTGGCTAACAACTATCAAACATCCTTAATGAAAGTGCTAAGGATTTTCTTTTTTTTTAAAAATCCCTCATAGTAAAAGAGGTCTAAAGAGACAATAAATGTTTTATGAAATGAGTGCATAAATATATCCAAAGTGCATAATACTTAAATTTACCTGGCATTCATCTTTTCACTATAAGGAAAAACTTCAGAAAAACATTTATGCAGTCAACCGACTTCATGGAATTTGAACCTTGAACCTCTTAAGATTTGCAGGCAGATGCCTGACTACAAGAGCATACAGGTGGCCCTGTTGAGGATTTTTGTGTAATGAAGTGTATTGTGGTGCTAACAAGTTTTCTGGAAACAGTAATTTAAACAAAGTTCAAAATTTGTTCCCTCAAACTCTGGCACAGCAGGAGGTTGTGTCATCCAAAAATAATTTGGACTTAAGCTCACTTAATTGCTTTATCTATAATTTTTCAATTTTATCATTCAGAGAGTACCATATATAAATTGTACTATAGCTAAGTCCCAGTCATGCTTTCCCTTTATTTTTAGTGCCAAGATCAGGTTACTAATTTTAAACTTATGCCTCTAAGTTCAATCCCATATTCAAGTGTGTTGTTTTTCCTAACATCTTAGCAGAGAAAGAAGGAAAGAAGAAAAGTAAGAAAAGAAAGAAAGAGAAAAGAAAAAAAGAAGAAAGAAAGAAAGAAAGAAAGGAAGGAAGAAAAAAGGAAGGAAGGTAAAAGAGAAAGAAAGAAGAAAAGAAAGAAATAAAGAAAGTAAGGAAAAAAGAAACAAGGACAGAGGGAAGAACACAATGAAAGAAAGAAAGAAGAAAAGAAAGAAAATCAGAAGGAAGGAAGAAAGAAAAAAAAAAGGAAGGAAGGAAGAAGAAAGAAAGGACAGAATGAAGAAAGGAAGGAAAAAGGAAGGAAAGAGGGCAGAAAAAAATGAAAGAAAGAAGAAAAGAAAGTTAGAAGGAAGGAAGATAAAAGGAAGAAAGAAAGAAGAAAAGAAAGACAGATGGATGAAAGAAGGAAGGAAGGAAGGAAGGAAGGAAGGAAGGAAGAAAGAAAGGCGGGAGGGATGGAGAAAGAAAGAAATCTTACATAAACAAACCCACTAGCTAACTGGCCAATATGCAACAGCCAGCTGCTTAGCTTAGGATGATTTATACATGCAATGCTCTGTGATTCAAAGCATGCATGCTATGTTTTATGCCAGATGACTATATGTGCTACATTTAGGAAAATGTCTAGTTTCAGAACAGCAATCTGTAGTACATGAACTACCACGACTTATGGAATTTTCTACAGTTGAAACTGAACATTTGAGGTTCTCAATCCTTAATTATATGCTATGGAAAAGACTAGTCAGTATTTTTACAATATTGTAAAAATAATGGGTATATTATAGTAATTTTCAAATGTTGTAGAGTAGTGTAAAATTCCAAGTATATTTCATATTCCTTATACATATGTCCAGACCAACTAGGAATTAAATTGTTTTAGCAGTAGCAACAACAGCAACAGTACCTGTGTGGGTCTTAAAGCACTTAGAAATAAATTCCAAAATAAACTACAAGATCCAACCAAAAAAAAAAAAGTGATGAAAATGTAATTCTGCATAGAATAAGAATAAAATCATTCAAGGATATACTATTATACATATAAAACTGGAAGCCAAAATAGTGGCCTTTTCAGGTTGATTTCTTGACCAAGGCACCTACGAGAATTTTAGATGGTTTTTGTGGCATCAAGCACATCTTAAGTTGTTTAGAAGGGATTCATAGCTGCACAAGGTATGAAGGCTTAGCTGAATTCAGGGAACCAAGGCAAATAATGTAATCAACCAGCTGCTGCACATGAAGAAGTAAAATGGACATAAAAAAATGGCAGAAAGCATTGATATTTCAGTTCTAAAATCAAAAAGCCTTGTCATTAAAAACTTAGGCATATCATAGGAACATTAGTTATTCTTCAAACCATTGGTGTAGATAAAAATATAACAATATTTTACACTGTATATCAATTCTGAATGTAATATTTTTATATATACAGAAACAACGGGGGAAACCATTTCCCTACCTTTAAAAAGGAAGCTTTAAATTCAGTTTCTGAAAAAATTCCCAAAATCCCAATAGATGGGAGACTAAGGCAAAAGAGTTAGTGTTGTCAAGGCCAGTAATAAACAATTGGGGGGGAGCAATAACAAGATTGATTCAGCAGCTTCTGTGCAGAGACGTGCAACAGGGTTGGGAAATGCACCAAAAACTATGCAGATATCTCAATGATGGATGCTATTCAATAGATATACAAGATGTTCCAGAAAAAAATTTGTGATTATAAACAATGGCTATCAATGATCATAATTACAAGAAACTAGCAGCATTAGAAAGAGAAATTCAAACATCATAGAGCCTAAATCACAGCACTCAATGTGTGCTCCATGTGTCATGCTGCAGACACCAAGGCAATATTCTTATTCATGCCACATGTGCTCAAACATATCTACTGGGATGAACTCAATGGCAATATTCACAGAAAGCAACTCATTTTGGAAGATCATCAGGTTTCATTTCAGTTTACACACTATTGCAATTCTGAAAGGATGAAGTTTTAGATAATATACACAGAATTTTCAACATGATGGATTTAGGATGTTTAACTGCAGGTTAGTTCTATGCAAAGACTTCTTAGGAATGTTTACAAATGTTTTTTTCTGCATGGATAGGTCATTTTCTGAACGGTCTTTAATTCGATCACATGTGCATTCCTTCTCCAAAGATCT
Organism: Metallyticus violacea; assembly: GCA_030762175.1. Classification (NCBI taxonomy): domain Eukaryota; kingdom Metazoa; phylum Arthropoda; class Insecta; order Mantodea; family Metallyticidae; genus Metallyticus; species Metallyticus violacea. The sequence continues at coordinate 93,224,991 of CM060831.1, read as the reverse complement.
CTAGGAGTTGCTTATGACAGAGGGGTGAGGAAGGATGTATGGGGCGAATGCTCATGCTGTAGTGGAGTTCAAAGAGCAACAAGCCGGTGGTACAGTAGAGAAGCCAAAGCACGGATAAAGAAAAGGGAGGTAATATGGAGGAAGTAAAGGCTATATTCAAGGCAATATATGAAAAAATGAAGGAGGTTAAACGCTGAGAGGTGAGAATGGAAGAAAAATTGAAGAGTATAGAAGAGACAAATCAGAGGATCGCGCAGTTCAAACAGAAATTAGGAAGAGAGATAGCAGAATGCAGGAATAGAAAGAGAAGGTGGAGAAAGTGATGGACGTGAGCAGAAGCTGAACATAATGATCTTCGGAGTGGAAGAAAGAAGAGAGAAAGAGACATGGGAAGAAGTAGAAGAAAAGATTGAAAGAATAGTGGGCAATAAATTGATAGGTTGGGAGATTAGAGATACCTGGAAAATTGGATGCAGGGAAGAAAGAGCAAGACAACAGTTAGCAACAATGGGTATGAAACTGAAAGTTTTAAGTCAAATGAGAAAATTAACAGGCTCAAGAATTTTTATTGAACATGACTATGGAAAAAAAGAATGCGAAATAAGAGTGGAATTAATAAAAAAGATGAAGAAAGCCAGGAATGTAGGTAGAAGAGCAGTTTTGCATGGCTTGCATTATTGTCAATGCAGCAACGATATCAAGAAATGGTGGTCGCTGAGGAAGTGAGGAGAAGCAGAGATGGGAACAGGCTGATGCAGCAGCAATGTCAGGAAAAGAGGAATGGTGAGGAGGAGAAGAGAAGGGAAGAAGGGGCAGGGAAGAATCTGCAGCTGGCAAAGGAGATTGACAGGGATTTATCCGAGTGTGAATTAGCTGAGTGGGATGAATGACATGGGGGGGAAACATATGGAATGTGGTCAAGAGGTTGGAATGTGGTGTCATCACCTGGGGGAAATGAAGGAAGAGAGGGCAGAAAAAATATAGGGTTAGAAAAAAGGGTCAAAAAAGTTAAAGCAAAATTAGAGTATTTGATTTGGAATAAATACAAAATAAGTAGTTAGAAAGGGTTTAATGGTGATTCTATGGAATTATATAATAAGAGTGATTGAAGCATGATCCAGAAGGGAGAGGAAAGATATTTGAAAAGAGTGGAATAGGTACTGAGTGGGAAATAGAATCTATAGCATATACAACAGGGAGTTAATGCATAGATCCTGAACAAGCACTTAAAGCATGTTATATAATGTAATTGCAATGTTGGTTGCTGAAATAAAATTTATTCATTCACAAACTCTCTACACCACTTCATAATCATCTTATTACTAGGTACCTAATGTTGAGACTGCAGTCTTAAGGCATGCTGAACTATAACCGCCTTTTGTGTCTCCTATAATATTCCACAGTGCTTAAGTCATATTTCTTTGGGGTCGTCATAACTCACTAAATAGTTGCAGAATTCAAAATGGATTGAAAATTCACACAATTTGCTTCAACCCAACAATGCAACAAATGAGAGAGCAGAAACTAACATAGGGTTTTATATAAATATATATATATTTATTTATTTATAGTTTCTGTTGGCAATTACACATTCCATGACATTCAAAACAGAAATTCTTTGAGCTGTTCTTTGTAAGACATTGATAGAAGTATTTCATAATGTATATATATGATTATGAAATTATAACTGTTTATAATCATACACAGTTTCTGTGGCCAGATTGCTGGTCTTGTTGAACAGTACATCATGAACCTGCAACCTAATTTTCATTGGATAATAGAGTAATACAAATTAATTAATACCGTCTAGTCAGTTTCGCCACTCTAAAGGTGTAAAATAATTATAGAACATTCATACTGTGTCCTTTCAATTGCACTTTATGTGATGATCAACAGATTCCCATCAGAACTTGGGAATTTGATTTCTTCAACAATCATAGAACTTATGGGCCAAGCTGGTGGGAAGGAGCATGAAAGCCTTTTTAAAACAGAAATTCACACAGCACTCTCCTTAGAAAAAAATGTGAAATAACTTCTCAACTATCTAACTGGCATCAAAGTTATTCAACAATATTTCAGCCAGTATGTAATGTATGATTGATGGCAATGCTGAGTGTTGAGCCCCTATTTTCCTGATTAAACAAGAAATAAAACTAAACTCATGTACACTTGCAAAACTGTTCAACAAATACAAGAACTAAACACACGGGAAAGGATTTATATTAAAAAAAAAAAAAAAAAAAAAAAAAAAAAAAAAAAAAAACATGAGCATAATGCTATGAATTTTGACAACCCTGAAGCAGACAGCACTTTTTTTAAGTTTATCACTATACCACCAGAGTCAACCCTTATACATACCTACCCAGCTCCTACGAATGGTCCAACAGTCGTTTAACAGCTGATGACGATTGTTCCACAAAACATATGACCTGAGTTTTATTTAAGTGAAATCATAAAGTGTGTTTTAAACATCCAACTCAGAAGAGATCAGAGATCATATTGCTCATTAATTCTTGAAAAATAAGCAGCCAACATGTATGTCCAAGCATGCTCTCCAACTTGTACTATTGGCTTTCTCCATGTCAAAGAACACTGTGTAGTTTGAGATCTCCTCAGAAAACTCTCTAGTATGTTGATATGTTGATTTAACAATTACACATGCTGGTATTTTTTATTAATGGTGTTTAACACCCGTTTTTACTACTGAGGTACCACCACGGCTGGCATTAAAAAGCATTAAAGATATCCATAAAAATTTCTGATATTTCAGACAATGTATTTGCTGTCCATTCATTATGCATTATGTCACCTTACAAATGCAATTGGTGAGAAAAATCAGGTGGTAACTGGATGGAAGATGATCTATACAAAACATAGAGATAAATTATCATCATTACTTCCAAACATAAATGAACACAAGGAGAAAAAATGTTCTACTTTTTGGAGAGAACTTTTGAAACATTTGGACATATTTTGGTAGATGTTTAACATCCTGCGAATTACCAAGGTCTTCCAAGATGATGAATGGAATGAATGAAATGAAGTTGAGATCATAGCATCCTAAAACTACCTGGTATTTACCTTTACAGGGTAAGGGGAAATTGGAAACCTTACCCAGGTATTTACCTTTACACGGTAAGGGAAAATTGGAAAAAACCTTACCCATTCAAGAATTGAACTCATGTCTACCAGTTGACAAACCAATGTGCTTGCATGTGAGCTATGGCAGTGAACTTCATTTCTTTGCATCATTATAGACTCCAAAATGTACTATGTACATTATGGTGCAAAGAAATAAAGTATATCAGTTCAGGAAGCAAGGTTTTATAAAATTCCAGATTGGCACCATAAAACATGGTTCTCTGAAAGGGTACTCATCTACTTCTTTGAAAGTCTAATAAATAATGTGGAAACAATACTTTAGTTTGTGCTGTCCTATCTGAAAAAAAACTTGGAAGGATTCAATGATTTCAGCTGCAAATATTAAAACCAATTTCTGAAACATTACCAGGTATGTTCATGAACTGTTTGAAAGAATTACTAAAGATGTAAAAGTTGCAGTTTAGGTAAGCTCTGTGTCCTCCTTTAAGATGAGGAGGCCTTAAAGACAGCTATTGTACAGGAAGATGTCTTAAAAAAAATCCATAAAGCTGCAAATCTAATGAATTCATGATTTAAAGGAGTTACATTATTTGAAAAAGTGAGCAATGGTATAGACTACATCTTTGGGCTGAGTAATCAACTTGGTTGAAACGGTGAAGCAATCTTAGCTAAAGTGGCAAAATGTTGGGCTTCCACAGTATTCCACAGAATAAGTACAGAGCCCTTGTTTGGACGCTTGGCCACCTTAATAGGGATTTACTTGGCACTGGGAAGCATGCTGTTTGCTGGCAGAGTTGGATATTCATAGCCCCTTAAATTCAAACGCATAGATTTCTACAGCATATCAAACACCAATGTTTTGGTCATACAATGGCATTTCATGTATAAGATTGGGTTTTTCTGCACTCCAGTATCTATTGTTTTGTCACTACATCCATGTAAATAAAACCATGCTTCGTCCGTAAAAAAAATTAAATGCAAAGAACAAACATTAACATTATCCAACAACCAAATGAAAAAATTAGCTCAACTCATATTTTGCTTGGTTGCAATTGCTGAACTACATATATCTCATAGGGTTTTGTAATGTTTAATGGCATTCCAAGCTGAGGTTTGCAAAATACTGATCCTTGTGCAAGTTTTCTCAGAGATTTATTTGAGCTTTGTTCTAACTTTTTTTCAATGTAACTGAGTTTTTCCTCTGTAAGAATATGGCATTTTACTTTCAGTTTCCTATCAAGAACTGATCCCATTTCCCTAAGTCTATTCACAAGATAATGAACTGTTTATCTGTTAGGTGCACAAATAGCAGGGAATCTGTCTATAAATTGTTGTCTCACTACTTAACATGAGTATTTTGTCACGTAGGAATCATACATGAAGATTCTATGTGCTAAGTATACAAACTTTTTGACATTATAACAGCACTAACACTGAAACACGTGGTCTCACAATGTTCAACTCCTGTACAGCACAAAGACTTTGCATCAGCACACACAGAGGTGGGAAATTGGAGGGGGGAACAGAATCATTAGAAACAGTGCAGACAAATCCCAGTTAAGCATCCAAATGAAAGTTCTGTAGTACATTATGGAATGCGGCAAACCATGTAAATCCCTATACTTCGTGGAAGCACCTTTGTTCAGAACAACATTTATATTCTATTGCCTCTTATGTATTAAATGTTCCTCAGTCTTCAGTTATGTGCTAGAGGAGCTGGTTCATTCATGGAATAATCAATACAAAATTTAGGAATAGGCTATTTTCTGATGGAATCTTAAGTTCAATGGTTCTTGGGCTCCTTATCAACCTAAAACCTCTGAAGAAGTAACATTCAGAGAGGACCCTCCAACCCACCAGCATGAAAAGGAAAACATTTGACAATGAAACTTAGTTTTAACCTATTCTAAAAAACACTTTCGTTAAAAACGTATAAAATTGCACATTTAACCTATGATTTTAGTAATATGCACAATTTTTTGCTAAAAATACTTAAATATTTTAACTTACATTGAGCATGATCTGCACATCAGCAGAAGTTGCTCCTCTCTCATCTCCAGAAGCTTCCTTTAAAATGAGATCGAGGATCTCCATGAGGTATGTGAGACCATGAAGTTCATTCTTTAGTCTCGGTCGAACTTCAGCACAGAGTGCAGTTATTAGAAACAGCATTCTCATATCAAACAGTTTGATGTTATGTGGCAGCTCAGGATCCCTATATGTACGCATGCGCATTACTATGCTTTCAATAGCATGATTCTTTGTGCATAATGCCTGGGCAACTGAGCTGTTGAAGATAATGTTACATAATCCTTTCTGGGCTTCCCATATTACTGTAACAGAAGGATAACATCCAAATTGTTGTCAATTTTTTATATTAAATGCATAAAATTACTGAAATACACCTTTTGGTAAAATATAATTCAATTTCTACATGTATCAATACATAGCCATTAAACAAGAGAGATCTAAAGGTATTCTTGACTGAGAAATGCCTATACAGAGTGCATGAATTGTAGATAATTATAGAAAAATGTGTAATTTTCCTTTAGTGCTGTAAATGTGTACTAAAATGATCTAAGAATAAGTTACTGTATATCTACTGATTCTGCTAAACTTTTGTTATACTTTACAATTGTATATCAATTATAATAACTAGTGTTCTTAGATTTTGACAATGTCTGAAACTTGTGTATACAATAATACACAATATACAACAATAATAAATTTTTTATTATTATTATTATTATCATCATTATTATTAAATATCAATAACCAATAAAATTTGAAACTACTTTCAACACCAAATTTCTGACAAAATGTCATTAATTATAAGAAACTGTCTACATCAACACATAATACATTACGGAAGAAAAGGAAGAAGAAAAACTCATTTAACAATAAACAGCTCAATGACCTGGTATATGACCAGAACTTACCTAAGCAGCTGGCTGAGCTTCTGTGGTCCTGTCTTCAACAACGGAAGTTGTTGGACAAGGGCAATAAGGTTTCAGTGCTCTTGATAAAAAATAATTTATTGCTATATCTCATAATCAAAGATTCTGGTCTAGAGTATGTACATGCAGTGATATACAGTAAATGTTATTTTTTCCATATGTATAATATTTTTTTTCTAAATGGCCTCAATTTTTTATGCCCAGAATGTTAACCTATCCCCACTTCTACAGATACAAAATTGTGGAACAGCAATTACAATACAAATATTATGCTTTTGGAAAAAAAAATGGCATATGAATGAATGCTTAAGGCATAACCATGACAGATGGAGATGCCAAAAGTTTTGACCCAATATATGAACTGCAAAAACAAATACAGATGATTCATCAGAAGAAGTCAAAGGCAAACAAAATTGATTTGGCCTACAGTTGTCCAAGAATTACATATTAAGGTTAGTATTATTTATAAAAATCTAATAGAATAATTTATTGGTGTTCTATAAACTAAATATAGATGTATATGCAAAAGTAGTTTCCAATAATTTATTTTCTCCGCAATTTACAATTTTTTTTCAATCACTAGAAATGTCTAAAAGAGGGTTTTACTGTATAATGATAAAGTATGGTGCTTATTGATGCTTCTAAAAATTGCCTGAAGTCGCCAAGGACTCCAAGCTCATTTGCATCATCATGAATGCATTTAATCTCCAGAAATCATAAGAAAACCATTGCAGTCAAAGAGACAATAAATACAATTGTTTTATATCCTACTCTAATGAATTCAACTTGTTCAAATTAACTCCACCTACTTATATAACACCTTAATACAACAGAAGAAATTGAAGACTTACTGAAACTTCCTAATATTTGGAGTCAATAAAATTTCTTCTGTTTTAATCGAAAATATTATCAACAAGTTTTGGACCTGGCAATGGGAAACCCCTTGTTGCTGTTTCTACCAGATTTCTTCTTTGGAATTCACATCACCATACATATTACCAAAGCTTCCATTTAATTTTCAAGAAATGAAATTATGTGGATGAATGACATATTTGCAATAAAAACATTCAAAAGATGCTTGAAACTTCTGAAATTACAACATAAACTATACAGTTAACCATAGAAGAAGAGAAAAATGGTTGGCTCCCATTTCTAAATTCAAAAATTATAAGAAATGGAGGTAGATTAAACTTTGGAATCCATATAAAAAGCATACACACAGAAAATTACATAAAAAAATAAATGTTATAACCCCACTCCACATAAATATGCATTGTTTTACAGCTTGGCCTTGGCACACAGAATAATTAATATACCACTCATAGAAACAAAGTACAAAATAGAATACCAACAAATAATTAATACAACAATAACCAATGGTTCCAACAAAAGCACAGTAATAAAATTATCAATAAAATTAATTTACAACTCTGTAAGAGATGTTTCTGCACTGAAGAACATAAAGGAAAGATATATATATTCCAAAGTTTCACATATCACCCAACTTACCACAACAATTTCAATAGGATATTCAAAGAACATGGCATAATGTTAGCCTCAAAGAACAAATAAAATATGTAAAAGTTATTAAGTTGTACAGCAAAAGACACCATACCAACAGAACAGAAATCAGGAATTTACGAAGCCAAATGTGGAGATTGTGATCAGAGATACACAGGAAACTAGTGTTATGTAAATGGAGTGAGTGGCTGCTTGTGCACATTTCAGTTGGTGGGGCATAACTTATGAAAATAACATTGCACAAAAATTGAAACTTTTGGGGATATTCTCCATTTAAAGTTTTCTTAAATTTGTTTCAATTTCAACCAAATTGATTTTGAAATGTATCGATAAATATTGTTCAAACTTATATATACAAAGTCTCAACTGTGTAAATGCAGTGCCTGGCAATTTGTTTCATAGGGACAGACAAAGCGACAGTAATAAGTGCTTCTGCAGTATCAATTGCACCTAAAAACTACTAATATTGCCTCTAGCAAAAAAACGATAGTTACTTAATTGCACAATAACACTAAATTTAAACGCCTAAACTTCTATACACCAACTAAATTAATTTTTTTTTTTTTGACCAAGAACTGAATTTACATTAGTAAATAGGCCACAATGGCTTCTCAATTATTATTCTACAGATGTAACAAAATGGTGCTAGGCAGAAGTGGCGAAATTGTCAGTTTAATCTCATAAGCCTCCTCTCACTAACCTTTCAAGCACTCTTATTTATGATAATGCTGTTTCTTTTTAAAATGTAATGTCATTTAAGAATACATTAGTTGAGAGGCTTTTATAGTAGAAGAGTTTCTCATATTTAGCTTCCTCACAAGCCAGTGGCATGAAAAAGCAAACTAATAATATTGACCTGACGAACAAATCACTTAGGGATGCTTCTCTTGCAGTTGTATCGACAGGATGGACAGGCTTGGTGCACATGCATATGAAAAGTTCACAAGATTCTGTGTGTCCATCATGAAGCTTCACTGCGATATCCCTCTCATCCCCTTGCCTATCAGCTTCATAACAACTCCTTTTAAACCAAATGATAGGGAGGACAGGCTCAAGGCTCACGTGTGTGAAAAGTTCACAAGATTCTGTGTGTTCTTTATGAAGCCTCACTGTAACATCCCTCTCATTTCCTTGCCTATCAGCTTCATAACAACTCCTTTAAACCAAAGCATTCTGTTTTGCTATGCCTGAGCACAATGTGTCTGGCTCATTCTTTTCATACATACACACACACCAAGTTGTCTGCATACACAGAAGCCATTTAAACAGTGTGCATTTCTTGTATACCACAATGCAGGTGCTAAAACATTCAGGGTTTGCATCTATGAAGTTCTATAATCTTTTTTGAGTCAACAACTTACGAGCAATTATTTTATGGTATTAATGATTCAAAATTAATAGCAGGGCACATGTCCTTGTGCCCCTCAGCTTGAGCTGCCACTAGTCAGTGCGAACAAGTTGAATACATTAGTGCAGGATATATTATCACTCCATTGTCTACAGCTTCATAAGTACAATTTATTTTATTTAAAATGTTTCATTTGAAATATCTGAATGTTGCTGAATTAAAAAGTGGGATATTCTCTGATTAGATTACAGAAAAGATTAGATTAAAAAATGATGGGCTATTAATTTATGCACAAAAATTAACCCCAAATGAATAAAAGTATTTCCACAGCTTCTTTGGCAACAAGAAAGAGGAGAATAACAATCCTTAATAAGAACCTTCCTCAAAATCATAAAAAATTCAATGTAGAATGTCGCACAAAATTAATTTCCTGCATTCCCATGATTTTTTTCTCTGACAAGTTAGGTTTTGTAAATGTTGAAGAAAATGAATGCTCTAATCAAACAATTTTGCAGATGGAATAGCAATATAAAGGGAAAGGAATCTACATATGATAAGTTGCTAATGCTTGTTTCTACATGGAGAGAATAAAACTTAGCTAAGGAAAGTGTTAAAAGCAATTCTTGCGTTTTATTCTATAAATGTTAAATGCTCATTTACTTCAGATGATCTAAAACAATACTTTATTTGTAGATGTGAAGAGTTTTATAACACTCTGAACTCTGGTATGATGAAATTAATGGCCTGGTTTAGAGAGGGGTTTGGAAATAATGTTCCACAGGGTATATCTCCATTATGTGGAGATAAGGAATATGCTGTACACATTCCTTAAAATGATACTGTGGAATGGAGGAACATTATAACTAGAGAAAAATGGTTGAAGATAAATTAAAAGTTACTGATTGTCAAGATAAGATTTAACTAAGTGGGTTGGTTTTATGGAAAGGAAGGATGAATATGGAAATTGTCAAAGGAGATGAAATAAACCAGTTTAGTTAGAAACCTTTTCATCAGTAAGTGGTTTTACAGTTTCAAATTTGTTAAATTTGCTTTTTATTCAGTCATGAGTAGGTTGTATGAGTGGATTTATCTGTTGATTGTTAGTTGAAAGTGAGCAGTATTTATTTGTTTTTCAATTATTATTATTTATTTTTTAATAGTGTTTAATGCCCATTTATACTACTGAGGCACCACAGGTCATTGTTGATTTCGTTTATTTATGGATGTTCATTAACATCTCAGGTCATCACCATCCCATTCAATTCAGGAAGTGAAACAGCCCACAAATTTTGCTCAGAGACCTCTTATTTCAGGCTTGAGATTCTTTTTCATGCTGTAAATGTACGATATGGGGCCCATGACTTTACTTCCCTTCTGAAGGAAGACATACTTAGGATTTTATGTCTGAAAAAATCCATCAATTCTGGCTGGGTTTGAACCCACAATTTTGGGTTTAGGAGGCAAGTATGGTTACCACTAGCTGACCAGGACCGACAAGAGGCACCACAGGTGGTGGACACTGATGATACATAAATGAAATGATAAATTTGGAAAGGAATATTTTTTTTAAAGGAAGTGTTCTAGGCCTAAATTTAGGGTACCTCACCAGCATTTGCCATTTATGGGGACTGAGGAAAACCTGAAAAAAACCTCAGTCAGGAAGAACGGTCCAGGTGGGAATCAAACCCCACACCTCCCGCTCACGAGTCCGCGCCTTAACAACTTCGGCCACTCATGGTGATAGAGCAATATTTGAAGACGGTTATGATTATGGTTTGGTGTAATTACAATATATTGTCTGTATAAAATTGTAACGACAGCCCCTACAAAGTGGTCACGCCCTGAATTAGGTGTTTACTATTTTGTAATGTTTCTAAGCACATCAATAAATGTAATACAATACTTTATTTGTTGTGAAACATAATATTTAGCATCCTTTGATTTTGATTTTTCGATTACATTAACTTTGTGAAGTGCCTGATTTTTATACATTATTATCATAAGTTAAAACTCAGGATGCTGAAAAACTGCTTACATTTTTTGATTTAGCATGGAAAATTTATACATTACTTCGTTATATAATTTCTGAAGTTGAAATAACGCCACAGATGGCCGAGATCGTTAAGGCACGGACTTGTGAGGGGGAGGTCTGGATTTGAATACCGCCAGGACCGCCCTCCCTGACTGAGGTTTTTTCCAGGTTTTCTTCAGTCCTCATAAATGGTAAATGTGAGGGAGGTGCCCTAAACTTAGGCCTGGAACGTTTCCTTCCTTAAAAAAATAAATCCTTTCCCAATTTATCATTTCATCTCATGTATCATCAGTGTCCATCGCCTGTGATGCCTCTGTAGCAAAAACAGGCATTAAACACTATTCATTCATTTGAAGTTGAAATATATCAATTTGTGCTATGGTTTACACTCCCCATATAAGCCTTAATATACTTTGAATATTGGCATATTTGGAAGATTATAAAGTTAACTCTCCATCAAACTTAATTCTAAATACTCGATTGTTTGCACCAAACCTCCAAAAGGTGCTGATGTACAAGAAAGATTTAAGATGATAATGGCATTGTGACTTAAAATCCATTTCTCCTAGGCAGTTATATACAGTAACTGAAATGCCAATAGAGGAAAAAATTTATCATTGTTCCAAAACTAAAGCGCTGCAAGAAAATGCTATCATAGGCTTTCACCAGTAAATAAAAGGACGAGAAGAAATATGTCACAAATTGTGATTTTGTTGATTAAATCTACAATTGAAGAAGTTACCTTCATAGTCCGATGGTGGGTGGTTTATTCTTGTAAGTGCCTCTTCTTCAGAAACAAGTCCTGCATGACGGAGTAATATCTCCAGCCACTTTTCACACACAAGCTCGTTCAATTCAGTCTTATCACGACTAGAATGACAAACCAACCAAAACATTTAGGAAGCAATTCATAATGGTTTACCAAAAAATGAAATGAAACAGCAAGCTTCAGTAAAGGTTATCTACATATCATATATCACATCACTTAATAACCAATAATTCATTATGTGAGTTAAAACCTCTAGGATGTAGATTGCACAACAAATTCACCCCCAGGAACTAATATACAAATAAATAAATTGGTGAAAATCAAATTAAAATATTATAAATATATATTCATTTTCTTGTTCAAATCCCCAGTTACACCTCCATCTAGGGCAATAATATCTTGCAGTCCAATAATGGTTTCAATCTGCTCGATTTAGATTAAACAATATAATTCCAGCACAAATGAACTGTCTCCAATTGAAAGCATTTTTTCAAAAAGTTGATAAAAACAACAAACATGATTTTTTTTCAGGAAATGGATATTTTGACAGATGTGCTTAAATGGTTTGAATTTATATTAATTTCATTAAATACTGCCCAAATTTGATAAGGTTGTTAATGCCTTAAGAAATGCCTACACTTCAAAGACATCTCAGGATATTTTTTGCCATTTTGTCGAGCCTCTGCTCAATTGGACTGGGAAAGGGTATTAAGTGTTTTAATAATTACACGAACTAACAGCGTATTCTGATATTTATTGATAGTATTTTTTTTTACAATGTCTGCTGTTTCTGAAAATAATTGAATTCAGTATTATAAACTTGTCCTATTTTCAATCCGAATAAATTTATTGCGCTGCGGAGACGGCATTTGTAACCCAGTTCAGGTTTTATGGACTTCATCTGGGCGTTAGGGACACCAGTTATAATATATACGAGGGCTGATCAACAAAGACTGAGACTGATTTTTTTTCACAGATGTTTATTACTCCAATTCAATGTTTACATGATCTTTTTCAAAGTAGTCCCCTCCTACTTCAAGGCACTTTTTATAGCGTCTCTGCCAGTCCTTGAACACGTGCTGCAGACCATTCTTTGTCAGGTCCTTGAGAATCGCCTCACTTTTCTTGAGCACTGCTTCAGAGTTCTCAAATCGAATACCCCTAAGCTTTGCCTTTAGTGAAGGGAATAAAAAAAAGTCACAGGGTGCAAGATCGGGGCTATATGGTGGATGTGGTACACAAGTAATGTTGAATCGAGCCAGAAACTGCATGACTTGATTTGCGACGTGAGGCCGTGCATTGTCATGATGAAGTGGCCACCCAGTCCGAGAAAGCTCTGGTCGTTTCTTTGCAATGTGCTTCCTCAGTGTAGCCAATACTGACGTGTAGTATGCTGCTGTAACAGTAGTGTGAGGGGGAACTGCATGCTGGTAAATCATTCCATTACAGTCAAAAAATGTCACTTTCCCTGCAGATGGAACAACTTTTGCCTTTTTTGGTGTTGTAGAACCTGGCGATTTCCACACTGTGCTGGCTTGTTTTCCTTCAGGATCATAATGATGCAGCCATGCCTAATCACTGGTGATAATCGATTTAAAAAATGCATCCCCTCCATCAGCAAAGAGACGCAGCACCTCGCGGCTTGTCTCCATTCGCACAGCCTTTTGTTAGGGAGTCAACAGACGTGGCACCCAACGAGCTCAAACTCGGGTCATATGGAGATGGTCGTGCATAATTGTAAACACACTGCCATATGAAATTCTCAACACTTCACTGAGGTTACGTAATGTTATACGCCGATCCTCTCGGACAATCGCAGCAGCTGTGTTGATGTTGACTTCAGTCACAGCAGAAGCCGAAACACCAGGCCCACCATGCTTAACACTGACAAGTCGGCCTTCTTTGAAGTCCTTGAACCACTTAAACACTGTTGCACGAGGTAGTGCATCTTCACTGTACGCTTGTTTCAGCTTTTCATAAGTTTCGGTGGCTGTATGGTTTACATAAATTACTGAATTTGATTGCGCTGTACTGCTCCTCTCGCGTCACCTCCATTGTCTGGTATGCGAAATGCACGTAGGGTCTACAAAATAGAGCATTACTACCAACCTACCAATACGAGAGTGCTGCCGCCTACCAACATTATACATAAAAACCGGCTCTTTTCAAATATTTATGTTACAGATACGAAACTATCACGGAAACTATAGGAAAAAATCAGTCTGTCTTTGTTAATCAGCCCTCGTATAACGTAAAAATTATACCGCACGCGCGGTGTTTGATTCTGGGCGTCTGGTCATGTGTCGTTCGCCGTCGTCGGGATTCAAAACATTGAGCGTGCGGTATAGTTTTTTTACATGAAAGCCCTGTACACATTCCGCGATTCCACAATAGTTTAAGTGTACATTTTCTATGCGAGCCTATCAACATATCAACTTGAGAAAATAAATCTCACTTGGGAAGTGAGCTTCGTACGCCCGTGGGTAATGATGCTTGAAAATTGAGACGTACACCCGTAGACTAAAGACATAAGGAGACCCGAGCAGAGAGATTGCCTATATATCATTTACAAACTCTTATACGCATAGCTTCCCATGCCAACGGGGTTTACAAATATAAAGGGCACGCCTCCCGCTAAGCTTCAAAAATACAAAATATTTATTTGTAATTGGCTAGCTTAAAATGAAATGATGCCATATCGGCGGAAGAATTCGGCACCCCTAGTTGACCTCAAGGTTAGATTCCAACTGTCATCCGCAGCTGCCTGGTCGTTAAGAAAAGATATAAAACTTGTCTCTTAGGTATCCCCTCTGGATTAAAAGAGTGGTTCAGTATTTCTGTAACATTTTCCGTCTAATTTTGGGCTGCCGCAAACAGTTAACACCAGAGAAATTCTTATTCTAAAATGATACATTAGAATGAATAAATATAAATTTATAATATAAGTGCAAAGTAAAATAACACAAAGAAAGGTAACTAAAATAATAATTAGATAAGAAGAAAAACGATACAACACTTGGGAAAAGGACACGAGCTGTTCAAAATATTGCGATAGTAAATCTGTAACTTTCCAAGTGTTTATCCTTTTTCTTTATCTAGTTATTATTTTAGTTATACATACCTATATACGTACATACGAGGGAAGTTTCATAAGTTTCCGATCTGGCTGAAGGATTATCGCCTTCACAAAATTCTTATCTGGCGTCATACATCTGTTAAGTAAATAACTTCAGCTGTAGCTTCCGCCCCGCTTTATTCAGTTGTTCAGATATATTTGCATTAAGAAGGCTAGGTGTAAAAGATTGTGACATGTTCAAAGAGGAGTATCGAGCTGTTAAGTTGTTCACAAAAGAAGGACTTACTCCAAATGAAATTAAACAACGACTGCGGTGTATATGTAGAAGCATTCTCCTCATATTCAACCGTAAAAGAATGGGCCAAACTTTTTCGAATGTCTCGAGAAAGTACGGTCGGCCCTTGGAGGTGCTCACTCCTGAAAACATCGCTCTTGTGGAAGGAGAAACTATGGAAGACCGGCGGTTCAAAGTTACAGAAATAGCAGTAAGGTTGGGCGTTTCTAAAACAACAGTCCTTCGAAATATTCATGGACACAAACAGATTTAGGTTAGTGCAAGATGGGTGCCAGACTTCTTTCCTCAGTCCAAAACCAGCAACTAGTCATCTGTTGTCAGGCATTTTTGGAGCTCTGCCGTGGCAACGAGAGAGAAGTTCTGCAAACCATTGTTACAAGAGATAAAACTATGGTCCTCTATTGTGATCCCTTGTCCAAAAGAGAATTAATGGAGTTGCAGGCGTAAACCTGGCGAAGAACCGCCTCTAAAGCCAAGGTAACTCAGTCAACCAAGAAGATCATGGCCACAATCTTTTGGGACTTTGAAGGAATACTCTTCATTGACTTTAAGGAGAGGAACACCAGAGTACTATGCTGACCTACTGCACAGATTACGTGCTTCCATCAAAGAGAAAAGGCGAGAAAAGCTGAGTGGTGGTGTGCGCCCCCTTCACGAACGCACATGTGCACACAACTCTTGTTGCAAAGGAAGCTGTGAAGAAATGTGGCTTCAAGAAAATTGACCATCCAGCCTACAGCACAGATCTAGCTCCCAGTGAATATTTCCTCTTCTCAAAACTCAAAAACTACCACCGAGAAAGGAAATTTAAGTGATGAAGAATTGATGGATGTTGCTTATGCCCATTTTGCAGACCAGACTTCTGACTATTTGGGGGGGGGGGTTGAAATGTTAATTCAAAGACGTGAGAAATGTATTACAATAAAGGGTGCCTGTATTTTTGTCTTTATCATACCTAGAAAAGGGTTAGGCCAGAAACTTGTGGACCTATCCTCATATATACTTAATATTTACACTATTGATTACAATATATAAAGTATAATTAAATGTTCACAACATATTACATTAAATATTTAATGGAAACAGGCCACAAATACTGTTTCATAGTTTAGGAAAGGTTTCTCAGAGTCAATAGACAACAACAATAGCAAAAGGACAGGGAGCAGAAGCTGTTCATTTGTATTACAACTTAAATACATAAGACTTATGTATTTAATGAACTTAGTTTTGTTCATTCTTTTTCTGCAGAAGAAAAACTTTAGCTGACAAATATACTGCTAAGCTAGAAAAAAAGAAAGAATTAAGGATGGATGCCTAAGCTTTCAAGGCCCTATCTATTGTGTATTGAGCTTCTAAAGTAGGTTGCATCTTGTCGTGATTTTAAACCAATGTTTCTGATAGCAGCCCAGATGCAGCTTTATGTGTTAAATGTAACATCAGTTTTAAATCAAGACAAAATGCTTCTCTGGAAGCTTAGTACACCAAACTATTAAGGAGCCTTCAGAAGACTTAGAAAAATTCAAAACTTTATTGCACATAAGTGTGTTCTTTTCATTCCATTTTTTTTTTTTTTTTAGTGCAAACTCATTAAAATAGCTAACAGCTAATGAATAGATAGGGTGCCCTTTGGGTCAATCAAAAACATTGGAACCCCAGTTAATACAAGGTTAAAAGTGAAGGATGGACATCACTTATATCTTATGTATTTCATAGCTAAGTATGTGTTGGTTTAGTACTAGTACCAAATAGTAATCCAAAACAAACAAAATTACACATACAATTTTAAAACAAACCAAAATATAGTACTAGAAAAAAAAAATTGACCGGCTGGTATACAGCAGTCCAGCAGAATTGTTAGAAAAAGTAAATCAATGCAAAACAGGAAAAAAGTCTTTCAGATGTTGAAAAGTTTATGCATGCTGACTTGACAGAGTGACAAAACAAGACTGAACTAGTCGTGTTGCACAATGTGAAAAACTACAAGATTTCCATAAAGAAATGGTCCATGATAACACTACAACATTTATTTATAAATCTGCATGAAACTGATTCCGAATTAAGTGCAGATGAGTAGGATGACAAGTTTGCAGCTCTACAATTAGTCACTTTCAGAAATTCAGATATGTTGTTTTCAGTAAATATGCAGTTTACAAGTGATGTTAAGTTTATGTGTTAGCTATTCGTCAACTATTAATGTTACTTCATTTCCTCTTATCTCTCCCCATCTTACTTGCTCTGAAAGCATCACTTGGCAGCAATGCAACTCTGAACTCATATGGCTTCTAAAACCGTATGCCATATAGTCATATAAAGTCAAAAGGGGATAATTTTGAGAACTGATTGGTACTAAATGCTTGGAATACATGAGAGAATAACATAAACGCAGATGAAAAAAATAATAAAACATATGTTGTGGTTATTTTTTGTTCATTTTACATTTGCAGATAGGGAGTGCTGTGAACCATTTACGTTTGCCCCTATTAGTGCCTTCCTCATCACTGTTACTCATAGGTGAACATAACGTCGAGTTATGTAGGCATATCAGTAGAAGGCACAAATATAGATTACTTGTACAAATACCTACTCTCTATTCCATGTAACTATGAAGTGGGGTTATAAAAGTATGCCCTGTGGTTACTTGCCATCACACACCTTCCAAGAGAATGAAAGAAATTTCATAAAATGCTTGATTTCATTTCTGTAAAATAAAACAATATAATAAAGTATAATAATAATTTTTATATTGCATATTTTAATAATTTTTATATTGCATATTTTATATTTTTATATTGCACTGTAACGAATATTTCATATTATATAATGACACAGTCATTAAGAGCTCCCAGAATTCTCATTTATCCCTCCAATCTAATCTTGGGAATTTCTCCTTGGTATACAGCATGACCAAACATGGAGCATATCCTAGGGAAGTGGAAAAATACTCTAAAGGAAAGCCTCTGCAAAGTCGCAAAAAGCAAATAATGCTGAATGAATTTAATATAAACTGCCCCGTCTAAAGGACAGAGGTGATTCGACCATCTCCATGCTTAGCTTGCAAGGGGACTTGTGGGAAAAGCACCAATAGCAACATGGATGTCCCAATATGAATCTGGTTAAAATGGCGAATAACACACTTTGTATGCATAACGAAGTTTGGATCGGATTAAACAGGGCTAGAAAAGCAACAGAACCATCCGGTCAGCTTCCCAGGATGTGGCACTTGGTACTCGCAACAGATAAGGTAAATGCTCACACTGTCCTTACAGTTGCGCTGTGAATATTTCCGAAACGAGATGAGCTATTGATGTATTTTCACAGAATGGAAATATAGAGAGGGATGCACAAAACTCACCAAAGATTACAACAGATACTAGAGTTTCCCTAGCATTAAGTGTGTGATTTTTAAATGATACAATGCCTATTGACACTAAGAAAACAAAAGTACAAAGATTAGAAGCACAATGTTCATGATTCTAGTGCGAAATATTCATTTGAATTTGGAAACAAAATGTCTGCTCCATTTGACAGCTACTTATAGAGTATGCATTGTAAATTACTGCCTACTACGGCAGTATGTTAATTTTTTCCCCCACCCTCTCCATAGATCATATTGAGACTTCTCAAGCAGTATTGTGCGGTATTTCATACATTTTCTGGTCAAAGTTCATTTGGTTTATTTATGGATGCTCTTTAACATCTCTGGTCATCAGCATCCCATTCAATCCAAGGCGTGAAATGGCAGATGGCGTGTCACCTGGGCCCATATCTTCAAATCTACTGCGAAATGGTTGCGCAATGTAATCACATCTCAGTTAGCTGCCAACAACTTCCAACGATGGGAGGACAAAATGCAAAAATGCATTCACTCTGATGGCTTGATGTGATAATTACTGCACACTTTCAAAAGTTCTGGCAGCAGGCGCCCCAGCACCGAGGCACTCCAGGGACAACGGGGACTGATTTTCTTGGCAATGACAAGGCCGAAACCTTTGCAGGCGCCCTGGAGCAGCACTTCCAGTCCCAGTCCCACCTATGAAAGCCTAGTCCACACCTGGCTCCAAACAGCAGAGCAACAGCAATGCATAAAACTTTTCACAACCCAGGAAGTCTTCCAGCAGATAAAACTGCTAACAAAACAAAAAAAACCCGGCAAAGCTGTAGGCCCAGATAGCGTGACTAATGAGGCTTTAAAGCACCTACTACCCAAGGCGCTTGTTCAGCTGATGCAAGGTACTTATTTTCCAATTTGGTGGAAGCAGGCACGCATTGTTGTGCTATTGAAAAAGCAAATAAAAATCCTAGACAGCCTCAAAATTACAGACCGATTAGTTTACTATCTGCAGTTAGTTAATTGCTCCAAACACTCATTTTATTTTGGCCACAAAACTCAAGATGCAATATCTAAATTCCAGTTCGCCTTTAGAAACCACCACTCAACAAAACTACAACTACTAAAACTCACAAAGTAAGTTACTGAACAATTTAACAACGATGCCTCCATCTTATATAAAATTCACCCGAACGGCGTTCTTTCCTTCCCATGTTGCAAAGCTATTTATCGGAGCGCCGCTTCCACGGCCAAATTTCCCGCCACAAATTCACCACCAGAAACATCCCTGCAGGAGTTCCCCAAGGTGCCATCATGGCACCATGTCTTTACACAATCTACATTAGAGATTTCCAGATTGACAATCGATGCAAAGGGACAATGTACGCCGACGACACGATACTATACACCAACCAAAAAGAATTCACTTATGGCATTAAAACTCTGCAACTTTACAGTGGTCAATTTGTGGCCTGGCTTACTAAGTGGAAAGTCAAAATTAACCCTCAAAAATGTGTTCATATATTTTTTTTAAAAATAAATATGAAATCCCTGACTTGGAAATAGACGTGAATATTACCCTTTTGTTTAGACTCTCTGATGTCGTGGAGGGACCATGCCCAATCTTCGAAAGTAAGATAGATACTTTGAAAACCAAATTGATTTTATACAAAGCTATCATTACAATAAAGCTCGCAAATTGTGGGCAAAATTTTCGGTCTGAGCTTGGTAGTCCAGCTTATAGAAGGCCCAACCTATCCATTGCAAGCAAAGGAGGATAAAACATTTGAAAACAAATAAAAATCATTCACAGCGACATTAATTTTCCTCCTTTGTATATAGTGTACATAATAAATATAGTGCATATAATCATAGTGGTAAGTTGGATTTGTGATCTTGTATATTTCCTTTTATATATACACACATACAAAAACAGATTACCCTAAAAATCCATGAAAACCAATACATATTGAATATAAAAACACCAACTGAGAAAGAACAGATAAAAATAACAGGTTCAAATCATTTTCTCGTTATGGTACGGCTATGCCCCATCATGTTATGGGTTTGCATACAAAAGCACACATAACAGAAATCAATCAACATAAAATTTTGTACACTAATGTCAAATGAGCCTGCAAGGCCGCGCACTGTACACCACAGGCGAAAATTTTGAATAAAATATCTGAATCATTGGTAATGGATTGAAAAAATTCAACAAAGCTTGAGCCGAAAAATCCAACAAACATGACACGGTCATCACCGGAAACCCAAGACTTCCGTTCTGAATATGTTTAGAAGATGGTATTTACAAATGCTAAAAAGCCGACATAATTCTAGTGTATGAAAAAGTATTTTAAAAAGCCGCGAATTCTTGCAACGATTATGCCAAGGAATATCCCAACAGATGTCAGCCATGACAGGTATTTGCGAATCTCTTGAATTGACTAAGGGAAACAAAATTCAATACCTCGAAAATGTTCCCGAATCAAAATAATTGGGGAGGAGTGAAATTGTAATGTTTTAACTGCTGTCCCTGTAGATTCACATATTAATTTCCAGAGTGCCCCAAGAGAAAGTAGCATTGGATACGCAAGTGAACTACGTTGTCAAATTCCATCCGCATCGCGTGTGTGTATGCGTGTGGTTTTTTGTTTGTTTGTTTTTTTTTCCCCGATCAAGAGCTACCTGGAAAGGATTTTGAGAATCGTGCCATTACTAAGGCATAATGCATCACATTTGTAATATATTTTGTTTACCGTTTATAAATTATGATCATGCCAAAACGCACTATTGGCCAATCAACATTTGTTTCGACAAGTGCAACACCAACGCCCATGAAGTGTAAACGATTGCTGCAAATGTTTCAATATCGTTAAACTGGTCGAAGATCACTGTAAGCTTATAGCTTCCTTTGAAAGGAAAGTACAGCCGTGGATCTCGTGTCGTACATTTACGGCACGAAAAAGAACCTCAAGCCTGAAAGAAGAGGCCTCTGAGCAAAATTTACAGATTCTTTCACGCCCTGAATTGAATGGGACGCTGATGACCTGGGATGTTGAAGTGCGTCCGTAAATAAAACAAATCAACCAACAACCTGTATGCTGGTAGGGCCGTTTTACCAGTGGATTTTTTTTTTTCTGTGGGGAAAGCTAAAAGATGTCAACGTCAATTCACCACAAGACTTGAAACGCCATATTGGAACAACATGAACAGAAAATTCTTCTAAAATGCTACGCCGCGTGCAACTATCTTTGAATGAAAGGCTGGAAGCTCGTATTGTAGCTAATGGTCATGATTTTGACCAAAACATATGAACATATACGTAAATACAAGGCCGAGAGAGGCAGCCATCTCTGCTACATGTTCTAGTAGTGACAATCAAATGAAGCAAATGTTTGCTTCAAAGAGGATATTACATTACTAAGATCATGCAAAAATGCCACCGTGGTTCTAATATTATCTACCTTTTCTCTCTTAGTGTCAATAGGCATTATTTCATTTAAAAAACAAACTCAGTGCTAAGAACATTCTCTGATGATTGCAGGAACTGCAGTTGAGCCCCTCTCAGTACTTCCATTCTGTGAAAACAGGATATCAATTGCACATCTCATTTTGGAAATATTTGTGGTGGTAGTTTTGTTTCGTGTCGAGGTATACACGATAGCTTGGAGCATTTCGATTTGCATCCCTCCAGCCTTATGTTGGCAGTATATGAAAATACAGCTGATCGTTAACGGCCTCGTTCTAATAGATGCAAATTCCGGATCCAGATCTGGGAAAGATCCGCATTTTTGAATCCACCGACAATGATCAGATCCTTAAACTCCGTAATAGGCTGCCCCGCTTAGTATCATAAATTGAACCTTCGTTTAAATATGGTCCGCATACATTTGGAGATACCGCCTCTCGAAATGATTCATCCATATATGTAAGTTATGCTTGGGTGATACTCATATTTTCTGTAATGCATCAAAACATTTCATGTGCCCTTGGTACAGGGGACTGAAAGTTAAATACTGACATACTTCCATTCCCTGCAGTTTTGGAACTTTTCTGCCAGTCCTCGCAGAATCTTCAATCTAACGTGGATGTTAATAAACTTCTCTGGGGCAAACCTGCGATCCTGAAAGGCAATACAGCAGACGTCGAAATCAGCTAGGACTTCTCTATTTAGTTAAAAGAGTGTCGCAATGTTAGTTTTGCACACCACCGAGTGCTAAACGAATGGAAAGATGTACTGAGGTAACTTATACCTAGCTGTTTTCAAAGGGAAACTAATATAATTTTATCCACATTTCACTTTTAAGCGCATGGCTTTGCTTCTCTTAGCGAGCACACACAGAATTCCTGCAAAGGATTAATGCACTTGAAAAAATTAAGATATCAATGAAATATCCTACGAAGGGTATGTAGGAATCGATGTTAACACTCAGCAGTAAGTAAAGTTCAACATACACGGAGCACAATGTACCTAGGAGTGCTGCAACGTATGAACAGCACGCTTTTATTCAAATGGTATGACGTCAACAGTAAATTTGCGGAAATGCTCAACCAGTAGCATTACCGGAGAATGTGCTTGAACGTGGATACTGCGGGGAAAAAATACAGCATTATAGGAATCGAAAAATGCGGTTGGGTGCGAAAACTGCGGTAAAAACAATGTGCTATCAAAATCGGAAGTCGCGGTCGGGTTCAGAAACAGCAATGCTACACTCAGGCACTTTCACGGCAGGACAAGGTGGCAAGACCTTTACTGAAAGGTCATGTGCACTGGAAGGTTGGCAAGCGCTGTGGGCGTTTGTATTGGCATATGTGCTGCTGGGTGCACAAGAACTGGCAATGGGAGGCAGGGACCTATTAAGTACAAACAGATTGATAGGTCAGCAGTGGCACACCATTTTTGGAGAGATAATAACAATATAAAAAGAGAAATAAAGTTACTTAAAGAAGCACAAGGACATACAGAATTGGATGCATGGGAGAAGATTTACATTCATAAACATAGGGATCATCTTGTGAATTTCGACATTATAGGAGAATGTAATTCAAATTTCCAGTTTATAAAGAAAAAAAACACCACCAGGACGGAGCCACAGGTCCTCATAGATGTTAGTTTCTCATACCAGTTGTCAAGTTGGTTGAAGATGGATAGGATGTCCCTTAGAAACTGGTCCCATCGTAAGTAAGTGAAGCATAAGAGTGTGTTAGACAACAGATTAATTATAATTTACATTAAACTATTCCATTGTTTTGTATATTGATACAGGTGATGAAAATGCAATACGTTTGTATCCTTTGCATATTTATTTGAGAAGACAATAGATACTAGGAGTCCTGACCATGGAGATGTTATGCAAAATGTTCAGCCTGACAAGGTGTGTTACTGAATGTTGGCAATTGGTGTGTTGTAGCTATATGACAAAAGTTTTTTATCCAGGAGGGATCATTCCTTGGTAATGCAATCTCTTGAGGACATAAAGGTTTTGGTGATTGAAATCTGGTGATGGTCTGCTGTGAGGGATGAAATATTCTAATCTAAATGTTATGTGATTAAGAAAGTTACTGCACTAATATTGGCTAATGCATGTTTGGTTCACATTTTCTGATATCTGAACTATACTAGATAGGCATCATAACAAGTGTACCAGGCATTCACATAAATTATATATCCTGATTTTTTAAAATAGTACTACACATTATGTAATTTGAACCTTTTTCATGCATTTTGTACATGTTCTTTAAAAAAACAAGTTTAATAAACATTTGAACAACCTAACATAGATTTACTTTTTATGTAATACAATCTTACAATGAATAAATATCATGTGTTCTATGAAAAACAAACTCTTTGTGTACTGACTTAAATTCAATGTGTTACATTCGTTAGAGTGATGGAGTAACAATGAAGTCCAACTTTGAAAGCTACTTTTATTACTTTGCTTTACCATTGAGAAAAGATGACCAACACCCACAGCAGCAAATGAAAACATTCCTGTATATGTGCACAGGGCATTTAACTATTAGTCATGCTTCATACTCTACAAAATTTGTGACATTTGAGTAACACCAAAATGATTTAAGTTAATTAAATACAAACTTGCACTTAGAGATAGTGTCTATTACACTGCTAGTTGCAGAACCTTTCAATTTTCATGTCTCCATACAGACGACAAAAGAGAAAGAGGGGGGGGGGGGGCGGAGAAAGAAAGAGATATTCTGTGTGCAACATTTTAGTATCTATATCATACAAATTGCTTTCCAGATGTTACGTTTTTTACTATGGAATTACCCTTTCCTCTATGGTAATTTAATCCCCCTTTTTCCCTTCCTTAAAACTATATTTCACATTTAAACACACATATGTCACTTAGATATTAGTTATGAAATTAGAAATTGCATTGATAATTATGAACCTGAGGAGATGCTTTCGATCCTATAGAGAAGATATAATTATGCATGCGTGCATGCAGTAGGTCCCATGTCATTCATTTAAGGCACATTAAGAACCTCAAGCCTGAAAAATTTGTCAACCATTTCAAGCCCTAATTTGAATGGGATGTTGATGACCTGGGATGTTAAAGAGCAATCATAAATAAACCAAATAAAAAAAAATAAATAAATAAAAATATAATTATGCATTCAGAGCCAGCAAGCTATCCACTCAACCAGTGGAACAGTTATGCAGGAAAAAAGAAAAATTGTTCTTATAACAAATTATTTATAAGGAAACCACTCAAACTTCACTAGTTTTGTTCCACTTACTTGGACATGTTTCAAAGGCAAATTTCCTTCATTGTCAGCACAGTTCCACTGTCTTTGAATTTTATACAGTTTTTGACATTACTGTTTTTGGAAGATCAAAATTAACAAAATTTGATTTGTTTTCATTCAAGAATATATTTTCACACCAATAATTCTATGGGTTTTCAAACAGCTTTTAACAGTTTTGGTTCATTTTGGAACTCATGGTTTTTTTTTTTTTTTTTTTTTTGCCAGAAATGGTATGCTACTGCTGATTTTTCCGTATGTTTATATTTTACATTTCTCAAATGTTCTTTAAACCGTATGGTAATGTTCCTTATTGTTTTACCTATTTATTTGTTACTGCAGTCTTTGCAACTGATTTCGTAAATGCCTGATTTATATGAATAAAATCATGTGATATATGTTGTACTAAGTGCTCTTATTGCTTCACTTACTTGTGTGATATTTGGAACCGTTTCAAAGACCTTTGTCTTCATCTTTGGCCAAGGGTACAACTGACTGGAGAATCCATTGGCTCTGTAGAGATGAAGTGCTGCCCTGGTGGTGTTTTAATGTACTTAAAATTTGTGTTTTGTACCTTTGGAATATAAAAGTTCATTAATTGATCTCTGTATTTATGAATGTAAATTTTTTCCCCAGTATCCAGTTCTGCATGTCCCCAAGTCTCTCTCAATAAATCCACCTGCATTTCAGGAACATGTACTCTTCTAACATATAACAAAATATAAACAGACAGATAGATCAGCTGTGGCATATCATTTTTGAATTAAAAATCATGAGATTGTGAAGAAGGTGGATTTTTTAAGAGAGACTCAGGGACATATAGAACCGGATACTTGGGAAAAAATTTACATTCATAAATACAGAGATTGATTAATGAACTTTGATATTCCAATGGTAGAAAACACCAATTTTAAGTACATTTAAATGCCACCAGGGCGGTGCTTCATCTCTGCAAAGCCGTTGGATTTTCCAAATCAGTTGTATCCTTGGCCGAAGATGAAGACAAAGATCTTCAAAACTGGTTCCAAATATCACAGAAGTAAGTGAAGCAAAAAGTGTGTTTTGTATGACATATATCACATGATTTTATTCATATAACTTGGCTTCACTGTGTTAGTTCCATATATTTTTTAAAATAATTTTCATTTTTAAAAGATATCCTTTAAATGCCTGATTGTTTTCCTAGTGGGATTTTTCCTTTGTGTTGGTTTTTAGGAGGTTTTCCAAACTGCATTTATTCAATGGAGCCAATAATGTTTGCATCTTTAAAAATGTTTTGAAATTTTTGGTGTGCCCATGGATGGAAGGTAAATTTTTTATATATCTACTCTCCTTTGTAATCTTTCAGTGTGGAGATTTCTTTTATTTTGTTTTTTTTAAATTTTTCTATCTTTTTCTTGACCAGATCTGTTGTGTGTCTTTCTGTGTTATATCGATGATTTTTTTGTACTCCAGTTCCTATTCTGTCTCACTTATTGGTAAGTTTGCTAATCTGAATGTGAGACTATAGCGAGTTTGTTGTTTTGGATTGTGCCTGTTGCTTTTTATATAATTATCCATGTGGGGTATCCTTCCTGAATATGCCAAATTCCAATGCTATCGTTTTTTTATAATTTTTATTTGCAGGAAAGGAAGAACTTTCTCGTTCTCCATTTCTATTGTGAATTTTATGTTGCTGTCTTGTAGGTTTAGTAAGTTTAGTAAGTGGAACAAAACTAGTAAAATTGAAAAATATAATTTGTTATATGATACTATATTTCACTGTGAAAATCCCAAACTAATCAAATTTATATTAAAAACTGTTCCATTTATGTTGCATAGTGTTAGATGGTTTACAAAGTGCATTGGTGAGCTATCCAGCGTGTATACACATAATATACTGGATGGTGGCACATGAAATATTGCACATAGAGTTTTTAAAAGCTGTTTAACTTCTTTTTCAGCTATAAGGGTTCTTAAAAACCATAAAAAGGTACACAATGGAAGAAAAAGGAATAAAATAATATATCATTTTATGAAAGGCACAAGTAACAAGTTCAATTTATTTCAGCATGCAGGAATAAAGTATTTACAAATCACATTATCATTCAAATTCAAACAGGAAAAAGTGAGAGCTTCCCATCCTTGCCCTAAATCCCATCACCATCACAATCGTCAGTGCCAGAGAAACCTAAGAAGCTAGTAGCAGAGTAAGTTGAAGATAAGTTCCGACTAAGTTCTACTTTGGGATACTAGAATATTAATCTTACTTTTACTAACTAATATGCCCTTTTAAACCCTATCTATTACAATTGATGTTTCTGCACATAATCTGTTTATACAGCAGCTGCGCACAATATGCTGGAAGTCATTAAGACTTACTCTCGTATTGTCACATTCAATATGTTATCCATGATATGCAGTCATGTAAAAGTTGTAAAATGTTTTATTTGCATTGCATTCCTTACTCTGACGAAAAATGCATTCAGCAGCTTGTATGTTATTTAAGTTCAACATTAGTTTTATTTCAGTACTTCTTTATTACTCTACCAAAATATAATATCAGCAGATAGTGCATATAAATATAAGCTACATGGACAGTAAGATGGATGCGTAAGCTTCCACATTCTGTCATTGCTGTACTGAGCTTGCAAAGAAGGCCGCATCTTGTCATGATTTAAAACCAATGTTGCCCAGCATATTTGAGCTTGTGATAGCAACCCAGATGAAGCTCACAAATTCAGTCTTAAAACATTAACCATACAAACTTCCATACATGCGTGCCATTCAATCAAAATTTATTAACTTCCTACAAAGTCAGTGCACACATTATTACAGCAAGTTTATTTTCATAAGAATGAGTGCAGATATTGATAATGATATTATTATTATTATTATTATTATTATTATTATGTTTTGCTATTCATTGTTGCAAGTACCCAGTCGTAAACTTAGATGTTGGGTTATGAATGTAGCAAATTTCCATATTATTATACATGTATGTCTTTCATTTTTCTCCACCAGAGTAGCTATGCAAATTACTTTTAGTGGTTCTTGTTTATTTTTCACAGTTGCAAACTCCCACAAAATTTTCTATATAGTATTGCTCCTCTGTATGTCTTATATTTTTTTGCCTCAGCTTCATACTTTCAACAGTTGTGCATGTGCTTGACCCATTCTGTGCTTGTTTTTCAGAGAGGCCAACACAACCAGTATATAATTTTACGATGTATCAACATCTTTACATGTTTTTTTTTTTTCTGAATAGGAGGCAAGCAAAGGCATTAAGTGTGTGTGGGTGTATGTTTGTGCATAAGAGTTGATTACTAATTGCATTTTTCAATTGTTGCATTATTAGTATGGATACTTTGTCATTTGTTTTTTGATATCACTATACCATACTGTTTACCCATTATTCTACTTATACTTTGTTACTTTGTAAAAGCATTACTTTTATCTAGTAATTTATGTTTGCATTTAATCTTTTTTTTCAAGTAACTTATTATATGGTTTATGAAATTTCCCATTATTCACTGTTATCCCTTATATTCCCATTGCCGGTCCTGGTGGTGTAGGGTGTAGTGGTAACCATACTTGCTTTCTAAATGCAAGATCGTGGGTTTGATCCCAGCCATAACAGATGGATTTTTTTGTCCTTCAGAAGGGAAGTAAAGTCACTGGTCCCATGTCGTACACTTATGGCATAAAAAAGAACCTCAAGCCTGAAAAAAGAGGCCTCTGAGCAAAATTTGTCGGTTGTTTCACACCCTAAATTGAATGGGACACTGATGACCTGAGATGTTAAAGAGCGTCAGTAAATAAACCAAATCACTCTCACACATACATACACATACACACACACATATTCCCCTTTCTAGTGTATGTCTTACTACAGGTACAACCATGATGTAAGCACACTAGGCAGTAATTTCCTCCTTTCTTTGATTTCAGCTATAAAAGTGGCACTAATGACCTCAGCAGCACCCTTTAAACAATAATCAGCATCAGCTATAAAAGTTATGCACTATTTTGGGAGGGTTGATGGCATACGAGCTTTTAACCAAGTCACATTATCTCCTAATACTGTTTTATTCACTGTCCTGTTATTGTAGGTAAACTTAACACTTTCATTTCTATGGTGTGCTTATAAGGAAGTTTAACCCATTAACCTAATCATTAGTAATAAGAACCCACGTACACT
Organism: Metallyticus violacea; assembly: GCA_030762175.1. NCBI lineage: Eukaryota > Metazoa > Arthropoda > Insecta > Mantodea > Metallyticidae > Metallyticus > Metallyticus violacea. Next base: position 93,195,612 of record CM060831.1, on the reverse strand, counting down.
ATATCTATACATGCTGAATTAGAATGCTATGATACCAAACTGTAAAAATGGATCTAGTCAAGCAATGGAAAGCATTCAAAAAACACTAAGCTAAGTGTTTGCAATAAGCACATATCCTATACTTGGCATGGTCAGCTATACTTAAAGACTGCATACTACTAGCTCCACAGTTAGTGAACATAATGCTTTCTCTGAAAGCAAAACATGCAACCGTGAAATACGGTCTAGCCAAAGAATAACCCTTTAAGCAATACAATAAAAAAACATAAAACTATAGTGCATATGAGAGACTTGTAACCTCAATGGACGAAATATCTGAATATTAATGAGATTTACAAAAACTGCCCTAAATAAACAAAAAATAAACAAGGGAATAATAACAGGAGTTAAAAACTAGTAACGTATGCTTATCATGGATGCGTGATACATTAAACCCAATACCTTTTCATTCCTTATGTAACTCATAGTGATATACTTTAACCTCTGCCCTTTGGTACAAATTTGATTTCCTTTATAACATACATACATGGTTGAAAAACTAAATGGATTTTCATCTTTAGCTTTAAAATTATTTTCGGATACTCAAAGAGCAAAAATACTGGTAAAGTTACGATACCTTAATATTCGAATACTTGTCAAGCAGGGTTTATGGCACGAAGCATCTGATGCATTTTCCAATCTACTGAACAACGATCCCCATAACTTCCGTCTTTTCCCGTCTTCACTAAGCTGAACGAATGTGGTTGTCTGATTATGCTGAAATTGAGAACCATTTCTGTCAGACTAATGCGAGAGGTACTGCAAAAAAGTGCTGTATGAAATCTAAATATTATTCATTTGACCGTTTAATACGCACTACCTCACCTTTTCAATAAACTTTTTAAGAATATCAATGACTTCCTGTGTTGTGCCAGTTTCTACCGTTAGTAAATCACCATCCTCCATTGTTTTCTATTAAATAACAATTCTGTTCACCACCTACTTCCTTAAATGAGACATATTTATTATATTAATAGAAAGATAATCAACTCCAGTTTGACAGTAAAAAAATCCATCGACTTGCCTTAAGTGTTGCCAACTCTATAACAAGGAACCTCTCTGGAATTAGTTTAAAACCCCTCTGCTTGGCCACTATAAACAAATGAATTTGTTTTATAATTTATTTATATGATGTATTATAAAGTAAGTTAAATGAAAAGTAACGTTAAATGAAACTGGAATAATTTTGCACAATATACGGATCTTTTCCTTTCGTGAGAACTTTATAGCTCAAAGAGTGATTTTAGTTTACTAAAAGCGAGCTACTCTGTTCGACTAGACGCGAGCAAAGTTACCAATATCAGAGGCTTTCCTATGAATATTCTTGTTCTTTTTTTTTTTAAAGCCTATATTTATTTTTTTTTTGTTACTGAAGGCGAGGTTCTTTTTATAGGTTTTATGAATGTTTATTGTTTTAATTTGTTAACATGAGGACATAATTTTCATGGCTAAAATATTCCAATACTTACTTAAATACTTCATACTTCTCAACACCTTGAATATTGGAGAATTTCTGATTCTTTAGCACTTCCTCATCTGAGAAAGTTTGTTTATTTGAACAAATAAACAATATAAATATTATCTCATGATTCTACATGATTCAGTTTATCATGAAATTGCTTGAAACAAACAACAGTATAATACCTGTATTGTATCCAGCATTAAAGAATTTGCTTGCGTTGCGCTGACTCAGTCATGAACTCCGTACATGTTACTTCTTATCTGTATTTAGTTAGAAGAACTCGCCTCAAATAATCTATCAATATATCATGATCAATTATTATCATATTACATTAAATAATATACTTGCGCTGGTCATATGGTCAATCTAATAGCCTTTACTCTTCGTCGTATTTGGCTACTTGCCTAGTGCAGTGTATGAACTTGTAGTGACGTGTTACTTTGAAATAATTGCTTTGATTTACCCTTTAACTAAAATTAATGACAACAATGGAGGAAAAACAGCCGTATGTACAAATGTTTAGAAAAGAATGGCTTACGGACAGTAAGCTGAAAGATTGGACAAAGGAAGTTACAGAAGATAAATAAAACTATTCACTGCTGATACTGCCGTTGCAATTTAAAGGCTGGAATGAAAGACTTGTTAGATCACACTAAAACAAATCACATCCACTCAAAAACACATCTGCAGCAGGACTATTTAAACATCACTCTGTGATCAGTTTTCCAAAACAAAGTTGTGGAACAAATCCTGATAATGCTAGAAGAGAAGGTGGTTTAGCTTTATTCACATCATATCATTCGGCAATTGGGGTTGTAGGTGATCTAACCGATCAGTGTCAAATATATTTTAAAGATAGTGATTTAAATTGCATAATTCTAAATGTACATGTGTAATAAAAATAGTGCCGAGGCGCCATTTTCAACAGGAACTTAAATTAAATATTGGTAATGGGTTTACAGTCTTGTTACAGATGAATCTATGTATATGAGTGTAACAGAACAATTTTGTGTGTGATTTATTTGTTTCTCTCAAACTCTAAAACGGATAGTTTCCACTTTTCTGGGTTTATTTGAATTGTCGTGAATGTACTGTTGAGGTGTTGAAATCTGCTGTTAGTCAGTTTAATCTTGAATTGACAAAACTTAGGGGAATAGAAACTGATAATGCTAGTGTTATGGTTGATGTTAATAATGGCGTATATCAGAAATTGAGAAAGTTGAACATCTAGTCCTTATTAGATGTATATGTCATTCAGTGCAGCTAGCTGTATCTTTTGCTGCTGCAGAAACCCTTCCAAGAAATTTAGAGTTCTTGCTATCTGAAACATATAATTGTTTTGCGAGATCTTCAATTAGACAAACTATTTATAAAAATATGTACAACAGGTTAAATGAAGGAATGACTCCGTGAACATTGATCAAGTTTCACAAACGCGATGGCTATCTATAGAGATGGTGGTTAACCACATTCTTGATCAATGGATTGCACTAAGAACACATTTTAACGTTGTTCAGAAACATATATAAGAACTACACTGCTAAAATATTATTCCAAATGTTTAATGATTCAATCAATAAACTCAACTTTTTGTTCTTAAATCGTTCCAATTAGATTCAGCTGATTCCGTAAACTTCTTAAACATCTAACCTCGCTTATCTCGCAAAGAAAGTGATCCTTCCCGGATGTAGGCCTGATCTTCTAAAGAAAAACATTAAGAATTTCCTAGATCCTAAGCCATATTAAGGCTACGCTTTAGAAAAAAAAAAAGAACAGAAAAGCTAAAAGGTCTAAACTCAATCACTTCTGAAGCAGAAATAGTTATCTGGGAATATGATAATTATGAAGTGAAACTCACAACTTAGCTATAACAAATATTACTTACAAGCATGGAAATTTTATAAAATATTTCAATACTGTCACCCTATGAATGTTTGCGTGTGTTCAAACCATCCAGAGCTTATGAAGTTTACACGTGACGAAATCACAAAAATAGATTTTCATTAGTAAATTGGCTTCATACTGAAAACATAATTGACTTTTGGACAGAAATAACTAATTATAAGGATGCTAGCGAAGAAACTCCTTTAGGGAACTTTCAAAATTGGTTTTTTTGCCTGCTGATATTATCATGGTCAAATACAGAAATTTAGAGAACTTTCAGTGAAATAATTATAGTAAAAACTGATTTAAGAAGTAGGATGGATGATATGTACTGAGTGGGATTCTTCATATAAGGGCTGGCCTAAAACGTGTTGGAAAGTGCTATTATGACCACAAAGTTCCTGATGAGGTGTTATTGAAAATAGAAACACTAGCTTCTTACACTGAACATTTTTTGCACCGTCTATCCCCATATCTAATATGGCTGAAGTAGCTAATGTGCATTCTTATCCAGATGACCCAGCACCACTATATTAAGGTGAGTTATTTAGCGTTATTTTATATATGCAATCACGAATATTTAGGTAAGGAGTACTTGAGTTCAAAAGATGAACATACTGTACATAATAGACTTATTGTTTACGAATTTCGCGAACCGTTTACCCCTTCAATGTATATTTCCCCAGGACAATTTGCTGATGGATATTGTTTATTTACAGGAATTTGTAATGTTTGGTACTAGAGGTACCATGTCGCGTAAGAGGGCGCGGACACTGAGCAACCCCTTAGAGACACTACCCGCTACATGGCGCAACGTGGACGAGGATGGTGCGCGAGCTATACGAGACGCAGGAGGCAGCAGTGGTGGAACCGGGAATTCAGGTCAGCATGGGATACCTGCAGGAGAGAGTATGTCTCCCGTTCCCAGACCATTACCGTATGAACACGTGACATTTACGTTTATACAACGATCGTGGGAAGAGATAGACATTTCTCTCAATACATTACCTATCACTATAGCTTTATTGTCTATGTTAGATGAAGAAATGTTAACAGTTATTAAGAAGGTCTTGTCTTGTTGTCTAGGGTACCGCATGTCAAGGTTAGCTATTTCATTATACTGACAGATGAATTGCAGATAATGTCAAATACTCCTACGGAAATGTGTTCATTTGTGCAGCAAAGTAAAATTATCCCTTATATGCCTAAGAACTTTGTAACTACCGGGTATATTTTATCTAATAAAAAGGATATAGTAGCAATTAAATATAGTAGTTTGGTGGGGAAAAAATAAGAAAAATCAAATGGTGAAATTACCAAACACCGACGATTTTGAAACAGTCAGTAATATACACGGTAATTTAATGAATAGGAGTAAGATGTACCAGGTTTATGTACTCGGTGATCTAGAATATGAATACTATGAACTGCTCGTTTCGGCTAGTGATACGGAAGATCAAAAAATGGGAAAAGCCCACATGCGCCTATGGCGTAGTAGACGAAGTGGGAAATGTTACCGGAGTAAATAGTAATTGGACTGTAGAAAGCAGGGCTATCAGCAAATGCAAAACTTTAGATAAAATATAGTCGGAGCCTCCGACGTTACAGAATATGACGTTGAAACCAATATAGAGAGTGACGTATTACATCCCGATCCCGTAGATGATTTAATACCCTCTCCTTTAACTTATTTTACTGTAAAAGGCGTAGAAAAGCACATCCAGCATGCATTGTGGAAAGTAGGTTTTACCCCTGGAAGAGTTCCTTTAATCCTAAAATGTATCGAAAAAATGAAGCATTAGGCGATCAATGGCTCCAGGCAAAATATAATCCCATACAGCACCATTTTTTCACTATGGTTCCTATTCATAAATTCAATGGGACATTGATGATACAACGGGCATCTTGTATGGTTGAACAGAGTTTTCAAATATCTTTCATATTTCGTGATGAAGAAATATCAGCATGGCTCCCTTGGAAATGGTGCATTTACGTGCGCGAGGATCTTTAAGATCAGGGTGCAGGATTACAATGATGCAAAAACAAAACTTCCATTCTTGACATAATTGTATATTTCTTTATAAAAAACAAAATTGTATAATGTTTCAGCATAAATGTGTTTAAAAATAAAACTGTGCCCTTTTAATATGTTCTTTTATGAACATCTTTTCCCCTTATAGCCATGAGGTAACGTTTCTATCCTATCTTCCAATGCCAGTCTTTTCTTTATCTTCTGAAACGAAGGCTAACTTATGTTGACAGTTACTGTACAGAGAGTGATTGTTCCAGCGTATGTGATACTGTTGTACATAAAGTGACCGATTTTCGAACAAATATCGTTTATAATCCTCAAATGAAATGCGCTCTCAATTCGCATCTTCTACGGCTGTATCGTGTGATTCCTTTATTTCTCATTAATGAATCACCGTCCTCAAACCGAAGAGCGTACGTTTTTGCCCTGAGGCCCACAAATTCTAATATTCGCCTGTACCCACTTTCATCCGCCATAAACCGGGCACCTTATATGTATCCGTGGTACGAATGACGTAATCATTTGGAGCTTTTTCAAAGCCAAAATAACGCAGTGTTTTCGGGTCTGATGCCATGACTTTAAGAGGATGAACGTCACAATCTTTAAAGTACATAATTAAAGAATCTGTATCGTGATACAACAGATTTAGTTTCTCACCAAACTTGGCCTTTAAGTGATAATATAAGCGATACACTTCCAGCTTGGCCAGTTCTAGAATGCTGAAACCGATTTATTTAATACCACTTTATTATTGGAATATTCAATAAAAAAATATCCATCTACTTCGAGAAAATTATTTACTCGATTTAGAAATGCAGTTCGGCGTACGTGTAACCCTTCGTCAGTTGAGCTCTTTACAACAAATTTCCTATATCTAAAGGGATTTTCGACCGTTTTTCCAAACAAGCCATTGTTCATCAATTTGTATGTGTCCGACAATGGTTTATTATTTCTATGAACCTTTCTACTGATTATATTCGCCTGAGCGTGTTCAAGGAATAGAGGCGATTGCTCGAAAATCCATACGTTGTGCACCTTTTACACATGGAGACCCATTTGGATGTAATATTTTAAATTTTCATTGTGTACCAAATACCACTTTTTCGGTAGAAATGAGGTGCATAACCGGTTATCGAAATGATGGGGGGCCAGTGGAAACTCCACATGTGCCTCGTGAAGGTCATCCGGATTAGGTTACATCTACCAAGGCTAAAGAGCAATGCCCGCTTGAATGTGACCAACTATCAAAGTCTGGCGGTAGGTCAGGTCTGTTGCTTACCAATTCACAAGGCAAATTTTGCAGCATAACCTTGGCGTATAGCGCGTTCACATCAAGATATATGGTCCTTCTCGCTCTGGCCAATTTTTGCATAAAGTTTTATGCATTGAGAAACGCCGCCGCGATCTAATTTGTGTGTATAAAAAATGTTCCCGTATGATTAGAAAATAGTCTGGGTTTTGGTTTACCGCCAGATGCCACGTAAACCTCGGTGCTCCTTGAAAATATACGGGATCGGTTCGATATGCGTAAAAAGCATTTAGACGAAACAATTAAAATACATCCAGTCTGAGGTATTATTGTGATACTCTTCGAATTTAGCAAACCACTATTCTCGCCATATCGCGATCGCACGATCCTTGTCTTGCATAGAATTGTGCAGATGCGTTATCGTCGGTAGGAAGGAGTTCGTTTAATTTATCTTTGCTATCGAACCACTCATATGGGAACAGTGCATTTTCATTCGCGTGCGATGGTGCATATCTAAAATTTGTAACTGTTCACGTCAATTTTTCTAAAGATGACCCCCAGGTAATTAAAGGTATCCATAAACGGAGCCCTATGGCTTATATTGTCCACACTAACAACATCAAATTTCTCGAAAGTCTTACCCGAAATTTTGACATCCGTACCAAATATACGCACCAAATTTATAGTTATATGATGTCCATAGTATCCTCGAAAATTGTGGAAATAAGCGGGACATAGGCACCATCGAACATTTAATGTGATACGACCCAGCTCGACCATTTTGCGTCCCGTAACGCATTCATCCGTGACGCTCAATTGGAGTCCACAAATGCCGCAATTTGGAGTTTCTATACCAAAAGCACATGACCAACCAAAAGGCATATGCTATGATAGTTTCGACGAACATTTCGGCAATATCGTTGCCATCATTGAGCGATATTAAACTCTCTTTAATTATTTCACCTTTCCACACTGACACCCAACCATAACCAGAAGGAATGTGCTGCTGCCGATCCTTTTCTAGAGCATTCAAAATATGCTCGTTTGAGTTTTGCTCGTGTTCGCACGTTATTTTCGTTTAATCCAATAGTGAAAACTTCTACTTCCCATTTATTTGGAACATATTTTAGACAATGTTCACAAAATCCCTGAACATCCCGTGCTCTATCATTTAAAAAGGCGTCCAGTTTAATTATTAATATATATTTACGGTTTGGAGTGTAATACAAATTAATAAAGTCGTTGTAAGGTTCACAACGCTTTTGATACAAAACATTACCTCTGGTATTAAATATTCGAAGGTTAAATCTTCCTGCAGTTGCGTGCCAGGCCGGTAACTTGAAATATGCACTCGGGAAGCATTCTTCCCTTGTGGTTTCTCCTCTCTTCGCAGCTAGGTCCTTATCTTCCTTCGACGTTGATTTGGGTTGTTACCTGCTCGCCGAGTGTAATGAAGAGCAATGCATCCAATAACAGTGTCAGAAGTCTTCGTAACGACAATGTCGGTTAATCCTCCATCACCTCGCCTAAATCCACAATTTCATGCACTGCAGATAACACGTTTCTCGATGTTGGAGATGCAGTGTTATTAGCCTAACAGGGCGACATCTTAAACCATCAGCGATCAATGCCCACAAATGCCATACCTGATCCCGATGCATCTGCATATGCATCAGGATCGGTCAGTTTAGCAAATATTTCTCCAAAGAAGTCTTGAATTTGAAGCTCGTCCAAATCTAAAACTGTACTTATAGAAACTGGTATGTGTAGTAATATTTCTTCCCCATCTCTTATGAATAAGGCAGAAGTATGCATCACTAGTTTGATGAACTTTTCGTGTTCCAAATATAATACAATGAAGTTTACAGCGTCATCGTAGCTGGTGGTCGTCCAGTAACCTGCAGCGGGTTCAATTTCAGACATCAATACACATGTCATTTCTGCGACAATGCATGCGAAGCATAAAACTCTCCTTTTTTATAGTATACACAAAATCTGGAAACATTGCCTAGCAATTTTCGCGACAGGACAGTTTCACGACAAAAGCTCGGCCGGCCCCACGACGCCAACATGTCGTTGTTCAAGTCGACTGAGTTGTAGCGTATTATTAAAATCAACGTAAATTTTGCTGATATCTGGTTTAACCACTGACCCTATAGTTTCTTGGGTATTCCTTTCTTGTCCCGTTGAATGTGTTTTAAAGTTGTTATGAATACGCATGTTTTCAAAATTCTCATTAACATTTGCTTCTTCATTTTCTTCGTGCTGCCTCTCTTCTTTTTCTCCCTTTATGGGTGTATTGTCTTTTATTTGATAACATAATGTGGTGGATTTTTGAATTTTCCTCCCCTTTCATAGGAAACTTAAAAAGCTGCCATTACTACGCGGTGTATTTTGATTAGCAACAATATTCTTCTTCTTCTTCTTCCGTACTTATATCCTCTATGATTACATTATAATCGACGGTTATTACCTTTTCATCCTTAATCCCATTTCTTCATCAATTTTGTTTACTCGTGTTTTAGGTGGCAGATTAGGAGTTTTCCCCTTTTCTTCACAATTATTCCTATGGTTATCTGTATAGTTGGATGCCGATTTCTGCATTCCGTTATCAGTGGTATTTACACCATTAGTTCCTTCTGTATAAACACCGTTTTCATTCTGATTATTTCATTTACTAAATTGTAAATTTATTATGTATGTTGTTCATAACTGGTTCTTTCCCAAAACATCTTGTTGATGGGACAGTCCTGTTTGCCCACAAATAAGAAACCAAAAATTAACACCCCATGTAGAAAAATGAGAAATTTAAGATGATTCAAGGTTTTTATTCATTATGTATAGTTTACAAATTTGGCTTCGCCAATATATTAAACACATAACTACAAATTAATTATATACATATCTACCTCTATAATTTAGTTTCCAGGAATTCTCCTACAGTATAAAATTATATTTTAACAATAGGTATTTGACACTTTTTTAAATTTTGTGTTTTAAGTGCTTTTAAAAGGTTTTGGTATTTTATTATATTGGTTTGCACATCTAAGGGATACATAATTGAGGCTTTTTGTACATCTGTGATGTTGTAAGTGATTTATCACAGTTGATCTGTGCACATGATAATCTTCATTATTTCTTAAAAGTTGTTTTTTATTATTATGCACAAAAGACACCAACCATTACCGCCCATTTCCATTTTTTATGGGCGGTAATGATAAAATATTTTAATTTCTTATAAAGTGTTTTACAGGGAGCATAAGATGTAATTAGTGCATTATTTTGAAATATTTTCCTTTGCCATTTAAAAACCATACATGAAACATGCTGCTCCCCAGAATTATATACCATAAGTTAATATAGAATATACTTATTCAAAATATCTTTAGTACAACTTTCACTTAATATGCATTGCATAAGGTATTTGCTTTAATTTATTACATAGAGTCAACCGTTTTTATTCCATAAAAAAATTTGAATTAATTAAAACATAAACATTTTGTAATATTTTTAGGCATATTTTCAATTTGTATGCTAAATGAGTTATCAAAAAAAGCATGTTATTGAAAACTATGTAGTTATCTTGTCGATACTTAATATAACTTATTAGATTTTAACCTTGATATGCCACGATAAATGTCTTGCCTACATTTTTTCTACCATGTACTAGTTATGAAACTTTAGACATTAATAATTGTAAAAAATCTTTTTACTAATTAAATAAATTTCTACTATATTTTTACTTCCAGTCTTCATTAATAAACAACTGCTTACTTATAATGTGATGGACAATACTCTTGCCACATAGTTTGATTTCTGAATCAGTGCATTACTTATAGGTGAAAAGATGACTTCAAAGAGTACATGACTGCATAAACCCTTTGACACAAACTTCACATTTAGTGGCTTCTTTCCCTCAATAATCAAAATGATTCCTTGAATTAGATGTCATTACAAAGCTCTTCCCACAAACTTCACAATTATGTGGCTTCTCATCTTTTTATGTGAAAAGATGTCTCCTTAAAGTAGATATCTGAGTAAAGTTCTTGTTTGGGTAACGCTCTTCTTACAAATTTCACATTTATGTGGCATCTCATCCTAATGTGTCAAGACATGTCTCCTTAAATGAGATGTTGCGGTAAAGCTATTTCCACAAACTTCACATTTATGAGGCTTCCTACCCTCATGAATCAAAAGATGTTGCCTTAAATAAGATTTCAGGATAAAGCTCTTCCCACAAACTTGACATTTATGTGCCTTCTTACCCTCATGAATCAAAAGATGTTCCCTTAAATGAGATGTTCGGGTAAAGCTTTTCCCACAAACTTCACATTTATGTGGCTTTTTACCCTGATGAATCAAAACATGGTATATGTAATGATAAAGCTCTTCCCACAAATTTCACATTTATGTGGCTTCTTACTCTCATGAATCAAAAAATGTTGTCTTAACTGAAATGTCCGATTAAAGCTCTTTCCACAAACTTCACAAATATATGGTTTCTTACCCTCATGAATTAAAAGATGCTGCCTTAAATCAGTTTTCCGAGTAAAACTCTTCCCACAAACTTCACATTCATGTAGTTTCTTACTCTCATGAATCAAAAGATGTTGCCTTAAATCAGATATCCGCATAAAGCTCTTCCCACAAACTTCACATTTATGTGGCTTCTTGCCCTCATGAATCAAAAGATGACTTGTTAAATTGGATGCCCCAGTAAAGTTCTTCCCACAAACTTCACATTTATGTGGCTTTTTACCCTCATGAATCAAAAGGTGTTCCCTTAAATGAGATGTTCGGGTAAAGCTCTTCCCACAAACTTCACATTTATGTGGCTTCTTACCCTCATGAATAAAAAAATGTTCCATTAAATGAGATGTCTGAGTAAAGCTCTTCCCACAAACCTCACATTTATGTGGTTTCTTACCCTCATGCAGCAAAAGATGAGTCTTTAAAGCAGACGTCTTAGTATAGCTTTTCCCACAAACTTCACATTTATGTGCCTTCTTGTGGTTTTTTAAGAGACCATTTATCATTTTATTTTTTTGATGTTCATGAATTGTTGTGTGGTTTTTAATAGATGCATGTGTTATGTGTTACAATATAAATTACAAGAGACTATGGGCTTCTTTCTGTTCCTTTAACAATCCTGTATAACTTCAATAAAAGAAGTTCCGGATGAGTTTTTCAAACAACTGGACAGGTCTTCCTCATTTGGCCTGAAATGTGAAGAACATAATGACAAAAAATTGGAAACATATTCGTTGTGAATATCAGAATGTATTAAGTTTAGATTCACTAAGGGAAATACTAAACTATATCAGACTGATAAAACATTTATTGACATTAAAATACAAATTATTTTCAAATGTTGCTACTGGGGCTCAATTGTGAAGTTTGTAACACTTATTCTAATCCACCCAATGAAACAGCCTGAAATTTAGTGCTTTGACCAATGTAGAATAAAACTCAAGAATTTTAAACTTTCTTAGTTGAATGTTATAGGGAATGAAATTTCTTTACTACTCCACACATACTAAGAAAAGTATTATTAATGCCCTTTAGTATTTAATTTCAACCATAATTAAGATTGATGATTATTAGTGTTTAAGGGTGCAAAACTGCTAAGGTCATTTTGGCCCAAACATACTAAAACTGTGCCAATAATAAAAATAATTAAGTACCTTATCTACGCTAAAATACTGTGCATAAAACTAATAACTTAAGCAAGTCGGGCAATACAAATAAAAATCCCGTTAATAAATAACGGGGAAAAAGAAAATTTACTGTGTAAAAAATATTGATCATAAAATACACTAGCAATAGTCGGAAACAAAATGGGCACAAACAATTCGGCCAACACAAATAAAAAGTCCGTTAACAAATAACAGGGGCGGAAAAAAATTAACAATGTATAAAGTGCGGATCACAAAATATACCGGCAATAGCCTGAAACAAAATGGCTTAAAATGCGCTAAAAGGAAAACGTAACATGTAATATTAAAAAATTATACCTTGCTAGAAACCACAAATACGCATTAAACCGAGCACTTGCACATGATCCGCAAGAACTTCCCCAAGAAAGGAAGGCAAACCATGGGAAAGCTGTTAGATGATGACATTCAATTAAAATATGATGCGTCGTAAACGGGTGGTTACAATTTGAACACAACGGAGCTCAACGACAATGCCCAATGAGCAAATATGATAAAAGTACTTCTTAGCGACGAACCATGCCAGAAGCGGTTAACCAATTCATTTTTTTAGGAGCAAATATCCTTCTTCGCCCTAGGTTCTAAAATAGTGGATTTCTCTGTGACATTTGCGGCCCCATTGCCCTGAATTCCCACATGCCCAGGAACCCAAAGCAGTGTTACGCTGACGCCCAAGTCAACTAGCGCAAACACTGTGTCCTGTATCTTCTGTGCAAGATGGAAGTTGTACAGGTTTCGAAAAGTCAAAAGAGCACTTAGGGAATAAAATAAAAAATTACAGTCTCCCAGCGGCTGTTCAGATATATTCCAAAGCGCTGAATAAGTATCATAAAACTACGACATAAAATAGATGTCGTCGTACGGTTAAGATCAAATGTAAAACTAGAAACATTAAAAACGAAAACACATCCAACACCTGTGTCCGCTTTCGAGCTTCCGTCGGTATCGATCAAATTGCATCACGCAAATTGGAGAGTATAGCGCTAAAATGCCGAAGAATTGAAATCTGTGCTAAATGCCATGGGGAATAATAAGCTTCACGACTAAGAAAAAAAGCAGGCACTTTGCAGACACTCTACGTCCAAAGTCCTCAACATCTAAAATTGATAGCCAGGAGGCTTAGGAGTCAGAGACCTTGCAGCGTAAAAGCATTTAAGCAAAATATTAAAAAACGACTCTTTCGTGGGATGCTGAGGTGGTGCAACCGAATCCTCCATGTGAAATGTCTGTACGGCAGGATAGAGAAGGTTCACCAGATTCTGCGCACAGGCTGGACACTGGAATTCGTAGAAAATGCTCCTATCGCGACATGGATTACCCGGTGATGAATCGTTTAGACAAAATACTGAAGGTCACGCCGAGCCATAAACAAAACAGCCATAATCTGTATAGACCGGAAGATAGAACGGTAGAGGCGCAAAAGAACCGCCCGGCAAGCTCCCCAGGATGTGCTACTTAAAACACGTAAAAGACATAGTGAATGTTCACAGCGGCTTTTCAGTTGTGCTATATGGGATAAAAAGCAGAGTTTCCTATCAGAAACCAAGCCAAGAAACTTTACTTCATCTGCGAAAAATAGAATATCTGGTCCAAGATGGAGAAACGGCGAAGGATACTCCTTGTAGAGTCAGAAATTCATGCAGACGATCTTCTTAGCAAACTCAACCCATGGTTGACACTCCAAGCATAGAGCCGGTCCAGACAACATTGGAAGCGGCGTTCCAAGAGACAAGTGCGCTGAGAAGAAAGAAAAGAAAGAAAGTTTGCAAGTGGTCGACGAAAAAAGACGATATTATCCCTGGCGGCAAACACGCTGTAATGTAATTAATAGCGTGACACTAAGTACCGAGCCTTGAGGTACTCCGTTATCCTGAATAAAATGAGAAGATAAAACAGAAGTCACACTTGCGTTAAAAACCGGTTTTCCATGAACTTCTGAATAAAAATTGAAAGCCGATTACTTACTTATATACCATTCAGGAAGCGTTCGAAGGATAACACTTCTCCAGCAGGTATCATAATGCGCTTTCTCCAGATCAAAGAATATGGCGATCGTTTGGCACTTTCGTACAAAATCGTCCATGATAAGAGTAGAAAGAGACACCAGATGGTAAATAGAAAAGCTTGAACGACGAAACCCACATTGTGCGTTCGTCAGAAGGTGCCACATAAGCCGCCCGTTAATCATGCATTTTACACCGTCCATACATAACTGATGAAGAAAATCGAACGGTAGCTATAAGGAAGATGGGAGTCCTTTCCAGTTTTTGGTATTGGTACGACGGTAGCTACTCGCCAAATGCATTGAAACGTGCCGTTACACTAGATGCGATTAAAAATTTGAAGCAAAAAAGCTTACCTTTCGCTGATAAACACTGCAAAACAGCAATATGGATACCGTTTGACCCCAAGGTGGAATGCCGAGAAGTAGAAAGCGCATGCTGCAATTCCCTGGCAGAAAATGATGCATTAACGTTTTCCTGATTGTCGGAGAAAAAGGACCGCTTGACTCCACTTGCACCATCATTGTGCGAAACGCAGGAGAATAATTAGCGAAGATTGAAATATCAGCAAAAATGCTCCTTAATGTATTGGCAATGTCCATAGGAGTAGCAAGTACATATGTTGTACCTTTCGACCGGGTATGGGCGAAAACCCTGGCTTACCTGCAACGGGGCGTAGTTTATCCAACACAACAGACGAAGGCGTTGAGAAGTTAAAAGAAGAAGCGAAAGCAATCCTAGTCTTTATGCAATTAGTCCCGGCATTCTTCGGTCCACTAAGGAATTGGAGAACGTCTGGGGTGGGAAGACGAGCGGAGAATAGCCTGATCTGGGGCAGTAATGAGTTCGGTGCCAAGGTGCTAGAATCATAGCAGCAAAAGATATGAAAGTACATCCTGAAAATATATCGAGAAAACTGATAAGCCACTTAGGTACCCGCTGGGAATGTACGTGGGAGGACAGATATGGATATGACACGGAAAATGCTCACTGGGTATATGTTGCAGGTAAGATGTACAGAAAGAGAGGTGGAACATAAATCCAAATGTGAGAATATGTTTGTACTATCGAAAAGAAAAATGGGCTGACCTGTATTAAGTACAGTAAGGTTGTAGCGATCCAAAAGGTTCACTATCATGCTAACCTTCGCACACTCCGTTGAAGAACCGGATGAGGGATGGTGTGCGTTAAAGTCCTCCAAAAGTAGAAAAGGGGATGGTAGCTGGGTCATAAAATGGTAGATCAGACGATGAGCTAGTAACAGATGAAGGTATGTAAATATTACAGATAGTAAACCTAAGACCGGAAAAGTAAACGGAGCTATTCCAGCCTGTAAACGAGATTGTAGACTCAGTAGAAAACTGTATACTTCAACTCTGATTAGAATTAAAACACGCCATGAGCGGGAGTCTCGTCCATTCCAAGCAAGGATAGCTATTGTAAGTCTGGAATGAGGAAATAGACAAATTTAATTTTTGGTCGGAGCAGGACGAATCAGCCGTCCTTTCTTTAGAAGCATGCGGCTTGGTGGTTTAGCAGGAGCAGGCAGATCCTGTTCCATGACATACTCAGAAGGAGGGCTCTTTCGCTGAGAGTGGTCAACCATTTGCAACACTTGGAATCGTTTAGAGATGCAAATAGGCAGTGAAGGCGAACGCCTAGCGGGTTGTTCCTTGAACCACCAAAGGACTCAACCTCCTAGGAGCATAAGGACTCGAATTTGTCCTTCTCTAACACGCATTACATGTGCCAAACAGGGGACCAGCGAATGAAGTTCATCGGTTTCTTAGTTGTTCAACTTACAAAACGAAACATGTGGGCTACCGTAGTGTGACATTTTCTGCGAGCGCTGGTAGGCGAGTTAAATATTAGTTCAATTTAGTGTAGTTTTTGTGTGGATGACAAATACAATAAGATCAGCGTTAAGTTCTTAAAATCATTGAAATTTAATAACAATGAATGAAAAGTGCTATATAAAAGCACGTGGGCGTCCTATTCCTACATTAAATATTTCTGCGTGTGCTACCAGAGACAAAAGCAATGTACTAGAACTTTTAATCGTGATATTTATAACAAGTTTAATTGACTTTGTGGCCGCGAAGTTAAAAATGCGCTTTTGTTTTACGTGTTTTCTCTTTGGGATTTCGGATGACGCTTCATATGGCTTGGACTTATAAAGGAATGTCCGACTTAAAAAGACTTTATGAAAATATCCACAAACATGCGGAATCTGAAAAGCAAGTAAATAATGCCCTTTACCTTGCTCTTTTAGGATCGGTTGATGTCCTTGTGGATTTAGGTAAGGCTTACCAAGACTCATCTTGCGACACAAATATGAAGTTCGCAAAAAAACGGAAGAACGTTGTCCTAATTAATAAACTGCTGATTTGGTCATTAATAAAATACACTTATGAACTCGATTCAGCTTAAATCTCATTTAGATAGCGCTTCTTCCTTTAAAGGTACATCCAAGAGTATTCCAAATGAACTGTTAGAGAGCAGGTAGGAGGTCAGTAGAGAATATACTTTAGCTGAAGTTGCTGAGGCTGAATGTGTGACTGTCATGGCGGACAACGGACATATCAGACAGTTCCCAACTGTCCTTGTGCTAAGATACTGTGATAGTTGAGGGTGTCCTGTTGAGAGATTCTAGGGTTTCTTTGAACCTTCTGGCCAAAATGCAACAAGCTTAGTGGAATGCATTTTATCACAGCTCCCTGTAATTTTAAAGAATGAAAAGTATAAACTGATAGGTAAGACATACGATGGCGCTGCTGTGATGAGTGGAGCGATGAATGGTGTGCAGATGAAAGTTAAGAATGTGAACCCCAATGCTCATTTTTTACACTGCTTTGCTCATCAATTAAATCTTACAATGGAAAGAGCTTGTAGACAAAATACTAAAGCCAGAACATTTTTTGCGAATTTAAATGCCATCCCAGCTTTTTTTTTTTCTTTTTTTCCCTCGATCACTACAGAGATCTTCCGTTTTGGATTCTTGTGTAGCAACGAATACCATCTGGTGGCGCAACTAGATGGAACTTTTAAGTTCAGAACAGTTAACGTTATTTACTATAAGAAAACCGCTTTGATTGAGTGCTCTGAAACTCTCATGAACACCGAACCTAGCAATATTACCATAACGGAAACCCATGCTCTTCTTAAAAATTTGCAGCATTGGGAATTTTCTTTCTGGATCGCATTTTTTCACGTAATTCAGTCCCACTTTAACATTCTTTATAATCAATCAACTACAGCATAGAGTGGCAGATGCGGCTAATGTTCGATGCCTATTTCTAATTTTGAGAGTGTCAATTATGGCATCAAGAATTCTACTAAAGAAAATGGAGAATATAGTGGATCTGAAAATTCAAATAAACGTCGCCAGGTTAACGACATCCAGTCAAGAATTGTAGCCGCCATGGAAGTGTACGTTGTTATTCTTACTCAGATAAAAACAGCTTCCAATTTACACTTATCATCTGCAGGTACCGATTCTTCTGTTGCCAAGCAATTTTGACAACTTCTGCAAAACATTTCCTGAACAAGATCTGATTGAGTGTACTGAACTATTTCCTGTTTTTGATGAACAAAAATTACATGCTGAATTATCTGTTCTGAAATGTCGGATTTCCTACTCAACTGCTACAGTTCACGATTTCTCATAAACTACATTCTTCATTTTCGGAAGTTTTAAAGCTCCTTCGTATTGCTGAGACCCTAACAATGACTACGAGCGACCCGAACGCTATTCTTCTTTTTTGAAGAGAATCAACAACTATCTGCATAGCACCATGAGCGAGGAGAGACTGACTCCCCTTGGAATGCTTTCGATGGACAGGAGCATGGTGACAAACATCCCGAATTTCAACGAAAAAGTTATTCGGAAATTTGCTTCCTGCAAATTGTAGTGCATGATGAAGCTTATATATAAGCGCTATCTCAAGTTTTTATTTCATAACTTTTCTAGCAGTCCTCCAAATTGTAACATGAGCCGGCGCTGGATAAAAGGGTTATTGACTAGACCAAAGAATGACCGTCTTCTGTAAGGCTTATAACTAAGTAACGAGGAAATGACATCTTGGTTACTTCTTCTACGTCCACTCTCTTTTTATTTGTAGGTAGCGATTATTATTCACCATAGCAGAATGAATTTTTTTTTTTTGAATGATTTATTTATGGACGCTCTTTAACATCTCAGGTCATCAGCGTCCCATTCAACTCAGGGCGTGAAACGGCCGACAAATTTTGCTCAGAGGCCTCTCTTTCAGGCTTGAGGTTCTTTTTCGTGCCGTAAATGTACGACACGGGACCCACGGCTTTACTTCCCTTCCGAAGGAAGCCATACTTAGGATTTTTACGCCCCGAAAAAATCCATCGGTCCTGGCCGGGTTCGAACCCGCGATCTTGGGTTAGGAGGCAAGTATGGTAACCACTACACCACCAGGACCGACCACCATAGCAGGTTCTTCCTACACCTTGCAACACTCTCCAATGGCAAGCTGCTTAATGCCCCCCCCCCCCGGCTTAGGTGAGTTTTTTGGCCTGAACAAAAGTCACCTCAGGGTCACATTTCCCTGGATATAGACAGAGGGACTCAATCGCCTTCAGGAAGGTAACAGCTAATGCAATAGACACCTCCATAGGCCTGGCATACATGATAAGTCAGTGCTGGGAGTATGCCAGTCGCCTTTTACCATGTCAAACACCAAGGCATCCCTCAGACTAAGAACAGGGAGGTAAGAAGAACATAAATAAAAATTAGGCGAAACTAAAATGGTCAAACATGCTAAGCATGAACCTGTGGGGGCAGCTTGGGTGACTCGGGGTCACTACACCCTGTACCCAATAAGTAGGCCCCTGAGGTGATAATTAAGATTGCCAACCATGCTTTATTTTCTATATTTTAAAGGACAAATAATATACTTTTGCATTAATGAAACTTTAAAGGAAGGGAACTTTAAAGGGAAATTACTTCTTTTAACATTTGTAGCTGCCAAGTGTAACTAAATTTAAATGGTTTGCACGGTCTATCAGGTTTAAGAATAGGCCTTAGGGACAAGTCTAATATGTCAATGATGAGATATGGTACTGCATATACCAACACCACCATTTTGTCAAAAGTAACAACAGAGTAATCTCTCCTAGAACGAATAATGTTCAACTTATTCACAGCTTACACTGCAGTTATTCTGAGACTGCTAGTTACAAAATCCTTTGTGGTTACAGTTTCTTTTCACCTTTCACTTAAATTAATCAGTTGGCTTGAGGACACTTTGCACATTACACCAGTGGAAGTTATCAAGAGTTGGGACTCATTAAAAGCAGCAGGCTCAATGGCAAACAAATATAACTTCATTTTCATTCCTGGTTCCCCGAAAAGAGCTGAAGTTCCATCTGCCACTGCATTAAAAATTACATAAACAACTAATTCATGAAAATTTAATTTTTTCAACAGAGGGATCATTGGATTGCACTGGAGTGCATACAATCAATAAAAGTTTATAAACTACTATACAAAAGTTAAGTGCAACTGTTATTAAAATGTTTTTTTTTTCATAATTCATAGCACAGTGTTTCAGGTTGTTGTGGTCATTATTATTATTATTATTATTATTATTATTATTATTATTATTATTATTATTATTATTATTAAAGTTAGTGCTTTTTATAGCTGTGAGTACTTGCAGTTAATAGTTTGACCTCAAGCTGTACATTTATGTTCATTATATATAATTTTCATTATGATGATACTTTTATATTTATTATGCAATAGGAGAACCAGTCAAAACACCTCATTCTTTGTTTTGTCAGTATAAAAAAAGAATTAAGTATCTTAAATACTGCATTGTAAGAATGTGCACAGTAAAACAGTCAGGATTTCGGGAATAAATAGCATTATGGTAATATTCATTTTCATAGGAATTTATGATCTTTCCAAAATACACAATACAAGCAAGATCCTGTGCCCAATAATTAATTAATAAAATAAATAGAATTTGGCTAAATTGTTGATAAAAAATTTTGGAACTATGGAACAATTTCAAAGCAGAAGCATTGCCAATTCTTATGAACTAGTAGAAAAAATTAACATTGCAATGATTTAATCAAATGATTTACTTGCCCCTTGTGATACTGCATTTTTGTTTACTAGTCATCCAAAACAAAGACTGCTCCTTAAACTACAGAAATGGCTTTAAAAGTATGACATTCGGGTAAATCAGATTGAGGATTACACCATTCTCACAAAATTAAAAACAGACCAAAAGTTCTTCATATTTAACGAAAAAAACTTATCAACAAACTCTGATTTGGCTCCATTTGTGGCAAATTTGTTGAGCAGTACAGTAAAAGATACACTGTCAAGGCATTTCATTTCAACTTTAAAATATGATTTTGCTAAGTAGATGAAATATTTGCAATAGTATAAAATAAATAAATAAATAAACAAACAGAGGATGCCTAAAATTAGTAAATTCACAAGACCAAGATTTAGGTTCACCACAGAAATTGAAGAAAAAGGGTGTTTGTCTTTTTAGAACCTTAAAATCTATAGAAGAAACACATAATTGCATTTGGTATTTATAGGAAATGCACACATATTAATAGTGACAAAAGAATAATAGCTTCAAATCTAAATCATCATGCCATTACATTATGTTGGTCCTGGTGGTGTAGTGGTTATCATACTTGTCTTCTACACCCAAAATGCGGGTTCGAACCCGGCCAGGATCAATGGATTTTTTCGGGCTAAAAAATCCTAAGTATGGCTTCCTTCGGAAGGGAAGTAAAGATGACCTGAGATGTTAAAGAGCGTCCATAAATAAAATCAATCATCATCATCATCATCATCATCATGCCATTACAAACAACCTTACTCATAGATTAATGAACATTCCACTTAACAAAGATGAATATAATACAGCAAAATACCTGTACATCTTCAATTAGCCCTCAACACTGGATTGAAACATTCATTAGTAGATAAGAATGTCAGACATTTCCAAAAAGACTTAAAAACGCCACCATTCTCTCAATGATAAAGAACATAAGATTTAAAAAATTCACATACCATCCATTAGCAAACAGAGCATTCATGGAAATTTTTAAATTAATTTAATGATGTGGTGACTTTACAAAATAATTTTAACATTGGGAACCTTTAGAAGAGATCTATAAAGGATATTATTCCATCTAATAAATAAGCTAGGGTGTGTTAGACAGATTATAGATTCTGGTCAGATATATGGAAGAACAATAAGACATTTGGAGATGAGGACAAAATAACACATTAGAAATGTAAGATCTAAACAGGTGGATAAACAGCAGTTACATATCATTTTGCACTTACAATTATGACATCACAAAAGAAGTTCAAATCTACCAACAATTCCACACAATTAATAATTTGGAAAAATATTTTCATTTTAAAGAATAAGCATCATTTTATAAATTTTGACATCCCACCCAAGTTTTGAGTTGCCTCTTAAGGATACCTCTAAAAAAATGTAACCTTAGAGGTTGCTAGGGTACTGATTCAGGCAGATTTGCAGTTATTGTTAATTATGGCAGTAGAAGAGCATTGACACAGTAAATTGAAGATCTGAAATTCAAATACTTTTACCAACCTCAAAAAATGTTTCACAAATTCCAAACCTTAGACTAACCATTTAAAATGTACACAATATACACTATGCTAGTCATTATTCTCATTTGAGTGGTAGAGCATGCTTAACTCAGAAATATATTTCCAGTTAACTAATGGCAAGTGCTTCAAACTAGACGTAAGCAAGAAATTGGCAGTAATAACTCATGAGGTTAAAAATAAATGTTGCATGGAGATTAAATGAGAAGAAAGATTATCACTATATAAAATGTATGTAAACAATGTTTATATGTTAAGTAGCTACATTAAAAAAATATATATTTAAAATAATAAAATGGCATCTTTGATGCTAAATATGTACTTCAGTTCAGTACAAATACAAATATAATGTAATTTCTGCAGAATACATTTTGTTTTTTAATGGCTAAATAGGCCTATTGTTTACAGAAAAAGAATTCTGTAAGAAAAACATTACTTTATAACACTACCTATTCCTTAGAATTTACTGATATCATGGACATATCTTGGTCTATGACATAGAACAAATGCTGAAAATTTTGGCTATTAGCATTTGGACATGCAGCTCCATGTTATGGAAGGCATTTATCATTGCATAAAAAGACAATCTCCATTTCACCCCAAACGTTTGTTTGCAGTTTCATGATTTGTGGCTTATTTCAACTTTCTCCATAGGCAATCTGGTAGGTTTAGATTAGACCAAAATAGTAATCAATGTCGTTCAGAATGGTACAAATTTCTAGGAAAGAAAACATTTCTGGCTTGCTGCCATTCAAAGTATGGCATCATCCTATAGGAATAGTCAGCAGGAAGATTCTTGTCACCCAATGTTTCTCAAGCTCATAGAAATACAATAGGTATTGTGTCATTCAGTATAATATGAACATAGAAGAGCCAATAATGCACCACCATGACACATCACATCATACTCTAAATATTTCAGCATGAACAGGTGCCCCACTGTGAGGATTCTCAATAATCAAATCACACATTCTGGGTACTAATATCCCTTTTAAATAAAACCATACATTATTGGAGTACCACATGTAGTATTTAAATTTGCAGAGGTAACTGATATACTCCAGAAGTCAATTAAATGAGATTCTTCTCTTTGTTAGTAAGTTTAAATTCTTGCACAACAACTTTCTTCCAGAAAGACCATATGTTTTACTTGTGCTTGAAGTATGGCTTTAAAGTGTTCCTCTGTCACTATGAAAAGTGTGTGTGTTTTTTTTTTTTATTCATTTATGTCACTTTAGTTCATTTTAGAAGGGAAAGGTATTACAATGGTGGTGCATTCTATTTTATTCTGACAATGATGTGTCATATCATCAATCTCTAATGATCTGATATATGACATCTTATGGATATTATCATTTTCATTTTGCTTGAGAACTATGATCCCCTTGTCCTTGCACTACATTCTGTTCTGTTCTTAGCTATAAAATATCAACCCTTATCTCTTTAAGTTGAAATCAGTAAGAACAAAAAGGCAATTTTAAGTTTCTTCTTTTATAAGTATAACATTATATACCAAATGTATTGACTTGTTTTCTGCAATTGACACAGTTTATTATGATCACTTTTTTTTTACATTACTTTCAAATTTATTTGATTTCACAATTTACACTCACAGGACCAAATGCTGTGCTAGTTGTTGACATGCAGGTAAATTTGTAAAAACAGAGCTGTGACTTACCCTGTATCACCAGCTGGTAAATTTAATTCCTCAACTTTGATTTTCCTCACTAAATTTTGGACAAACCATTTCTCCTTCTGTTACAAATAAGTTTATTTTAGTATAAACTTGCTAACATCACATAAACATGCATGAAAGAACCAATTAATATCTCTACATAAACAATTATTATTTTTATCAATTAGCTAACATCTCGTCCTTGTCCTCCACTAATGTATTCCACATGCACACTAACTCCACTTACATAGTTTTATGTAAATAAGTCGAGTTAGTGTGAACATGTTGAAAACATTAGTGTAGGATATATTACCACTCCATAGTCTACAGCTTCATAAGAGAAATTGATTTAATTAAATAAGATGAAGAAGTCTATAGAAGCAAAATCGACTAGTTTTATATAAGTGAAGTTAGTGTGAACATGTAAGTACAATTTATTTAATCTAGATCTTGTTCTTTATATATCAGTGATTATCCATTGGAATTTCCTGAAGACTTGGGTTTGGCTACAAATACAATTTCTATAAATCAATAATTTCCTTCTTTCTAAGCTAATTATTTGCCCCCATATTTAACAAAATACAGGTTAACAAACAGGAAAATATCTAAGAATTTGGCAATACCAAAACTAAGTTCTCCCATATCTTAACCACCTGATTATATGTAAGTTAAGGATCCCTAAAATAGATCACTGTTTTTACAACTGTGTGTGCCCTCAAGTTCCTTCCTTAAACTTCTCAGGTACTAATCCCTTACTTTTCTTAAAATTCTTGAAATCATTAAATGATTTTAGTCAAACTAAACACTCTTATTGCCACTTACTTGTCTATAAATGTAGAAGAGTTTCAAGAATCTTGTCAGCATCATCAGCTAAAACGTATGCTGGATACTTCGTTATGCTGTGGGAATGTGTATTCTGCTCTGGTGGAGGTGTCATCCCCAGAAGTGTCAAAGTTCATTAAACTGTCATTGTATTTGTATATGTAGATTTTTTCCCATGTTGCTAATTCTGTAGGTCCTTATACTGATTTTAATAATTTTATGTTATTTAATATGTTGTGATTTTCTGTCTAGAAATGAAATGCTAGTGCTGATTTCTCCATTTGCTTGATTTTTTTTTTTTTTGTTCCTGAAATGTTCTTTTAACCATGTGCAAATGTTTCTCTTTGTTTTTCCAATGTAGATTTTCTCACATTCTGCACAACTTATTTTATAAATACCTGCTTTTTTTCTACTATGGAATAATGTCATTAACATTGTCTATTTGGAGATTTTTAATATTAAATCTATTTTAGGTGCTAACCTGATATTAAAATCTTTAAGAATATTCTAAAGCTTTTTCGTAACCCATGGATGATCTATTAATTTTTTAAAAATTGGCTTGCTCAAAGTGTTGTTTCTTTAACAAGTTTTTGCCTCTTGAAAATTTCTGTACTTTTTTGTATATTAGTTCTTTCATAAAACATTTTTAACCGCTGTACTTTCTATTTGTTTGTATTCTTTGCTAATTTGTAGGTTAACTAGCCAGTGTGTTAAATTGTTGATAACTGCATGTTTGTGCGCATGGAGTTAAAACTGTCAGCTTAAATGTGATTGTCTGCATGTGTATTCTTTCTATATATTTCAAATTCCAGATTTCCTTGAAGCTTCATTATTTTGATGTCCAAGAATGGTAACATGTAACCTGTTTCTGTTTCGCATCTGTATATTCAGATGTTTTATTGCATTATCAATGAGTTTTTTGCTAACAATGGCAAATATATCATCAACATATATGTAGCATATTTTAAGTATGTATGGGAATACTAAGTTATGTGTGTTTGAAATCTGCTCATGAAGAGACTAGCTAGAAATGAAAATAAGGGGCTGCCCATAGTAAGCCCTGATTATTTTATAAAATTTGCCCTTGAAAGAACAGTAGAATTGGTTCATGCAAATTTGAGTGAGTTTAATATATTCTTTTATGTGTGCACCATTAATTCCACTTGTTCTTAACCAGTCATGTAGATAAATTTGAGTTTTTCGTTAGGTATGCTTGGAAACAGCAATTCTAATTCAAAAGATGTTAATGTGACAGAAGGTTGTAATTTTATGCCCTCAATTTTCTCTATTAACTGAAAAGAATTGTTTATACTCTTGCTTTGAAATTTAGATAGTGTCTTGAATTTATAAGCTAGCCATTTTGATAAATAGTATGACGATGTATTGATATTGTTAATGATTGATCACATACCATTTCAGTCTTTTGGCAGCCATATATTTTCACCATTATAGGGTTGTTCTGCTTTATTTTATATTTTGTTTCCTTTGGGATACTGTGCACAAGCTTCAGAATATTGTTAAAAATTTTAATATCAGATTAGCATCTGTATAAAGATTTAATGTTAAAAATCTCCTGATAGACAATTATAAATGACAGTATTCCACAGGAAAAAAAAGCAGGTATTTACAAAATAAGTTGTGCAGAACGTGAGAAAATCTACATTGGAAAAACAAAGAGAAACATTTCAGGAACATAAAATACAAGCAAATAGAGAAATCAGCACTGGCATTTCATTTTTAAACAGAAAACCACAACACACGATTAAATAAATACAAATACAAAAACAGTTTAATGAACTTTGACACTTCTGGGGATGAAAACAAACTTTAAGTTCATCACACCACCACCAGAGCAGAAAGCACATTCCCACACCATAACAAAGTATCCAGCAGTCAACATTTTAGCTGATGATGTTGACAAGGGTTTGTGAAAACAGTTCTACATTTATAGACAAGTTATTGCAGCAATAAGAGTATTTAGTTTGACTAAATCATACAATGATTTTGATTATATAATTAGCTCACTGCACAAGTTCCAATTAACAATTTTAGTTTCCCATTCTTGTTTATTTTCTCTACCCTTATTTGTGTCAACATTTTAAATGCCACTATTATCTTGTAGTAGTATGTCCCATTTTTATCCCATATAGTGTCACTCTAATTTGTACATTTCACATTCTATTAGACGACCCACTTTGCCAAACCAAATTTGTCCTTCTAAAACTTTTTCCTTAACCATTTTACAAATACTTATGCACCCATGCAAGACCTATTACTGCAATCACAATTAACAATACATTTTTCCCATACAATCTCTTAAATTTATATAAGTTTAAAGAGCTTTTATCCTTAAATCTAGCCTAAAACTTCTGCTTTTCTATTTCTTCTACTCTCAGCGTCACTTCTTTCCAAAATTTATGGACATTACTTTTACCTTGTCGCCACACATTCCCATTCCATTTTTATGAAATAGTTTCCCCACTATCACCAACCAACTCTCTCTTTTCAATACATCTCTTTGGTACCTAAAACATTCTTTTAATACACTGCTACTATCTAATTTTAAACATCTGTGCCAATATATCAAAATGTTCTGCACTATTATTATATCTTTCCTTACTACTCTTCCTAACTCTGCCAAACTCAGCCCCTTCAGCAAATTTTTGCTAACCATAGAACTTTTCTAAAACATTCTAAGTTCACATCAATTGCTGTCCTTCCCTTTGATACTCTGCAATTTTTACTCCATGCTCATCTTTGACTTAACCACTGCCTTATATAGTCTTTCTAGACATTTCATTAACAAGGTGGAAAATTGTTTCCAACTTATTCTGGCAGCTTTCATAGTTAATTAATCTTTAACTGTGCAATTATGGACTTCACCTTCCCTCACTTTCCATTACTTGAAAAACCCAATTCCAAATATTAAAATTCTTTTACTACCTCTATTGAGTCTTGATTTACAATCCATCTCTCAACTTTAATTAATTTTGATCCTTTTTTAAATACTATTATCTTTTTTCTTTTTTTACTGTTAGATCACATTATGCACAAAATCTAGCAACTTCATAAATGCCATTTTATAATCCTATCATGGCTATTGATTCTGTTATGAGAATGTTAGCAAAAAGCAATTCTGCCATTTCCTTCTTTACAATAACTGGACAGTGCCTCTCATTTTTCATGATCCTATCTTAGATATCATCTATAAACAAATTAAATAAACTTATTGAATTAAAAGTAAAACTTCTAAAATCATGTCAATATATTAAACTCTTTTGACGTTTTACATTAGAACTTTTTTTATTAAATTAAATTAAATTTATCAAAAAGTTTTAATGTGAAACATTAAGAGAGTTTAATGTATTGACATGATTTTAGAAGTTTTTACTTTTAATTCAACAAGATTATGATAGTTTCACTGTGTGGATTACTACATTCATTTTTAATTGAAATTAAATAATATTGGGCTCAGTTTACACCCTTGCTTCAAACCCAAATTTTGCCTCACATAAACTGTGGTTCTGTTATTCTCACAACTGACACAAAACTTGATACCTTCATATTAATTTATGAAGCTTATACCTACAAGCATGAGGGGTGGGGGAAGAGAAAGAGAAAAGGAGGAGGAGATGAAGAAAGAAAACAAGAAAAAAAGAGAGAGAGAGAAAAAAAGGGGAAAAAATCATGTACATACACATACCTACACATACTGCAAAAAAAAAAGCATGTTTCAGACAAAGTATAAATTACTCCAGATGAAAATGATACTAAAAATAAATCTGATATACATAAAAATTAATTTAGTTTTATTATGTTTTCAATGTTTAGTAGATTTTGAAGGCATTTCCTAATATGCAAGTCTCTAAACTTGTTAAAATAAATCTTGATTGCCTTTAGGAGAATAACAATTTTAAATTATTTATTTTGATCACAGACCTCTACTTTCAGGCTTCAGGTTATTTTTATGTGCATTACTCTATGACATGGTACCAATGCTTTACTTCCTTTCCAAAGTAAGCCATACTTAGAATTTTTACAACCTTAAAATCCAATGGCCCTAGCTAGTTTTGAACCCATAACCTTGTGTCTATGAGGCAAGTATGGCTACCAAAACCACCAGGACCGACAAGGTCTTTGGATGTACCACAGATGCAGATTCTGTACAGGACAGCAGAAACATAGTATGTGGGTGCTATTCAATTTTTAGGATTTGAAAAAACTATGAGAGATTGAGTTTCTTGTTGGAGCAGTACAAAAGTTTCTTAATTAGTAACCATAGCAGAAGTTACCATGCAGCACCCTGTGATTGCAGTTGCAGCAAAATTGTAATTGTGGTCATGTGTACTCGCTGCCTGAGAGGTGACTTGAGGGCATTTTCATGTGATCATCTTTTGTGATTATAACTGTGGCCTGAGCCAATAACAATGCCTGGAAAAATTAAAGACATTTTCTAGGCTGCTCCTAAGTATATAACTGGTTTGCAGAGTTCTGACGAGCAAAAATAAATTTGAAACTTGAGGAGCAAGTGGGGCATCTAGCAACAGTAGACACAGATGAAAACACTGCCCATGTAGAAGCCATATCAAAGAATAATATTTATTTGCATAACACTGAAAGAGGTTTCAAAATAGAGTTGTATGCATATTTTAGATGCACAGTTGATGCTTTGAGCAAAAGCAAAAATTAATACGTTTTGTGTAGTTGAATTTTTTTCTTTGTAGCCAGTATCAATATGATGCACAGTTAACTCAAAGAGTCTAACTGATTTACAGAGGTGTGTATGGGTTAGCTGCTATTGACAGGCTCTGAAGAGATAATGTTTACTATTATAACTTTTACAGTAATGCAACATGTTTCCCTTCACTCCTTCCCTAAGCAAGTGTTTTTATTTTTTTTAAATCTTCTTTATTTACTACTCGCTCCATTACTATAATAATTAGTAATACTACATGCATTGCTATCACTTCATTGTTACATGTTATCCTTAATAGCATTTTTGAACACAGTTTCATTCTTACTCTAACCTAATCATATTTTGAAGATTGCCTAAATTCCTTATTTTACATTATCGTTCTCAGTCACCACATTTCCTATCGTTTTAGTCAATTTATGTAAATTTGAAAACTGTTAAAATTTATACTGTTTACAAAAGTTTTAAAATGTTTATTATATTTTAAAACAAGTTCGCTATTGTCTATTGGTCATCGCCTAGTTACTTTTGCTACACCTTTTCAGAATATTTCTCGCTCTTTCTTCAATATTTTGCAGTTCCACAAAATGTGTTCCACCGTTTGTATGCCCTTCTGACATATACATGACGGGTTCTATGCTATTTTGAAGCGATGAAAGTAGGCTTCAAATTTCCCGTGTCCTGAGAGGATCGCTGTAATATTGGGGCTTAGACGGATGTTGGTTTTTAGCCTTTTAGCTACAGTTGGAAAATAGGATTTTGTAATCGCTCCATTCGTTGTCATTTGCCACTCTGTTTCCCATAGTTGCTGACTTTCTTCTCTTAATTCATTCCTCACTTCACATTTTCGGATGAGTTGATAATCCACTGGCAGTTCCTTGCTTTTCACTGTTTCTTTCGTGAGTCAGTCTGCCATTTCATTTCCTTGATTGCCAATGTGTGCTTTAACCCAAGTAAAATGTATTTCCCAGTGTTCTTATGTTTTGTATGGTTGTTAATTAAATCTAATGTAATTAGACTATCTGTGTGGATTGCTGCTGTTTATTCGTTGAAGGTTATATTGTCTATATTTTCCAACTGTTCCAGGGCTCTCAAAATGGCGAACTGCTCGTCTTGATTATTTGAGCATTTTTGGTGCAGCTTATACCATAGTTGATGAACTGGCATATTATTAATATACATTATTCCTAAGCAAGTGTGTAGGCTCCTAACATGAACCTATACATAACAGGTATGCAGAAATAAAAATGAGCACGGAATCTACTTACTGGAGAGAGAGAATGGCACCCATAAGAATTTTTAATACAGATTCGGCAGATTTCAGATAGATATACTTATGATGCAGTAAGTATGAAAGGCTGAAATGAAATTAAAGAGATCATACCATTGCATAATGTTCACCTATCAGTAGCAAGCAAAACCTTAATATTCATAAATCTGAAATTAAAAATATTTAACTTCAATGAAATCAACATATCAATTTTGCAAATCTGGTGGAAAAACTCTTCATTGCATTTGATTCCATGCAAAATTTAACACAACCTCATACAACAGTACAGGAAATTTTCTATTAAGATAGGAAAACATGTGTTTAATATCCACAATCTGAAAAATTGTAAAGCAAACATGTGGGTCATTCAAATTTAAAACAGGACTTTTGTTCTCTGGACTAGGAAAAAATGGTGAGAGGGGTGGGGCCATAGCAGTAGTTAAGTATGGATGTGTAGAGGGCAGTAATCTGAAGGATATTTCCACATTGGTCATTCTATCACCAATTGCATTGAGTCTGAGCAAGAGGTTGCATCATTCATTGTGCAGCAGATCATATTTCTAACCAGAAGGAGTCTAATTGACCATGATTTTGTGCAAACTGGGGCAAAGTTTAGAGAAGTTACATTTCTTGATCTAATGTATGACTGGCACAAGAAGTTCCTCAGCAGTCATGATGCTATAGAAAATAAAAGCCATGCATGGGCGTCAATCAGGAAAACATTCAGGTTTCTTGTGACATTTTGGAAGGTGATCAAAGCCTAAGTATGCTCAAAATTGCTTCATAGGTGCAAATGTACCATTCTTTTTGAAGAACTACGATTTTGGAAAGTGTTGGCAAGATGAGTCCACATCTCTCACTAATGAACAGAAAATGTTGGAAAGCAATTAGTCAGAGGCTTCTGAATCAGTTTGAGAAGGAAGTTGAGCAGTTTTTGACCCGAAATGTAACCTGTGATGAGACATGGGTTTACCACTCATCTTCAAAAACATGAGAATGAGTATGGAGTGGAGGAAAACAACAAAATATGCTCCAGTCAAGGTCAAACTTACCTGTCAACCAGAAAAATTCTCGAGCCAATATTTTGGGACTCCAAAAGCTAATTGATTGCAATTTTCTTTATAAACTAAAAGCACTGTGGCTGCGGTATATCACTGCAAACTTTTGGATGACTTTAGAGCTGACTATTGCACCAAAAATGCTAGCAGCCCATTCGTAATGTCCTGTTTTGCATGACAATGTGAAGCCTAATATACAACAGTAGCCAGGATCATTTAAGGAAAATTGACTGGGACTCCTAGAACATCCTTCTTACACTCCCCATTTATCTCCTTGTGATTTCTCCATGTTTAAATCACTGAAGGAGACTTTTGGAGGGAAAAGATTCAGTGATGATACAGAGTTTAACTGCTTAGCACAAAATTGGCTGTTGAACGTCCCTATCATCCTTCTTTGATGGAACAAAAAAGTGACCCATCAGGTGGAAAAAATACATTTCTCTTGTAAGAAAGTAGTATAATTCATTTATTTTAAATGCTAAGAATAAATTCTTTTCTTTAAAAATTGGTTTATATTTGAATGACCCTCATAGGTATCATGAGGCAAGAGCCCAAAAAAGCAAAATGTTACACATCCTCTATTGTGGTGATCTTGAAACATCACCCGCACTTTCTTTCTTGTCCTGTGACATGATTTTTGTGTCTTCACAGTACACATCAAACATTATGACAGAATATATACTCCATACATAATCCTAATTACATTATTATTGCTAATGCTAAAAAGCTGTTAAAATAAAAATGACAGAAAACATTGCTAGTGACGTGTACAAATAGTGAACTAGGCGTAAAAAAGTTAACTAAGCACAAGAAAGAGAGAGTATAAATTGGGAAAAATTGAAGTGTAAATATGCCTTCTGCTCCTGCTTCGTTCTCACCATTAACTTGCAAATATTTGAAAATCTGAAATGTTCTCAATGGGAAAATTTCATTACAACCTTCAAAAACATTTCAGCTAAAAGAAAAAAAGAAAAAAGAAAAAAAAAAAAACCCAAACAAACAAAAAAAACAAAAACAAAAACAAAACAAAAAAAGTTACGAGGAGAAGCAAGAATAAAATATTAGAGAGACAAGAGAAAGGGGGAATAACAGTGGAGAGAATTTCACATTTAAGCACACACGATATTTCTCAATGCAAAAAATGCTTGGAAAGTAATATCAATATCTTACATCAATAATGTAACTTAAAGATGCAAGAGGTGACTGAAAATGTTAATTATCAAATAAAGAAAAAAAAAGGTTACAGGTTTACAACCCATTGTCCTATTCATAAGTTGTGAATATTACAAGAAATGATCACATGATTGAATATCAGATGCCATAAGAGGAAGGTGTAAAGCATGAAATACATGCAAAAGACTACCCAAAAAAAGAAGGAATCTTAGGTTAGAACACCTTTTTGATATGTGGTTCTTTAATTATTGTACCAAACCCTTTCTATAACAGAATCTAAACAAAACAAAGAGGCACTGTCTTTTTTACAACATGTGACATCAAGACCTTCCTTCTGTTCAGGGATATTTTAATATAAATGTAAACAGCTCGTTTCAACAGTCAAGAAGGCAATATGTCAATTCTCAAGCCTGTTGTATAAATTGCATAAAATATGCATTTATCCCTAACAATTTTATTGCAATAATTATGTACAGTTGAATGTATTAAATTTATGTACAGATTTTCTTTGACAAATTAGTTACATTAGTTACACTGCAGACAAACCAAAAATAAATGTATGGTATTCAAAATAAAAATGTTCCCCCCCAAAAAAAAACATGGTGGGTAATGTGTAGGGCATATATTTATATATGCTGAAAACTTGAAAATATTTATTTTTATGTGTTAAAAATTAAAAATATATTTGTTAAAAATTTACATCAAATGTAAAAAGATGATTGGAGTCAGGTGCACATCAAATGTCAACTCCAGATGCTCATAAAAAATTCTTGCCTATTATCACAGAAAAATATCTTATGCTGAAGTTTGTTCTGTATCATACAATGTTAACTTTGCATATTTGAGAAGGGACATATAGTTAACAGTTTTCTTATGTTTTGGCCTTGCAAAACTTGAGCAACTTTGTAAAGATTTTATTGTTTTTCTCAAGTATGTTATATTTTTTTCTAAGAACTTCCATTTTTGAACCTGAAATAGTGTTCAGTAGTCTTTCAAAGAGCTGTTATTTCTTTAATTGAATTATTCAATAAATCTATAGTAACTTCTAGTTTATTCATTGACTGAATTAAGAAACTGAAACAGGCAACCATGAGTCACATTTTAAATTAGTATCACATATTAATTTCTCAATTGCAAAAGCAAAATCTTTGTCCAGTTCATTTACTGTGAATGTAAAAACTTAAATAATACGGTATATTAATTAATTTTTTTTGTATAGTGTTTAATGCCCATTTTTACTACTGAGGCACCACAGGTGGTGGACACTGACAATTCACGAGATAAAATGATATATTAGCAAAGATTATATTTTTTATAGGGAGGAAACTTTCTAGGTTCTAAGTTTAGGGTACCTCCCCTGCATTTGCCATATAATTAGATATTTATAGGTATATAAATTAAATTTGATATTATGTTCTTATGTAAACTGGTGAAGCCAAATGTACAAATTATAAATAACTGATGAATAAAAAATGAAAAGAATATAAAGAAATGGGAGGTTACGGAAATCTGTTTAATTACAGAGGATTCTCATTGCTGTCTAATTTTGGGAGAAAGGAAAAAAATGCTGAGCAGAAGAGAATAAAAGATTAATGAATGCCATTTAAATCAGGATTTAGAAAGGAGAACAGCAATGAATGATGCTATGATTATTAAAACATTAATAAATGTTTGTTATTAAAATGTGACAAACTATATATTGTATTGTCAGATTTTTGAGAAAGTTTATGATATAATTTTTTTTAAGTATAAAGTTCTAGTTCTGAACTATGACAGGAACTGGCACTTGCTAAGGTAAAGTCAATGGTAAATAACCTGAATTCAAGGTTGTGCCAAGGAACAATGAAATAGGATGATGGTATTCTCTGCTGATGATGCTGTTATTATCCCTCTGGTTAACAGACTCAATGTTCTTGGCACATTGGAAGCTCACCAGAGCACAAGTCCTCCAACAGTAACTGATGTTCAGCCTAAGGAGAAGAGTAAGTTTTTGTTGCTAGGTAATAATCATGGGAGGGGTATAGCATCCTACTGAAGGATCATTTGAGTAGTGATTATGATGTTGTTAGCATTTATAAGCCAAGTGTTGGACTCGCTAATGTCCCAAAAGATGGAAAAACTAAGTGCTAATTTCAGTAAGAAGGATCATGTTATAGTTGTTGGTGGTGCAGGAAATAGCCTTGAGAGAATTAATAATTATCAAATTGAGCAAGATTTTGATGACATCAAAGCTAAAAGCAGATATATCAATGTGAAATTTCTGGGTCTGTTAGATAGCCATGATAGGCCTCAGCTTCATAGGGGGTGCTAAATATGAATTTGAGGCTTGATTGTGCACATCCACAAACACCCACATTTGTATGATAGATGTAAATCACCTAAGTTCAGATACTTTACTGTACATGGAATTCATTTGAATTCTAGAGTCAAAATCAGCTTATGCTCCTTATTGCTGACAGAATCAAGGGTAAGATTCCTGTTGTTATTGATGCTACAAGGTGCAGTTTTTTAGGATAAAGGCACCTGATCTGAACCAGAAATTCATCAAGCCAAACCTAATAGCAATTAATGTTAACTTAAATGGCAATCTTATTGGTCATAATGATTGGACAGAAAAACAAGTAAAATTGAAGAGTATTCAGCAAGAAAAAAATAACCTTTATATATTTTATTGAAATATTAGAGGACTGAAAAGTAAAATAGATGAATTATTAAACAGCTTAACTTGTGACAATATAAAACCACATATTACCTGGCTATCTGAATATCATTTGAAACAATAAGAATTACCACAGTTGTCATTACAGGGTTATTGTTTGGGAGCAGAAGGTTCAAGTAAAAAACTAAAAAATAAAGAGAGTTTGCATTTATGCCAGGCAGGATGTACCATTAGATATATCAAAATTTAATTCATAATAGGACATTGAATTATGCACAATCCAATTGGATAGCAAAAATACAAAAATAATTGTAAATGCTATTTACTGCTAATCATTAAAAAACTGAACATTTCTTGATGAAACTTGAAGAGACCATTATCTTTTTATTTAAGACTAAGCATGAAATAATTATGTGGGTATCTAAATATTAATCACTTAATGCCAAGTGTCAGAATGAAGTGATTAAATTCCCTTCTTAATGCATATAACGTGGTGCATACAATGAACTTTCCCACCAAGATTGATAAAAACTCTAGCAGAGCAATATATTTGTAAATTCAGATAAAATGTCAAAACATCATATTCTGTGTCTCCATTGATCAATGGTATCTCTCTGACCATTTTTTTTTTTTTGATTGGTTTATTTATGGACGCTCTTTAACAGCTCAGGTCATCAGCGTCCCATTCACTCAGGGCGTGAAATGGCCGACAAATTTTGCTCAGAGGCCTCTCTTTCAGCCTTGAGGTTCTTTTTCGTGCCGTAAATGTATGACAAGGGACCCACGGCTTTACTTGCCTTCTGAAGGAAGCCATACTTACGATTTTTACGCCCGAAAATATCCATCGGTCCTGGCTGGGTTCGAACCTGCGATCTTGGGTTTAGTTATATGGTTACCAATATGGTAACCACTACACCACCAGGACCGACCTCTCTGACCATGATACTCGAGCAATAGCCAAAAAGGATTCTACAATAAAACTCAAAGAATGTTATAGAGATATTAATGATGTAAACCTCTGTAAAATGGTGGAGACACTTCAACAAGAATTGTGAAATAGTGTCTACAATCCAAATGATATTAACAGTAATTCAACAATTTTTTACACATTTTTAAATTGCATTTGCAAGCATATTTACCATTAAAAATTAAAAATAAGTTAAAATACATGCAGAAAATGGATAACCCAAGGAATTAAAAAATCTTGTCAACATAAAAGACAATTATATATAATGAGCTAAAGCTCAGTAAAGACCCTAAATTAAAAATACATTTTAAAAAGTATTGTAAGATACTTAGGAAAGTCATAAAAGCAGTAAAAGACCTCCATTATCAAACACTTATCAATCAGTCAAAAATCAAAATCAAAATACTTTAACAATTAAGCGATATAACACTCTGCGATATAGCTAATGTGTTTAATGATTATTTTCTTAATGTAACAAAAATTTTATATTTATACTCTAGTAATGACAGAGATGCATTAAGCATTTTACATCATCAATTCCCAGTTAAAATAATGAATTCAAACCATGTACCACTACTCAACTAGAAATTAGCAATATTATTAGAAAACTAAAATCAAAAAACTCTTCTGGCTATGATGAAATTTAACAGCCAAGTCATAAAGGCCCGTGCAAAGGAAATTAGTACCCCCCTTAGTCACTTTTGAAATGAGTCTGTAACATTGGCTATATTTCCTGAGAGGCTAAAATATTCAATAGTAAACCGTCTGTACAAAATGGGAGAAAAGATAAATGTCTGTAATTATAGACCTATAGCTAATTCATCTACATTTTTAAGGTGTTTGGGAAGGTAATGTACAATAGGCTCTACCTTTAAAGTAACACTATTCTAGTTAATGATCAGTTTGGCTTTAGAAAGGAGTTTCAACAGAAAATGCAATTTATACACTCACTAATAAAAATTTAATTGTTAATGAAAGAGTGCATGTAGAAGAAATATTTTGTGATTTATCAAAGGGTATCGATTATGTCAATCATGGAATTCTGATAGACAAATTAGCTTTCTATGGAATAAAAAACCAATATTTAAAATGGTTTATATCCTACCTTGACAAACGGAAACAAAAAGTAGTTAAAAATTGTCCCTTTAAAAATGAAAACAATGCATCAGAGTGAGAAATGATTAACTATGGAGTACCTCAAGTATCTGTTTTGGGCCCTTTTCTTTTTCTGATATATATAAATGATTTCTCCTTACCTATACAAGATGTAGGAAATACTACTCTATTTGCAGAGGACACAAGCATATTGCTCAATGGAAATGCGCCTTTAAAATAAATCTGGTTACACTGATGACCTGAGATATTAAAGAGTGTCCATAAATAAATAAAATAAATCTGGTTTGAATTCGGTTCAAAGCAAAAAAATTGTCTCTAAATCTAGATAAAACAAATGTTATAAATTTCATTATTCATGGATCTCCAGATCCATAATTACACATAAGATATTATAACAGTGTACTTCTACAAAACAAATATATTAAATTCCTTACTGTAATAATTGATAACCATCTGAATTAGAAAGATCAGAGCAGTCAGTCCTATTATACCTATACTTCGCAATGCATGCTTGCAATGCAATATGTGCATTAGTATTGTTGGAGTCAATTATGACTTCAAAACTAGTTTATTATGCTTATTTCTACTCAATAATGTAATGAGGGCTTATATTTTGGAGAAATTCAGTTATAAGTGCACATGTCTTCCTATTACAGAAAAAAGCCATATGAATAATTGCTGGTACATATGGGAGACATTCATGCAGACAACTCTTTTGGCAATTTGAAATTTTAACGTTTCCATGTGAATATATATGATCCCTCATGAACTTTTATATAAGAAATACAGAAAAATTGTTCAAAGTCAAAATATATGTGACAAGAATACTAGACAAAATACAAATCTACATAGGCCAGCTTCAACACTTTCCTGCCATCAAAAAGGAGTTTATTATGAATGCCTTTTAATACAAAATGCTCTTCCCTTTAGCCTAAAATCCATAACAAACAATGATTATTCCATTAAATCTATTCTTAGAAAATATCGTGTAAAAAGGACTATTATTCTGTAAAGGAAAATGCGAGTGACAATTTACCAAGGGTGCCAAAAAAAGTACATACACTTTCAGAATAGATATCTATTTAAATATTTCAAAGTTGGAATGAAACACAACAGTAATGTGTAGTATGATGTTCTGTAAATAGATGTTACTCATATACATTATGATAGCATTGCTATGCGACAATGAACAAATGAAGCCAAGATTATTGTAAATCAATAATGAACAAATGCAGCAAAGATTATCGTTAATCAAGAATGAACATATGAAGCCAAGGTTATTGTATGATGTTCTGTAAACAGATGTGACTCATATTACATTATGCTAGTATTGCTACAACAAAATGGAACCAAGATTATCTTCTGAACAGCTGTAAGCAATTTTGAAGTGGTACTGGAAAACCGAGAATGATGTTGAAGTTCAAAGGCAATGGACACGTGTGTACAGAACAGAACTGCCAACGCAAGTAACAACTGCCATTTATGCACTCTATGGAAATTAGGTATTTTACTTCCAACAGGATGGTGGACCATCACATTACCACTGACATGCATGTGCATACCTTGATACCTGGCTTCCAAAGCACTGGATAGGAAGAAGATGTCTGATTGAGTTTCCATCACGTTCTCCAGATCTAACTTTGTTGGACTTCTATCTATGGGGAACTCTTAAGGATGTTGCATACCATAGAAAACCAGCTACTCTGGCAGTACTTTGGGAAAAAATTGAAACAGCATGTACTGCAATCGCTGAGGATACTTTTGCAAACATTGCTCAATCAGTAGTTCAATGAACTCAGAAGTATATCAATGCTGATGGTGGGCATTTTGAGCAACTGTTGTAACTGTAAAAGTCTAAGATGATTAGTGCTCATCATTTTCTGTTTGTGTGAATTCAGTTTTGTTATGTTGACACAGTTTTTTCTTTGCTTGAAGTATGTATACATTTTTGGCACCTTCTGTATAATACAGAGTTAAAATTATTATAATAATTTTATATCAATGCATATGTAAACATATATATATGGTGTTAATGAACTACACCGAATAATTTCAGAGTGTTTACAGATGTCATAAATAAGCAATTTGGGATAGTAAACATGTGTGCAAACCTGTTCAAATTTCAAAGCTATAAGTTTCTAAAGCACCCTACACCACTGGTTGATGAAGATGCCCCTCAAAAGCATTATAAATAATAACAAAGGGAAGCTTCTGAATGTATTACTCTGGAGCCATTGTAATGGCATTAGCTTTCCAGTAGATGGTCATTTGCTTTCAAGTTTGACTTTAGTACATTTTTAGTTTGCTTGTTTTCTGACTGTCTTAATAATACAGCTTTTAACCTATATTTTAAGTTGATGTTTCAATTTATTGACTTAGATCTTAATGTATCAATTCATATATTTACAACCTTTGTAGATGTTATTGTACTTAAAAATCAGAACCGTGTCCTGAGTATATATTAAGTAAATAAAGTTTTAGATATCATGCTAATAGTAAGCATATTAGCCATTGTA
Source organism: Metallyticus violacea (assembly GCA_030762175.1). Lineage (NCBI taxonomy): Eukaryota > Metazoa > Arthropoda > Insecta > Mantodea > Metallyticidae > Metallyticus > Metallyticus violacea. The sequence goes on along the minus strand of CM060831.1, from coordinate 93,155,635 downwards.
TGTTGGTAATACACTCATTGTTGAGAAAGAGAATAAAACTTGAAAACATTTAGCAAGTTTAATTCATAATTCTTTAGTGTGTATTAAGCAGCATTTCATTTTTAGTAAAATAATAACATTAACACCATGCAAAGAATTGAACATGCGATTTACAAAATATCAGTTTTTGCATTATACATTACACCATCCAAGCAAAGAGCTCCCTGTATAGTAGTATACATAGAGAAAGGAGGCATTTAATAGATGTTCAGTGTAATATGTCAAATGAATAGTTCCAGATTTGAAGGATTTTTATGGCACTAAATGTTGAAAATACCGATAACAAGCTGCGCAAAATCAATATTTCTATACTCGCAAGACAATTTTAAAAACATAAACTAATTTTTCACCCAGTTTGAATTAACACAGAGTTATCAGTATCTGTTGCCAAAATGTTTAACACCATATAACTATGTTATGTTCAGTTGTTGACCATACATTACTTTCTTAAATTGCTTAAAAATGACATTTCTACACTCTCTGAAAATATTTCGGTGTAGTTCGTTTACCCCCTGTATAGTACAATTTTGTGTGATTAAGTGACATGTCTGTCTTTGCTTCTCCGTTTTTGTTGTTTGGTTGAGTTGTTTTAGGTGTTGCTTTTTCATTTTTATTGTAACTATTTATGTAGATGTATATAATATTTTTTGTAAATGTAGATTGTGTGTTATTTTGGTAGTTCTATATGATCAGTTCTATGTTCACAGGTCTCTGTGGCTAATTCGTGAGCTCACTGAATACTCCAGGAACTAAATTAAAATAATTATACGAGAGAAGCATTATGGTATAAATTGAGAAAGAAGTTAACTGCAGAAATGGTAGAGATACAAGATACAATTCTATATGAATTGTGACAAGGGTAAGTCGTGCAGAAACATGTGTTAAAATTAAGTCCAATCTACTTAGTCTGTTTATAGATATTATGTTAGGCTTAAAAAATGTCTATAGACATATGCCAATAAATAGTGAGATTTAAGTGGTGCCAATATCAGTTATAACATTAGAAATTCAAAGGCATGATTATGCTGGTAAAGGTCTGTGAAACATATTCTGTATAATTCAATTGTAAGTGGAGCATAAGAGTATTAAATCGACTCACTGTCTAATTAAGAATAAATTAATTGCTTTACTGTATTAGTTCCGACCTGAAATTTATTTTGAATGAAATGAAAATATTGTTTATTGTTTTATTACAGATTTGTTTGTTACTAGAAATATATAAAGAACACTTTCTATGAATGGTACTGCACCTTTAAAATTATGTGTTCGGTGCTTACCTTTAACTCAGGATTCTGATCAGCATCATAAGTGTTTTCCTCATGAATTTCTGGTTGTTTCAACTGAGGTGAGCATGTATCAGCATCCTTTTGTTCCTCTTTAATGTGCTGACTATTCATTTTCTTAGGCCTTTTTTTTTTTTTTTTTTTTTTTTACTTATGACCTCTAATACTGCAAAAGAAGAAAACATAGCATTAATTGTATAAAAGTCTAAAATAATAGCATAAAGCATAGGAAGAGCAATGGTGTGACCATAGCGAAATGTTGGGCTGATAATAGGTAATATTAGGTAATATGCCTTTTAAAAAGTTCCAGTTGTCCCATTTACAATGAGAAGTTCCCTTAAGGATAGGCATATATCAAAGATGAATATTGCATAAGCTGCCCAACAAAGATGACCAAACAGGTGAATCTGCTACTTGAATTTGAAGACTTAATCAAAGCAGATGGAAGGGTAACTGTAGACACTATAGCCACTGCTATTGGCTGTTAATACAGCAGGCCTACCTCAGTCTTGGGTTCCCATTAGCAGCCCCAAACAAAACATGCATCAGTACAGTGAAAAACATTGTGCATCATCTGTGAAAAAAAGTTCAGTGACATTATTTGGGAAAGTAACGTTGGCAGTCTTCTGGGATCATGAAGGCATACTGCTCCCTACAGTCCAGCCCCAAGGACAAATTGTAATTTTTTTTTTTTTTAATTCATTAATGGATACTCTTTAACATCTCAAGTCATCAGCGTCCCATTCAATTCTGGGCGTGAAACGGCCGACAAATTTTGCTCAGAGGCCTTTCTTTCAGGCTTAAGGTTCTTTTTCGTGCCGTAAATGTACGACACGGGACCCACGACTTAACTTCCCTTCCGAAGGAAGGCATACTTAGAATGTTTACGCCCGAAAAAATCCATCGATCCTTTCCGGGTTTGAACCCGCGACTTTGGGTTTACAAGGCAAGTATGGTTGCCATTACACCACCAGGACCGACTCATTGTACACAAGGATTATGTTGGGCAATGAAAGTAATTTTCCTATTTATTACGTACGTTCTATATCCATTATTAATTTCCTTAATCACTGTTTCTAACTAAGGGACTAAACCAAAGTGGATTTAAAATGTATTCAGACTTCAAAAGTAAAGTGATTCTTTTCATATATAATTTCATTTAGCATTCGTTTCTACGGAGTATTCCAATATCTTAACAAATTTAGAGCACATAATGATAAGAATTATTCAGAGTATATTTACTTTACCTATCTTGTATCAGGTAAGCAAAGTTCACAATGCAACATCTAAGTTTACCACTGATATTTGCGGCCATGAACTCCAAACTATAACAAATAAATCTGTGCTTATTCACTTGTAATTTGTTTTGCTGTAATAATGTATATACTCATTTTATCGTACATTTTTATAACTGTATAATTGCAAACGCTAAGGAAATTTCTGTTCAAAGTTAACCTTGATTGGCTGCTCATTTTGTTGTCATTGTGCCATAAACCATGAAATTTGACGGACACGGTAAGAAAACCTCTACTTTTAAGAACTGGGTCTGCTTGAAAAATTAATTTGACTACAGAATTTTAATGTTTGTATTGTCAGGGCACTTTGTGAAACATTCTTTTATATTTTAATATTTACTTATTTTTGCAGTATAGCAACAGTGTTCAGATAAGTTAAGAACTTCATTCCTCACACCCATGTCAAAGCATTACAGTGCATTTGCATGTCAAGTGTGAACCAGTTTATAATTCCTGAATTTGTATGTGAGCATTAGATGTAACAGCTGCCTTTAAAGTGCATCTCTTTTAAAACTATGGATAATATTGGGTCTTCGCATTGTAGTTATCTGGAGGATGGGATTTTATTTTTGTACACTATAACCTTCAATATAACACGTTCCATTGGTACATTATTAGTTCCTGGAGTAGCAGCAGCAGAATCAACTGCGGGAGCATTGAGGGAAAAAGGGAATGGGTTTCCTAAGGGGGAAGCCAGTTCCTAGAGACAGCGGCGAAAGAGGGAATGTATTAGCTACATTAAGCTACTTCACTTGTATAGTAGCGTACATCGTTAAGGCACTGCGCTCAATGATTGGAAATTTTAATCCGGACTCTAATACTACATGTCGTTTTTTTTTTTTTTTTGTCACCAGTTAGGAGATTTGCCACAATTACAAATGATTTACTCTTGAATTTGTTGCGAATTGCAATTACAGCAGTTTCCACTTCTAGGATTTGCCCGAGGTTAGTGTGTGTGTGTGTGTGTGTGTGTGTATGAATTAGTTGCGAATTGGAAAAGATTGTGTTAACTTGCTCACATATTCAGTCTCATTTAAAATCGCCATTCTAACCTCATAAACCTTATCTTCTTACTCCTTAATTAGTTGCGAATTGGAATTACAGCAGTTCGTCACTTCTAGGATTTGCCCGAGGTTAGCCTTAACCTATAATTTCTTTATGACGTTCATATTTATTTCTGAAAAGAAAGCTGTAAATACTTATGATATATTTACGAATTGGTAACAAAATGATTTAAATGGCATTACCTCACATTCCTGTGAATTTAGTTATTAGCAATAGCAGAATCAATTTTTAACAGCAGCTGATTCCACTACGCAAGACATAAATGCATTAACATGCAGACGACGTTTTAATTAATATCTCATTTAAATTAAACTTCTCATTCATTGTACATGTCATGTAGCGTTTGAACAAACTAAATGGAAGCCTTTCAAGATCCTGATAGCTTGCTCACATATTAAGTCGTATTTAAATAGACAAAACATAAATCCATTAACATGCTGGCATCTCCCTAGGAAACCCATTCTTTTTCCCTCAATGCTCCCGCAGTAGCAAGAGAAGAGCAGAAATTATGTCTCTTTGTAACGTCAAATCTAGCGTATTGCTTGGAATTAGCGTTACAAGCAGCATCGAATGCTAGTGTTGCGCTGCTGGAAAGAATCTCTTGCTATGCAACAAGATATTCCTCCGGCAGCAAGAGATTCTTTTCAGCAGCGCAGCTCTAGCTTTTGATCCAGCTTGTAACGTCCAGTTTTGAGCTGTTGTTACACAGCTGATTTTTGCGTCTTGTATCTCAATTTCACTCTTCAGGCTGTCGGCAGTTCTCTAGGTGGTCGTCAAAGTTGGATGAAAGTTTAACAATGACTTAGTTTCGTCCGAAAAAGAAAGAAAACTACAAGTAAAACAATTTTATAAATAGTGAGACAATCCTGTCATTACCCACAGACATGATTTCTTATGCTGCCCATCCATTATAAGACGTTGCACCAGAAAGTTCATTTTTAAAACTTGACAGTAACTCATCTTGTTAACGCAATTCATAGCAGATTTACGAAGAATAATATTCGAGGTAAAATATATTTTTTGTGCACAATCTAGGTTATGTTGCACATAAACTAAAAATATGAACTGGCCTCGTATGATTAATAATGAGTGTAAAAGTGTAAGTAAATAAATCTCCCAATGGCAATGCATAACAAATGTATGTAATTTTATTTAAAGCACACAGCAGTACCAATAGAAAGTGTTATATTGAAGGTTATAGTGTACAAAAATAAAATACCATCCTCCAGATAACATTACAATGTGAAGGCCTAATATTATCCATAGTTTTAAAAGAGATGCACTTTAAAGGCAGCTGTTACATCTAATGCTCACATACAAATTCTGGAATTATAAACTAGTTCACACTTGACATACAAATGCATTGTAATGCTTTGACATGGATGTGAGGAATGAAGTTCTTAACTTATCTGAACATTTGCTATACTGCAAAAAGTACTGGGTCTACTTGTAAAATTAATTTGACCACAGTATTTTAATGTTTGTATTGTCAGGGCACTTTGTGAAACATTCTTTTATATTTTAAGATTTACTAAGTGATTTTTTATTAAGTATACAAAATGAAATTTTTGACAAACCAATGGCCATCACCATGGCACATATGGTTAATGCTTTGGTTCTTGTGAGTTGCAAGAGTAAGGTCACAGAATTGAATTCTGCCTGGTCAAGTTGCAAGAAGGTAATGATGAGCTTGTCATTTTCAACTATTCCATTGATTGTCTGGACCATATAGTACTTGGCATGGGATAAATGCAGTAAAAATGAAGTTCTACTTCATATAGATCCAGAATGTTGTAGATTACAAACAAAAGGAAATTTAAAGATTATTGCAAAAATGTTCTGTAACAACAGTGACATAAATAATGGCATTATTTATTTTTTTGTATTGGGGTTTTTCAGAGGAAATGACAAATTAATGTTACGAACTCACTCAAATTTCACTAATTTTGTTCCACTTACTTGGACATGTTTCAAAGGTGGTTGCCTCCATCTTCAGCTTGATCCCACTGTCCGCTTGCAAGTGTGATATTAAGATGTTGCTCAGTGCCTTTAACAAACTTATGAGGTAGCTGTTATTTGAGAGATCAAAGTTAACCAAAAGCTCTTTGTTTTTGTTTATAAATATATTTTCCCATACTGTTAATTCTATGGGTTTTTGAAGAGCTTTTAATAGTTTTGGTTCCTTTTGGAATAAAAATTTTAAAAACTGACAAATCACTGAAATTTGGCATATACAGAAAAGATACCCACACAGATAATTATATAAAAAATAACAGCCAAAATCCAAAACAACATAAACCAGCCATAATCAACAGCTTCACATTCAGATTAACAAACTTGCCAATAATCAAGACAGAATACAAATTGGAGTACCAAAAAATCATAGATATAGCACAAAAAATAGCTACACAATAGATCTTGTCAGCAAGAAAATAGAGGAATTCAGAAAGAAAAAACAAATAAAGGACATCACCACACTTAAAGGCTACCAAGGAGATCATATATATAAAAAATTCACATTCCACCCATGGGCACACCAAAAATTCCAGAAGATTTTTAAAGAGGCAAACATCATTTTGGCCCCAATAAATAAATTCAGTTTAATAAACTGAAACACCGTTTCCACTTAAACACCAACACAAAAGACAAAATTCCACAAGGAAAGCAATCAGGCATTTATGAAATCGGTTTTAAAGACTTACATGAAATAATAAGCAAAACAAAAAGAAATATTACTATACTTTTTAAGGAACACATGACAAATGTTAAATACAAACATACAGATAAATCAGCAGTGGCAGACCATTTTTGGCAAAAAAAAAAAAAAAAAAAACATGAATTCCAAAAGGAACCAAAACTATTAAAAGCTCTTCAAAAACCCATAGAATTAACAGTAAGGGAAAATATATTTATAAACAAAAACAAAAGAGGTTTAGGTTAATTTTGATCTCCCAAACAACAGCTACCTCATCAGTAAGTTCGTTAAAGCCACAGAGCAACATCTTGATACCACGGAAGCGGCCAGTGGGACCAAGCTGAAGATGGAGGTAATCACCTTTGAAACATGTCTAAGTAAGTGGAACAAAATTAGTGAAATTTGAGTGATTTCGTAACAATAATTTGTCTTATAATGGCATTAACCCTTTACTAAACAATAATTTTGTAAATGATATTATAAGCTGTATAACATGATTCTGAAAATGCAATTACTCTTAAAATTCTCATTAGTACATGGAATGAAAGCCTCAGTTATATGTTAATAACTCTGCTGCATATAGGATATAATCTTTAACAACCTTACTCATAGTGTAAAGCAGTTGAAAAATATGTATTACTTGGCATCTCAATCCTTACATGTTTAACTATGAAAGTTTTCTCAATAGATTACTATAAAACAGCATAGTTCTGTTTTATATATTATTACAAGTTTTACTGGTAAATTACATATTTAGACTGCTGAATAATAATTGTTGTAACATATTTCTTAAGCTGTATCAGGCTGGGAAAAGAACCAGAAATCTACCTGATATTCATGGAAGTTTCTAATGATAAGGACAAATCTTCAGCAGCTAAGAAAAATCACACTTCTTCACTTTTCTTATGCAATTAGCCATGGTTTAATGCAATAAATAACTTTGCAACAAAGGACATAGCACAGGTGTATTGCTTATGCAAAATTGGGTAGAGCCAGCAGATTATTCCAAAATAAATTGCAAAAGCAGAGGATGCACTTTCTAATCATGCCTTGGCCAATTTCTCTTAAAGTCAAATGACAATTTGCTTAATGGCCTCAATTGCACCATTCATTCCATTCAGTTTAATATTACACTATAGCAATTAGCAATTAATGTTTAAATTTTTACCCAAAGGTAAATGGGTATTTCAGCAGCATGTATATATTGATGTATTATTTTATCATATATGAAAACCATTTATGCTTTCCACATTGCACACACTGCTATAAGCCGTTCGAGACATTATTGCCAAAATTCTGAAAAGCACTTGTTAAAATGGATGTTTACATCTTTATGCTAGCATGTTGAAAATCAATATATATATTTATCTTCAATTAAAGAAATATCAAAATTATTAATATTGTATTAGGCTAATAGCTACTCTTGTGAGCTCCTTTAACAGCTATTTTGTTGTTCACGCATTATGTAGCTTATGTTAAAGTATAACACTCATAATAATTACTGACAAGCTATGGAATTTGGGCCAACTAATGCACTATTAAATATTTCTGAAGTGAATGAATCTGAATATGTGTATGGAAGTTGCTACAAAAATTTTTGAGATATGCAACATTGAACTATAAGAAACTGCCATATATTGGATATTCTCATACACTACAGCAAGTTCTATATAGCACCTCTGCCTCTGGAAGTAGTATGCCACTCGCACTTTGGCATAGCATTCATCTTCTCTTCAATGGCAGCAACAGCCTCTTCCTGGCTGGAAAATCAGTGTCTATGTAGGAGACTGTTCACATTTTATTACTAAAAGAAATTACATGATATCCAGTTGAAATTGCAGGTATGATGAAATTATTAATTTACTGAAATTAGGAGCAGCATAATCTTGAGGTCATCCTATTCTCGGTCTTGTCTCCTTGATCTTTGTGAACACATAGATACATGTAATAGTCATCTTCTTTTCTTTGTACTTTAGTACCATAGAAAGAAAACAATCATTGTATAAGTTATGTTTTGTATGTACATTAAATTGATAATGTCCATTTACAACTAACTGTTTTTACTTTATTACAGCAAGATTAGTTTGTAAAATATTTTTCATCATTTTTCAATGATATGGACAGATTGCATTTTCATTTCTAGATTTATTGTGTGTGCTACACATTCAGTAATGAAGTTTTTTCACAATGTAAAAATATCAAGACCATTTCAAACCTTAAATCCACTTAAAAATTATATGTAAGTTTGGTGCTTTTCTGCATACAGAATTCTATTTTGTACCTGATGTAAATGTATTAACCAAGACTTGATTAAATTTAAAACCAACATCATATCAAAACCACTAAAATGAAGCTATTATATATTCTAGATTACGTTAGCTAGTCGATTTTTGCACTGCTCAGAATGTGTTTCATGAGCTACTGCAGCTGATGAACTCTCAGTATGTATAACTACCCTCAATCTTCGGGGCAGAGATGACTTCAGATTTCTACTGTAGTGCAAAGGAGAGGCTACAACATCCCAGATTAATTAAAGATACAATGGTTAAAATTATCCAGTATATTTAGAAATTATGTTTAAGGACTTCTGTAAAGGATTAAGGATGTACAGTGCTTATGATACCGATGGCACATAGGTAAAAGAGTGGAATGATGTTCTATGGGAGACCCTCTTGACCAACAGGCCAGTTGGGGTGAGTCGAGTTCCTTCATCTCTTATGGTACAGAAACATTTCATTTTCACTATTTACAAGAATTGAAGCAACTTTGAATTGGGCAAGAGTTTTCACAATTCTGCCATAAATGAATTATTCTATAGTGACATCATACATTACAGCACAGTAATTTAACTTCAATAAACCGTGGTTACAAATAAAAACCACTAATAGTGAACAAAAGCCTGCATTTTATTTATCAAATTGATCAAGTTAGTTAAGTCAACCCCTCTCCCCCAAATGCATTAATTTTGCAGATTCAGCTTTGTCAATATTATTGCTTTATTTTAACAGAAACAAAATGTTTCAAATATTACCATCCATTTATCTGCTAGAATGGCAATGGTTACCAACAAAAATATGCCAATTTACTTGCAAAAATATACAATTCGACATTATACCATAATATATAAGGCTACAGAAATAGGTTTCAAAAATGCATTAAAAAGAATTAATTAACTGCACTTTAGCCTCATTAATTATTGCTTGTTTACATTCATCTCAATTTTAGAATGAATATGAAATTGTAAATTAAGCATACTGATTTACCATTTGCTAATATTGTAATGTATTATTCATTTATCTGTTTCTCTAAACTTATTTTTGTCAAAAGGGCAAGCACATATGTATGCAGTTTTTCTTCCCTGTATTTGTGTGTTTCCCACAAAACTGGCCAAAGCTTATATCTGAAGTTAAATTTGAGTTATTAAATGCGTGTAACACCTATATTACAACAGAATATAGAAAGCACATTTTATTTTACACCACATAGTGTTCACTGTTACTATTACTATATTTTTTGGGTAGAAAGGTGAATTAGAAAAAAAATGCTATTCGGTTATAAACGTATGCTATATTTTGTTGAAATGCTTTGAAAAAAATCATATTTCTCATTTAACACATTTTGTAATATGTACAGGGCATTTAAACATATCATTTTAAATAAACGTTACTTGGTGGATAGTTTTTTTTTTTTAAAGAAACAAGTACAAATACCCATACATATGCTGAATTCCTACTTGCCGTTCAACATTTTTCGGGAAAGGAGTCAATTTCAATTCCTTATCGTCTCCCTTGGGGTTGCACCCCACAACGGCGCATTTATATTTTAATAAATATACATTTAAACATGCATCATGATTTCTCAACAACCATCTCGAAATCAAAGCATGGCGTAACAATGCACATTTCTTCTTCGTTTCGGAACTGCAAATAACCACTTTCAAAGAGATTTCGCATACAATTATTCGGTTCCCTTAATTTTGCCAACTCTAAAGCACATATTAATGAAAAAAAAAAAAGCTTCCATTTGGCGAAATAGATTTAAACACGATTTAATTTTGCAGCCTTAGCTACCTCGTGAGAAACATCTGTTGGAATTGTCAAACAACTGAGTTGCGAGCGCAGCACCAATTTTGAAGGTATCCCCACGGGATTTCTGGCGTTCACATGAGGTTCCAAGGTCATCATTCCAGTAGCAATAGCCTGCATGTTACTATTTAAAAACAATTTTGATGTACTAAGCAAATACACAGAATCAATAATAAATAATCGAAAGTATCATCGATTTTCATTGCCTTTGAAATTTAATTTAGATGTTAGTGTATTAAAAACATATACAACAACCGCTTTTTGAAGGGTATTACAAAGCTCTTTATCATAAAAATATAATTCTGAAACACACATTAGATTAATATTTCACATTTGTTATCTTCATTACGGTGCTTTTGTTAAATATAAATCATATGCAACCTTATAAACATTTTATTTTATTCAAAAACAATAATGAGAAAATTAAACACTTTGTCTTCCAATTGTACTCCAAATAACTTAATTTCCCTAATTTTCCGAAACTATTTTTCTTGTCTATTAAATTGGTATATGCCAAATTATGTTGTGAATATTGGTGTCACTAGAGGGGTTTTTAAAATTTGGGTTTCAGGTATGTCCTCATTCCTTATGGCCTGATTTTCATAAACTATTTTCCTAATCTTATTTACTCAGTATATGCGGAGTTTTGTTGCGAAAAAGCAAATAGTGCCGCTGGGGTTTTAGGTAAACCCCCACTCCTAATGATGTGATTTCCCCGAGTTCATAAACTATTTTTGTTATTCTATTTAAAGGCATATAGGGAGTTTCGCTGCGAAAATACATATATTAATCCCAACAGAACGATTTTTAAATTTTGGGGTGAAAACAATCCCCCTTCTAAGAGTAAGAATTCACTGATTTTCAGGAAACATTTTTCTTTATTTTATTCAAATGGTATATATAGAATTTCATTCTGACAAACATTAATGCCGGCAGAGCAACTTTTAATTTTGGGTAACTCCCACCCCCTGTTAATATTTTAATTTCACTAATTTTCGGAAACTATTTTTATTATTTTATTTCAATAGCATTTACAGAGTTTTCTCGGTCATTAGAACTATTTTTTAATTCTGTTTTAACTCCGAAAAGTTTTTCAGGTATACCCCTACTACTATTAACCTAATTGTCATGATTTTTTAGAACTACTATTATCTATTCAATTTAAAGAATTTAGCTGATTTTCGTCGATATAAAGCAAAAATTGCGCCGCTAGAGCGATTTTTCAAAAATACTTTGGGTTAATCCTCATCCCCAAATAATCCCATTTTGCTGATTAACGGACTCTACTAATCGTTTGTTTACTGATGGCTTTTTTTTATGGACGCTCTGGTCATCAGCGTCCCATTCAACTCAGGGCGTGAAACGGCCGACAAATTTTGCTCAGAGGCCTCTCTTTCAGGCTTGAGGTTCTTTTTCGTGCCGTAAATGTACGACACGGGACCCACGGCTTTACTTCCCTTCCGAAGGAAGCCATACTTAGGATTTTTACGCCCGAAAAAATCCATTGATCCTGGCCGGGTTCGAACCCGCGTTTTGGGTGCAGGAGGCAAGTATGGTAACCACTACACCACCAGGACCGACCGATGGCTATATGCGAAGTTTCGTTATAAAACAAACAAATACAAATAGCGACCGCCACAGCATTAACAAACGCGTGAGACGTTTTGACTATTTTTTTTTTTTTGTCCTTTTCTGTTCCCGTAAGAGGGGGGACGCGACTTGAGTCGTTGATCTACAGATGCTCCAGGTGCGGGCTTTGCGGACACTGAGTACCTGTGGTATTTCTGATGTTACTAAAAGCAGCCGAGCTCCTCCCGTTGGGAAGTTGTCCGGATAGGTTGGACTCAGTGTGGCAGTGGTCCCGTAACTCACGGGTAAATGAGTACCCGCGGCGGCAGTATGTCCCAAAGAAGTGCCTACGGCGGCACCTTGTAGGCAGGTAGTTACCTGAATCACTGTTGTCGTGGGGAGGGTGGTGGTTACCTTAATTCTGGGGTGACACACTACTTAAAATTGAGTAGGTCTGTGCTAGACGTGACCTATCCATCAGTGAGAATCTGGTAGCCAAGTTCGCTTGGGCGACAGATCGTCTACGGCCGAAGGATGGGTCGATCCAGACTCTTAAGTACCATCCTAAATGGGGGGGGGGGCATTGGGCTGCACAGATCTCTGGTCTCGGGGAGGGATCCCCATGCAACATTGCCCTTTTCGGTACCTAGTAGGTACTATCGATGCAGATTTGGATAGATTAATAAAAAAATCTTTCTATTGGTTCAATCACAATAGCTTACATTCCTTCAGAATTCACTACAAAAACAAGTCAATTTTTCACGGGTCGGCTGCATAGATCCGTTCCTTCGGAATTTCGCATAAGCCAGTGCACATTGTTATGGACACACTATTTGCGCTCTGCAGTTACTTACTTTGCATGAGCCTTCGCACATTCTCTTTCCTCCCCTTCCCTTTTACCTTCCATTTTCATCCAGTTTCTTTCTAGGCTTTAATTAACCCTTTTATCTTTAGATAATAAATTCCTATCTTTAATCATGATTTCCTCTGGCTTTATAATAAGTTTTATTTTTTTATATTTCAAACAACTTTCTTTACTTAAACAAATTACATCGGTCATTTGACCAGCAACAATATAAGGACGTGGTTTCCATTTATGGGTCCTCCCAATAGTGAACTTTCTTTGTTTTGTTCGAATGGAAAACTGCGCAGTTGCGAACATATATGGCACGTATATGTTTGAGTTTATCTTGAAAATGTTTGGAATTTGAACAAAAACATTTAAATTGTTACTGTGGCACCATAATTGTTCAACACAGTAACCATGTAAATCAATACATTTGGTCCAAAGTCTTTCCAAATTTTTAATACCCAGTAAAATAAGATTTGTCCAGCTATGAATAACGAGCGTCTGTTTCAGCTTTAACCTCATCATTTGATGTGAATCTTCGTCCACAGGTCATTTCTTCAGGTTTGGGAATAAACAGTAATAGCTGGTAGGCAAAACGGGCGAATGATCTATGTGAAAGCATTTAGCAGCGAAAGTCAAGAGGTTTTGCAGCAAGAATCTCTGACTTGTGAAGGCGATTTATTGTGATAAAAGAGAACTTTCTTTTTCGCAAGGTGTGGACGTTTAGCTTGAATAGCATCCTTCAGGAAGTGCAATACTCCCTGGTGATGTTTTTGTCCTTCTGGAGGTTGTCTACGAGATCCACACCATGAAAATCCCACAAAACCGTAGCCATAACTTTTCCTGCAGATAAAACAGTTTTTTTGCTTTCTTTGGTTCACTTTCACCTGTTGCCCCCCACTGTTTGGACTGCTCCTTCGTCTGGCATGTAGTGATGAACCCACGTTTCGTCTACTGTTATGAATCGTCGGCGAAACATACTGGAATTGAGCTTAAAGAATTCTAAACACTCTTGCGAAATTTTCATTCTAATGCACTTTTGGTACACGGTTAACAAAAGCGGTACCCATCAAGCGGAATGATTTCTCATAGTCCAAAACTTCGTGTAAAATGTTATGGACACGGCCCCACGAGGTCTTTGCAATGTCAGCCAACTCGATTATTAATTATTAGCTGCCACCTGATAAAATATTTAAATTAATTTGCTCATGATACCAAATGTGGAATTGGCAGATGTAGGCAACTTCACCCATGATCTACATACATCATTCATGGCATCACTACATTTAAACATTAATAAACAATATCTAGTAAACCTAATAGAAAAACAATAAACTCTTCAGATTACAGAAAAATGTCATTGCAACCTGTTCTGGCCTACTTACACAAACCAACAGTAACTGTTCCAAAATATCTACGCCTTCTCTTTGATAACACATTTCAACTCTAAGAATGATGCATAAAATATTCAGTATTTAAGCAATAAAACCGACTTAGTGGAGGATGTGCTAGACTGCGTTAAGACTTTAGTAGTAGTTTAACAGAACATGGCTCAACAGAAAATTAGACATCACTATACACAATTAATGGCTATAAACTATCTTCCTTCTATTGTAGAACTGGTTCGAACCCGGTCAGGACCGATGGATTTTTTCGGGCGTAAAAATCCTAAGTATGGCTTCCTTCGGAAGGGAAGTAAAGCTGTGGGTCCCGTGTCGTACATTTACGGCACGAAAAAGAACCTCAAGCCTGAAAGAGAGGCCTCTGAGCAAAATTTGTCGGCCATTTCACGCCCTAAATTGAATGGGACGCTGATGACCTGAGATGTTAAAGAGCGTCCATAAATAAATCAATTAAAAAAAATTATTGTAGAACTCATAAGTGTGAATGTAGTAATACATATTAAAGATGAGAAGTTCAGAGACGTTTCGTCCGCAACTACGGCGTACATCTTCGGTGGCGTGAGCGAAGTCTCGGAAAAGGGTATCACTGCGTCTGAAGTGTTGGCTGTCAGAGTCGCTATATTAATACTGCCAGTGTCCTCTGCTGGTTGGTCCGGGGCGGATAGTGTCGGTCGGCTGGAGGAAGGAATCTTGCCTCTCCTATGATAGGCTCGCTATGTTTTCACGCGTTGTGTGTTGTGCTTTTTCAATTGTTGATACGAGTTGCTCCATGACCACTCCAAGTCCCATATATCGTGGGCGTCATACGGGAAAGAGCCCGGACGCTCCACGATATCATCCTGGACCACCCCAATGAGCTGGGCAGAGCTTTAGGGGCCTATGACCATAGAGCCCCTAGAAGGTGCAAATCCTATAGTCTGCCCAAGGACACATGGGACCCCTTGAATAAAAATTCTAACATTCACCATGGTCCAAAACAGACTAGCTTCAAACCTGACCCTGAACAACATCCTATAAATCCCCGCAAGCGGCAACCATGCTGAGCCCCACGGTTGATAACCGAGGTTAAGCAGCATTGGGCGTGGTCACTACTTGGATGGGTGACCGCCCCAAGAAATGTCACGCGCCACTTGCACAGCCGAAACACAAACCATCTTCCTGTTTCCATCTTAATTGATCCTATGTCCATCGAGCAGGTAAAGCCGCGAGCGGCTAGGTACTGCTGACCTATGACACCCACCTGGGCGAAGACCCAGGTGACCCGTACTGGCTTCTGCTGTTTAGTTTGAGAGCTTTTTTTTCCTTGTTGAAATTTATGGGATATTTGTAAAATGGCCTCTCGTTGCAGTCTTGCACGATAGTGTGTAATAGAAGAACGGACTAGTGTCCTGAAACTTGATATGTTCCCCCTCTGTTTCGATGGAATGTTCTGCTAGCCCGGACTTATCTCTTTGGCCTAGACGACAATTCCTGTTGTGTTCTTTGACCAGCAGCACAGGAGAGGCAAGGCTGCTCCCATCAGCCGCCTAGGACCAATCAGCGGAGAGCACTGGCAGTATAAATATAACGATTCTGACAGCCAATAGGAATTTCATCAGTCGCACAATGCCAGCGAGCGGTGCGGACGCGTGCCAAGTGCCTGTGCTTATAGCGATGCTTTATCAACTATACGTCACATAATGCATGCATTGTGGATGCCTGCATAACCAGTGCCGGTTATATAACTAACTATACAGAAGTTTGTTGTGCTTATTTAACAACTATTCGTGTTTTTTGTGTATATAAACAATTATTGTGTGTGGTGAACTAATGAACCTGCCACAGTGCTCAGTGTAACGTCCACAGCAAAATAAACTTAGTGTACACCAGTGTAACAGTGTTTAAATGTGTTCCATGCTTGGTTTTTGGTTATAAACAATACGAAACAGGCCACAAACCTCAGGAAAAAAAAACTCCCACGTGCCCTTGTTGCACGGAGGGCTGCCACGCTGTCCTCTCTCCGCTAGCTGCGAGGAGCCAGCCTCTCTACTAGCAGTTCAGCTATAAGCCGGAAGGCAGCGCTGAGTGTGAAAGTAGAGATACCCCTCGCTGGACCAAATAGTAGTACTGGTTCCCCCTAGGGCAAACCCACTACATAACCCACTGTCCACATCTACCTCTGTGTTTTACTACTGCCTCACCAAAAACCCATATGACGACCATGGCTTCTACCACGGACTCTCAAACATATTTCATTGATGGTGGAGACCACCACATTCATGAATCAGCCTCTTATCATTGACCCTCCACTACCACTCGCAGCCGATGCGTTAGCTGTGCTGCGACTGGAAAAGAAGGCCAGGCAAGAATTCCTCAGTGCGGCCGAAGCAGAACTGGTCAGGATTCTGTCAAACCCTGACCCCACCATCACGCCTGCAGCAAGCACTGCTGTAACCAAAATGTCGGCGCATAGAAATCGCCTACATGCAATAGACGACTACATTTGCAAGAGTCTCACGGTCCAACAATCCTCATGGCAAACCGTGACATCACGACATTCAGCTCGACCTGGAAACACCGCAGAACGGTCACAACCTACCACCACCTCAAATAGATTCGAACCCTTACAGCCGCCAGCGGCATCTGCCAACAACACTGCAATAATCACGGAAGAACCATCTACGGGAGCTATCAAGAGGCGCAGGAACTCTGGTACCTCCACCACCACCACAGCAATGGAGACCGGTGATCCGGCCCCTTCCACCGCCCAAGACACAGTAAGCTCCCCGAGGCAACCAAAACCTACGCCTATATTCCTGCTGGATCCCCAGGAAGCTAGAAATCTCATCTCTAAATTGAACACTGTCCCAGACCTGGGCTTTACCATCCGCAACATGCGCGGAACAATAGCTTTACTTCCGGAAACTCCTACAGATCACCGCCTCATCAGGAAAATATTGGAAGAGGCCAGCACCCAGTATATAGCAACTCTTTTGCCAGATGAACGTCACATGCACGTGACCTTCAAAGATGTGCCCATGTTTGTCACAGAAGACGATATGAGGGAGCACCTCATTAGCAAAGGTTACCCAGTGGAGAGAGTGGGCCAATTACGCTGCACTAGGACAGCTGAACAACGGTTACTGCCACACTTTAGGGTGGCACTGACCAAAAGTGAAGCCAGTGCCAACATTTATAAGGAAACCAAGATGTTCTCTGCTATTGTCAGAGTGGAACCATATAAACCGCCAGCAAGACCCCAGCAGTGGACCAACTGCCAGCAATTCACCCACAATGCGTCAGGCTGCAAACTGCAGACAATTTGCGCCCACTGTGGAGAGCCGGGTCATTCCCGCAAAGAATGCATCCATGTTGGGTCAACACCACCCCGCTGCTGCAACTGTGGCGGCAGCCATTCCTGCCGCTATGCCAAGTGCCCCGTGTGGCAGGAGGCACGCCTGGAACTTAAAGCTACAAAAGGAGGGCGAATGTCCAGATTCTATGAGGCACCGCTTCTCCGAAACACCTACGGACTCCCGAACGAAGCATTCTCCGGAGCCCGACACCCAGGGGTGCCGCCAAGAGTACCAATCGAGTACCCAAACTATGCAGCAGCCATCACTTCAGGGGAACAACACCCTCTGGACACTACAGCTTTTCCACCACTCGTCCCACATCCAAGACCAGAGCCACCTGCTCCCCACGAGTCTATAACCCGCATTAGCAATAACATTGCACCAGTACTCCCTTCACCACCGCAACAGCCGCTTCAACAGCAACGCTCCAGAACTCAAGCGCAGCATCAGCGCTCGCACCACCAACAACACCAGCAGCATCCCGCCCCGTCCCAAGAACGCTCAAACTCCCTCCCACCTCCCGACCCTACCTTCTTACAGGTCTAGCTAAGATTCCTCTCAACCTACAGACTGGTTTCGCAGCATGCCTAGCCGAGGCTCTCCTTAACCGTCCACCCACTGTCCCAGCCCAAACCGTCCTTTGCGACACTGTCTTTTCCTTCCTCACCCAAAATGGCTACTAAACCCCAAAGAATTGCAAACCTGGCCCAACTTAAAGCTTGTTCATGGAATGCGCACGGCCTACGAAACAAGCTTCATGAAATACGACACTTTGCAGCAGTCCAACAACTACAGCTGTTGTTGGTACAGGAAACCTGGCTAGACTCCACGGCTAGAGCTACCATACCCGGCTACACCTGTCACCGTGCTGACAGGCCCGACGGTTATGGCGGAACCGCTATTTACGTACAATCATCCCTGCAGCACATAGGTTACACTTGCCGACACTTACCAATTTGGAAGCAACTAGCATACAGCTCCTCACCGGCTCTGGTCCAATTAACTTCTACTCTGTGTATATCCCCCCCAGGTAAACCCATACTGCCGGGGGAGCTCAAGCACCTCTTCCAAAGCCCCTTAGCCACCATAGCTATGGGGGACTATAACGCCAAGCATACAAACTGGAACTCCACGATGACCACCTATCGTGGAGCAGTGCTACACCAGTTTATAACGGACCAGAGCCTAGCAGTCCTCTCCCCCACCTCTCCCACTATCACCCACGGCGATCGCTACCCTCCCGACTGGCTAGACATAGCCATCCTCTCCAACATCCGAAAACATCCATTCGTCTACACCATACCCGAGCTCTCCTCAGATCATTATCCTATCATGCTACACTTCCCTGCCCGCCCAACACCTAAAATACCCCGCTCCAACCCCAATCCCAGAAGAACCAACTGGGTTTCCTACTCAGCTCAACTAGCCCAGTTCAAGCCGGTGCTTCCAACCTGTACCACAACAGCAGAAGCGGATCAGCTAGTGGCAGCACTCACCACGGTACTGCAGCAAGCCATACGCAGCAACACACCAAAACCTGGCAGCAAACCACAGAAGTCCACTCTCCCTCACAACCTGCGACAACTGATCACTTTAAAAAACTGTACCCGCCGGAGGTTCCAGCATACCCGGAGCCCCCAGGATAAACGGGAACTCAACCGTTTGCAGCAACTTTTAAAGATTGAACTGAGCGAGCACGCTAACCAGGAATGGGAACAGAGCCTATCTCAATTGGACACCAGAGACGCCTCCCTTTGGAGAATGTCCAAAGCACTCCTGCGTATACCTACTGTGGCAAAGCCGCTAGTAGCTGGCCAGATGATTGCACAATCAGCAAGGGAGAAGGTGGAGTTGATGGCGGATCATCTGCAGGCAACCTTCCAACCAGTGGATACTCCCAATGAGGATCATGTTCACCAGGTCCAAAGCGTAGTCCAGCAATTTCTTCAGACTCCGTTCACACCACGACAAATTGAATATACAACCCAGGCGGAACTGTCAGCAATACTACAAAAGACTTCTCCGTTCAAAGCCTCTGGCTATGATGGAGTGTCGTATGCAGCCTTAAAGGCCTTACCGCCCAACTGGACTGCACTATTGACCCACCTCTTCAACAGTTTGCTCCAACTTGGCCACTTTCCCGCGGCATGGAAACATGCGAAAATCATCACCATACCTAAGCCGGGAAAGGACGCACAAAACCATGCTAACCATCGGCCAATCAGTTTGCTGCCTGCGATGAGCAAACTGTTTGAAAAAGTCATTCTAGTGCGCCTGTAGAAAACGCTGGACCTCCACAACGTGCTCCGCCCAGAGCAGTTTGGTTTCCGCCACCATCACTCAACCACACATCAACTCTTGCGAATGGTCCAAACCATCAACCGTGGACTAAAGAACCAGCACTTTACTCCGACGTTATTTTTAGACATCACGCGGGCCTTTGACACTGTCTGGCACCAAGGACTCCTCCACCGCCTCATACACTACTCCGTCCCCCCACAACTTGTCCACCTAACAAATTCCTACCTGGCATCTAGAACCTTTTCCGTCTCCATAGACGAAGTCCTCTCTACCCCCCGACCTATTGATGCAGGAGTTCCGCAAGGCAGTGTCCTCGGCCCGGTACTTTTCTTAACATATATCAATACTTTACCAACCCCCAAAGCTGTACTTTATATCTGTTCGCTGATGACACGGCAATCTCCACGACCTCCACCCAGCACCGATTAGCAGTAACCAGGCTGCAAACTTACTGCGATAAGCTAACAACATGGTTCAATATGTGGAGACTAGCCGTTAACGCGACGAAGTCGCAAGCAGTCACTTTCACAAGACGCCACAAACAAGACGTCCCCGAACTCCGGATAGCTGGGAAAAGTGTTCCCTGGAGCACAGAAGCCATCTACCTAGGAGTGAGGTTAGATGAACACCTTACCTGGAAAGCCCACATAACAGCTCTAGCGAACAAAGTCAGCCGAAGGATGGCAATGCTTTATCCTCTATATTCAAAATTCTCTACGATGTCCGTCGGAACAAAAGTGCTGGTTTTTAAACAGATACTACGCCCTGCAATCACTTATGCCTGCCCAGTATGGGGCACGGCAGCTAAAACTCATCTCGATCGTCTCCAAGTCCTGCAGAACAGGTACCTGCGAACTGCCACCAGATCTGGGTGGTACATACCAAACGCTACTATCCATAAAGACCTACAGTTCCCCACTCTCATTGACCACATCCTACACCTCTCCCGCTCCTTCCACTCTAAACTACCCCATAATTTCAATGCCCTCATAAGAGGACTAGGCGAATACGACATAGATCCCGGACCTCCAAGAAAACGTCTCAGAACTACTTAACTCATCTCCTGACCAAACATTCCTTCCCTCCCATCCTACCAAAATCGAAAATCGAAATATCCATGAACCCACCAGAACGCAATACTAACCACCAAATCATTCCTCCGCCGACCCTCCACCTCTCTGTTTATTTATCCCCCTGCCAGTAAAGGACTCAGTCCTGGTATGGCAACAGCATGGAGATACTCCCTCCCAGGAGGGGGTTGCTCTCCAAATGCACCTCTAGGTTGGTTGCAATAGGAATTTCGTCGAGCAGCCGTCGAAGAGAGAGGAGCTCCAGCGAAGGACAGCGAAAGTCGACGAGACCACCCAGCCGAAGATCTCCGAGCGGCGGGCCGTAGCGGAGAAACCACAAGCAGCGGTCGAATCAGATTGCAGAGCCGGACTTCAGTGAGGCCCCGGCCTTAGCGACCTACTGCAACAGATCTTCAATTGCACACACAGTTTAGCTGGGTAGAGGAATAAGACCATAGTCAACAGTCCTGGACTAGTAAAACTAGGCGCCTTTCGGGGTTGATCCTATGTTCTTCGGGCTTTTTAGCGCCCACTATCTGTACTGTCTCTCTCACTGTATCTTCCTCTATTCTATCTAGCGCTTAAGGTCCCCTGATAGGTTAGTTTAAGTAGGTAAATTAGGTGCTACTGCAGGCAGGCATACCAAATAAGGGTTAGTAAGTCATAAGTTAATGCACCTGCAGCAGTCTATTAGGCTTTATTAATAGTATATCTCTTGCTCATATTTCTCTTCTTCAAAGTTAGCTAATCGCAACACAATACTAACAATGACCAAGATGGGGCGAAATGTTCCCCCTTCGACCCCTAAAGAAGGTATGGAAACGGCGAAGAGAACGCCGCAGGCCAAATCTGCAATACCTAGGGCTACTAACAGCATGAACAAGCGAGGAGGCAGCAAGGAGCCGCCACCCAGCAAGCCCCTGGATCTGAGCCTCAGCAGTGACAGCGACAGTAGTCGTCTGGTCATTGATGAGGACCTGCCGGGGGTCGCCACTGGAGGCTCTCCGACCTGTGTCGCCGCGAAGGGACGAGACTCCGGGGCCGTGGCAGAAGAGGGCACAAGGATAGAGTTAACTTCCGGGGGGATTCCCCATTGCACAGGGCGAGGCAGGATCTCTCCCGGGTCTATGTGGCTGATTACTGTACTCAGAGCCTGGCCGCTTTGACCAGCGAGTATAGCAGGATCTACAGGCCCCGGGGGACATTCCAGTCTCAGTATCGGAATGGATACCACGGGTTTAAATTCACAGCCCTTGCTGACTATAATAACTTTATTCGGCATTGCCGTAACAAGAAAGTGCCCTTCCATGTTACTGGCCACCCGGAGGAGCGAATCTTTAAAGTGGTTATAAAGGGTTTGTACGGGAACATGACTGTGAAGGAGGTCAAGGCCGAGATAGCAAGCCTCAATATCGAGGTTATTAAAGTGACAAAATTGTACTGTAGAAGGATCAAGGCATATTTGCCTATATTTATGGTTCATCTGACCAATCAGATTTGCTCCACGGCCATCAAGTCCCCAACTGACCTTGCTCATTGTCGAGTTCCAGGGCCCCGTGCAGTGCGGCAGGTGCCTCAGGTTCCGTCATTTGACGCGTAACTGCGCGGCGCCGCAGGTATGCTCCCGAGGGAGCCATCATGTGAGCAAGTGCTCGACCGCAATGCGGCAGTGCGCACTCTGTGGTCAGTCTGGCCACGGAGCAAGATGGAGGGGCTGCCCAATTTATCAGCAACTCATCATGCCGACTCCTCCCCCTGCAGCTCGCGCTAGGCATCCCTCGATGTGGGGCGCTGTATCCAGCACTCGAGGCACCTACGCTGCAGTTACACACCCACAGCAACAGCGCGTCACCGCACCACCATGCCCACCTAGAGAAACACCTACAGCTACACAACATACACAACCCAGTGCAGCAGCACCACTTACACAGGCCACACAACCACATGACACGGCACCACCAACACATCACAGCAAGCGCGTGCGCAATAGCGACCCCAGACCATCTCGCACCCCTACTCAACCTACTCCTACATCCTTTTCATCGGAAGATGAGCTGAGATTTAGTTTTGATAGCGCCACACAGAGATTCCTGACCCGGGTGGGCGCCGGGGATATGGAGGTGGGATTTCACAGGATTTTCTAAATATAGATTATCTATTTTATAACATGCCACTTAATGGAACCCCGTACGACCAGACTGTCGAATATGTGAAGGTACTCCACAAGTTTGCACTCGCGATGGGCTGTAACCACTACTAATTTATAAGTTGACACTCAAACATCACCAACAAACCTATGCACTCACAGCCTTCCAATCAATGCATTCCACAACATCACCTCAATGTAAAATACTCTTCTGGAACTGCAGGGGGGCGAGATCAAACCTTGGCGAGCTCAGACACTACTTATCCATTAATCATGTAGAAATTGTACTCCTAAGTGAAACCTTTCTCACTCCTAAAGCGCGGTTTTCGGTAACCGGCTACAAAGTTCACCGCACCGACCATCCTAGTGGGCGCGCCCAGGGAGGAACAGCCATACTGGTTGCCCGCTAAATCCAACACTGGCAGGTTCATGTACCACCGCTAATACACATGCAGGCTACCGCAATCAGAACAACTATCCAAAACACTCATACCACCATTGTCAGCATCTACAATCCCCCCCGGACATATTCTAACTCAAGATCTAGAAGTTTTCACAAATCTCGGAGATAGCACAATTGCTGCTGGGGACCTCAATGCACGACACGAAACTTGGGGCTGCACCATTAACAACACCGCGGGGAATACGCTTCACACACACATGCAAAATAACAATTACATCATCACCTTCACCGGGGAGCCTACTTACATACCACACAACAAAAACCACGCCCCCAACACGCTCGACCTAGCAATTTTGAAAAACACACCATTTAACCATACCATACGCCGGGAAGAAACACTGGCGTTGGATCATTTTGCAGTAATACTAGAAATCGAAAATCCCCCCACAAGAGAAACAGAAACACCAAGGCGAAACTTTAACCACACTAACTGGGAAACATTTCAAACAACATTAGACACACGGCTGCCGCTGGAACTCCCCATGCAGTCACCGGAGGAAGTAGACCAAGCAGCAATACTACTAGAACAGTCAATCCAAGCAGCCATTGCCTCTGCTGTCCCAGTTCGAGTCCCGCTTAAAGACAAATTGTACTATGCGCAAGATATCATAGCCCTAATGAACGATAGGAATCATGAACGCCGAAAATGGCAGCGCACACGCAATATACTCCATAGAGTTAACATGGAAACGCTAAATAGCAAAATTAAAACGCGGATCAAAGAAATGATGCAGCAGCAATGGAACCAGCTGTTAGAAGGCATCACTCCAGAATCAAACCAACTATGGACAGTAACTAAGCGATTAATCAAGCAACCCTTAAAAATTCCCCCACTACAAATTTTCGATAATCCAATCCTACACGCGGAGACACCCGCAGAAAAGGCCGAAACGCTAGCTGATGCCATGGAAGCAGCATGCAGGCCAAATGTTGAACCAATCGACCACGACTTCGACTCCGTCAAGTAGCGAGCACTGCGCAAATTCAACTGAAGCCCACGCATAACAAACTACGCAGAACACATCCCTCAGAGCTAAATTACATTATTCAACACCTGGCGAATGGCAAGGCCCCAGGCCCAGAAGAAATACCAAATTTGGCACTCAAAAATCTGTGACGAAGAAAGCCCTAAACCTACTGGCAGAGATCACTAACTACTGCCTGTATAACGGATATTTCCCCACTCCATGGAAGCACGCCTCTGTACTTATGTTCCCTAAGCCGGGCAAAGACCCCGCATATCCGCAAAGCTACAGACCAATTAGTCTATTAAACACCAGCAGCAAAGTGGTTGAAAAAGTAGTCCTAAAAAGAATAACAGCACACATTAAAACACACTACGTAATAATAGATGAACAGTTCGGATTTCGTGCCCAACATTCAACCACCCTGCAACTAACGCGAATGCTAGAGCACATAACTCAGGCAATTAATCACAATAAATCAACAGCAGCGCTCTTCCTAGACGTAAAACGAGCATTTGACTCAGTGTATCACCCCGGACTCTTGTATAAACTAAAGGAACTAAAATTCCAAGATACCACGATCAAACTTATAGCCCACTATTTAACGGGAAGAACCTTCGCCGTATCGCTGGAAGGAGTGAAATCCACTCAACGGCAGGCAACAGCCGGAGTCCCACAGGGAAGTCTCCTAGGACCCGTCCTGTTTAACCTATACATAAATGATATCCCCAAAACACCCAACACCATGCTCTCCATTTATACCGACGACACTGCCTTAGCTGCGCAGTCCTGGAGCCAATTTACAATGGACAAAGTCAAATACCTAGGCGTCATACTAGACAGAAGATTAACCTTCGGAAAACATGTCAAATCGATTAAGCAAAAAGCCAATCTACAACTAAATCGCCTTTACCCCATTTTAAACCACCGGATAGCGCTAGACACCCGAATGGGTCTAACCCTATATAAAGCATTAATTAAGCCAGTAATCACTTACGCTGCGCCCGCGTGGGGCTATTGCGCACCTTCCCACATTAAAGTGCTACAGAAAATGCAAAACAGAATACTAAGAATAATAACAAGGGTCCCTATGAGCGCCCCCACTGTCCTTCTGCACGAGGAGCTAAATATGCACAGCATACAGTAATTCATTAAGAAGCTGGCATACAATCAATACAAGAGATGCACCAACCATCATAACCCATTGGTTAAATCACTGGGTCAGTACGAAGTGGCTGCTGATAAACACAAAAGACCACTCTCGATCTTCAATCGTACTATACCAATAAGTAAGCATGATACACAGCAAGCAGATGCACTAAAACACCTAGCTAGCTTAGTGCCCATGAACCCACTATAAGAACACAGTGCCCTAAAAGTCCCTGGGAGGATGTTGCTCCCCTCCCGGGGCGGCTGGGGTTAATAAGGGCGACCCCGCACTGATGACGACCCTGCTAAACTCTAAATCGATGCATTAACACACGTAGAATAAGTTAGAATTATAAAATAAATAAATAAAAAAAACGCATGCTAGATGCTTAAGACCTAGTAGATACCCACACACTCACTTCATTAAAAAAATAAACAAATAAAAATAAATTGCATGCTAGATGATTAAGGCGTTAAACTAGTACATATACCCTCATTCCTAGAATAAGCATACACCAAAAGGGACTCG
Source organism: Metallyticus violacea (assembly GCA_030762175.1). NCBI lineage: Eukaryota > Metazoa > Arthropoda > Insecta > Mantodea > Metallyticidae > Metallyticus > Metallyticus violacea. The sequence continues at coordinate 93,129,393 of CM060831.1, read as the reverse complement.
CCTCACTAGGGGCTAGCATAAGATAACCTGACATTAAGTTATTACAGTTTAGGATTCTTCCCCATTCAGGGAGTAGTACACAGTTATACTTATGCAGTTAGAAAAACACCACAAATAATCTATAATAACAATTCTATTTACAGAAAATAAAGTTCGTACACCTTAGGACTCCTCCCCATTCAGGGATTAGGGATTATTACACAAAAAATTATAATTATGCATGTAAGAAAAAGCACCATAAATAATCTATAATTCTATTTGCAGAAAACTCCCACCCTACAACAAGAACACAAGAAATGTCAACTCCCCCACTCCAGTTGATGGCCACGAGTAAGTAAGTACACACCAACAATTTACTAATTAGCACGATACCAACACCCCAAATTCCTCACTGCCTGAGCATGATTCCACCATTAACATCTAGGTCCTGCCCTGGGCTACATGCCAAGGTCAGTACTAGCCCACCTCTGTCTGATTACTCTCTTGTAATTGGGCGTCTTAGTAAAATTACGAACTAACTCCAGGGTGGTTCGGCGGTACCTGGCACACCTTCACCTACTTCCCAACCATCACGTAGACAGTAGTCGTAGGGCATGGTAAGGGAGGCAAACGTAGATCCTCTTCGAATGGTTGCCACCAAGGAGGGGCGGAGGAGGGCCCCTCCAATAAAAAAAAAGCCAATACTTAGGACGTAATGATACCTTCTCCAAGGAGACTTTCGTCCACACCACTGAAGACGTCCGCCTAGTTGCGGAGAAAACGTCTGGAATTGTCATCTCCGGCACAACAGCCCGGAAGCAAATTGTAGTTATATCTATGACTCCGGCCGTGATATCCTACATTTATCAATACTTAATTTGTTTTTAAATTAAATTATGCAAAATATGTGAAACTTATTCTATTTGATATCAACATTAATGTTGCTTATAATGAATGCAATTATTTATTAAAAATCTAAAGGAAGCTACACCTGTCTTTTGTCCCCATAGTCACTATAACTAACGCCCGACTTTAGATTATATTACTACTAATCTTAACAAAAACAGGAATTTAACAATGAATTTTATACTTCAGACCACAGAACCCAAATAATTGATATTGTAAATTGCCAAATGCAGGTAGAAATTCAATTCATGATTATTAGGGATACAATGGAAAGCAGAATAACGGAACTAAGTGAAAAATTAGCTTGTGAAAACTGAATTGATGTTTACAAACACCAAAAACTAATAAAAAATTAGAATGCGTTCTTTAAAATACTTATTCATTACCTAAATAGCTCTTGTCCTAAAATGGGAAAAAAAAAAAAAAAAAAAAATTGGAAAAAGAGGTGAATACTTATTATAAAATTTATTCTCTATGCAGAAAATTTAGTCGGTCCTGGTGGTGTAGTGGTTACCATACTTGCCTCCTAAACCCAAGATCGCGGGTTCGAACCCGGCTAGGACCGATGGATTTTTTTCGGGGCATAAAAATCCTAAGTATGGCTTCCTTCGGAAGGGAAGTAAAGCCGTGGGTCCCGTGTCGTACATTTACGGAACGAAAAAAAGAACCTCAAGCCTGAAAGAGAGGCCTCAGGGCGTGAAACGGCCTCTGAGCAAAATTTGTCGGCGGTTTCACGCCCTGAGTTGAATGGGACGCTGATGACCTGAGATGTTAAAGAGCGTCCATAAATAAATCAATCAAAAAAAAAAAAAGCAGAAAATTTAGGGAATTATATATACATGAATATTTACCAAAATACAATATTGATTATAAGCAGTTATATAATACTCGTCTAGTAGCAGTCAGGTGTAGTTCATTGTCCAATAGATGCCAACTGAAGTAGTTGGTGAATGCTATGGAGCAATTTAAACCATGGGCCACGGCTGAACAATCCAGAAGATTTTAACTAGATTACTTATTAAATCATTACAAAAACAAAACAGATTAGATACCTTACAAAATAAGACATATAATTATAAGGAACAAATTGGGTATTCTGCTAACAAAACAAAAACGTGGAACTTAATAAATAACCATAGCTCAAAAGAAACATTATATTACTCAGAAAAATAAGACACATAATTTTAAGGAACAAATTGGGAATTCTGCTAACAAAAAAAAAAAAAAAAAAAAAAAAAAAACCATACACTTTAATAAATAACCCTGCCTCAAAATAAAAATTATTTCAGTCAGAATGGGCTAAAATAAGTAATCACTCAGATGTTTATAATATATTGCACAAGAAGTTTCTTAAGATTATATGTTATTCTCAAAACATCAATTACTCCATATTACTCAGGGACTAACAAACACAATCTATATTCATAAGACAAACGACAAGGAATAAAATTAGTTCAAAATGATTTTAATAATAAAGGGTCCTATGGATGGGATGCAATTTTGTGCACTATGTTAAAAAATGCTATAAATATTCTAGTTTACTACTCAATTAAAGATGGAACATTTCCAGACTTGCTTAAAATAAGTTTAGTTAGCCCAATTTTCAAAACAAGATGTGAACTAGACTGGTCATATTATTGACCTATTATATTTACCTCAATATTTGGAAAACTTTATAAAAAATTATTTTTAACAAGAATATCTAATTTTTTATACTAATAAGATTTTAGTACATTTATAACATGGTTTTAAGAATGGACATTCCACTTCCATTGCAGTAACGGAATTTATTTATGAACTTTTAGACAAAATGAACCAAAGTAAAAACACAGTACGCCTATTTGTAAACCATACTAAAGTATCTGACAGTGTGTCTTGAAATATTATTATATAAATTGGAATATTATGGTCTAAGAGGTAAAGTAAACCAAATTCTTCATTCGTATCTAAGAAACTGCTTACAGCTGTGAAATATATTGTGAAGCTGTTAACTCTATAATAGTCTGATTGTAAAGAACTCCATAAGGGTGTGCCTCAAGGATAAGTCTAAGGTTCATTGCTATTTTTAATTTACTATAGCTATTCAGAAACAATTGATTATAAAGTAATCTTTTATGCTGGTGATATGTCACTTATATGCAGTAAGAGTCATCTTGTAACATTAGAAGATAAAATAAGTCAAAACTTGAAGCAAATCTTATAATCTCTACAAAAAAAAAAAGTTGAATCTAAATGACAACAAAACTAAATAAATTCTACTTCAGTACACCTGTAAAACAGGAATTCATTTTCTAATTATAGATGTTAATAATAAGCAAGCTTTACAAGTTACTAACCACAACTTTCTGATACTGAAGATGAAATGATAAACTGGAAAAGGATTTTCTTTTTTAAAGGAAGGAAGCATTACAGGACTAAGTTTAGGGTACTGTGCAGGCATTTCCTATTTATGAGGACTGAGCAAAACCTGGGAAAAATATCAGTCAGGGTGGTTGGTCCTAGTGCAAATGCAACCCTAGACCTTCTGCTAGTCTGTTTCTTAATAACCTTGGTCACCCATGGTGGTGGGTCATGGCAATGAAATTTATGGGGGTTGGGGTTCAAAAAATTAGTAAACAGGAAATCATTGTTATAAATAAAGATCCATACTCTTATTACATTAGAGGTTATGTCAACTATCATAGAGTAATTATAACCAAAACAGCAACAGAAAAAGATCCATATATAATGAGATCAATTCTTTATAACAAATTGCTTGATTAAATTAAAAATTCAAATAAATATATTAAAGTCTTAAAAATTTATTTTATTAACTAATGCCTTTACATGCTCAAAGTTTAAAAGAAATGATTGTTAAATCATATTATTGTACATGTTGGTCATAGGAAATATCTAGAATTACTGAAAGCAGAATTATAACTTAATTGTACTTTAATCTCCTATTGAGCATATATAATAATTTTAAATTGTATTGACAATGCTGAATAATTATACTAACAAGTCTAATGGCAATAAATAAATTTAAATTCAATGATAAATGCAGCTCCTATCATAAATTCCAAAACCACATTTCCAATAAATGACAATGGAAAATATAATATATAAATATGGTACAAACAAATTATTACATTAATTGATATCATTGTATGATTCAGTTGAGCTACATACTCTTAAAGCTTCACTTACTTTTCATAAATGTATGGAACCAGTTTTGAGAACATTTAGTTCCCATCTTCAGCCGGGCTAAAGTTCAACTGTCAGAAATTCAAGAGACAAAATCATATCAAAGAAACCACAACACTTTCAGCAAGAAAAGATAAACTAATTTTTCAAAAGTTCACATATCATCCAAGGGCTACAAAAAAATTTCAGAATATTCTTAAAGATTTTAATATCAGGTTGGCACCGATGAATAGATTTAATGTTAAAAACTTACTGATAGAAAATGTTAATGACAGTATTCCACAAAAGTAAAAAGCAGGTATTTACAAAATAAATTGTGCAGAATGTGAACAAATCTACATTGGAAAAACAAAGAGAAACAGGCATACGGTTAAAGGAACATTTCAGGAACATAAAGAACAAACAAATAGAGAAATCAGCAGTAGCATATCATTTTTGGACACAAAATCATGACAAAATAAATAAAGCAAAATTATTAAAATCAGTACAAGAACCTACAGAACTAGCAACCTGGGAAAAAATCTACATCTGCAAATACAAAGACAGTCTAATGAACTTCGACATGGCCAGAGATGAAAATATAAACTAAAAGTTTATCACACCGCCACCAGAGCAGAATATACATTCCCACAGCTCAATAAATGATCCGACAGTTGAACTTTAGCCTGGCTGAGGATGGGAACTAAATGTTCTTGAAACCAGTTCCATACATTTATAAGAAGTAAGTGAAGCTTTAAGAATGTGTAGTTCAACTGAATCATACAATGATATCAATTAATATTATTAGCTTCACTGTGGAAGTTCCAATTTATATTTTAATTTTAATTAAATTATTACATGTTGTAACAGTATATTTTGCTCCTATTAATTTTTACTTTTAAAATTAATCATTAGCAAGTAAAAAAATTCTATACATTTGTACCATTATTTTAATTAGTGTGTTACACACTATTTAAAAAAACAAAATATAACATTTATGAACCTTATTTCTATTATGACAAATTATTGTTATGAAATCACCCAAATTTCACTAATTTTGCCCCACTTAATTGGACATGTTTCAAAGGCAATTGCCTCCATCTCCAGCTTGGTCCCATTGGCCACTTCCCAGTGTGGTATTAAGATGTGGCTCTGTGACTTTAATGAACTTATTGATGAGGTAGCTGTTGTTTGGGAGATCAAAGTTATCCAAAAATTCTTTGTTTTTGTTTATAAATATATTTTCCCATACTATTAATTCTATGGGTTTTTGAAGAGCTTTTTGGTTTCTAATGGAATTCGTCCTAATGGTCTGCCACTGCTGATTTTTCTGTGTTTATATTTAACATTTCTCATGTGTTCCTTACAACATATGGTAATATTTCTTTTTGTTTTGCCTATGTATTTTATTTCTATTATTTAATAATTCATTTATGCTTAATAATTTACAAATCTAAAGAAGCAAAAGATAAAAATGAGCACACCACCAGAAAAAGAACAAGGGCACCTGCTTAAAGGTTAATTTCATTTTGACCGTATGTACTTTGATATTGGAACTGTACTTCACCAAATGAGTGTAAAACATTAACTATACTCTTCAATGAAATGTTGGTGTTCCTAAAGACAACGTAACAAATAGCCAAAATTGCATGTATTAATTTTTTATGAGTTTAAACTGTCTTTGATTGTGAATTTCACATTCCAAATATCTCTTTAACACATCTGATATAAATTTATATCTCGACTTAAATACTTTCAAAATCAATTCACAATAATGATTTTAACTATTACAAAGGCAACCAGATATAATTGTTTCTTAAGACTACTGTGTACATTTTCTAAAACACTGAAGGCATGCATTAAATATCAACTACTTAACACCTGGTACACTTTTAAATAACTAAAAATGTGTAAGATTAAAGTCTCTACTTAGTGATTATGTTTAGTTTTTACATTTGGCTTCATCAATTAATATTAACACTTAACTAGTAATTAATTATATACATATCTAACTCTATAAATTAGTTTCCAAAAATTACTCCACAGCACATAAATTTATTTTAACAATAGAATTTTGACTTTTTTTGGATTTGTGCTTAAAGTGTTGTTAAATGATTTTGTTATTTTATTAAACAGGATTGAACCTCTATGTGTTCAAAATTGATTCATTATCAGTCTGAGTTGTTGTAACGGAATTAGCCAGTTGATCTAGTGTGATGCACAAGATAATCTTCGTTATTCCTAATTATTTATTACTATACACAAAAGATACAATTTTTAATAAATAAATATGTGTGTGTGTGTACAGTAATGATAAAACATATAATTTCTTAAAAATTGGTTTACTGCGAGCTTGAAATGATCATTGCTGCAATATTCCTGTAGTTTTACTTAATTTATTACATAAGGTCAACATCAGTTTAATTCAAGATAAGTTTCAGTCAATTAAAACACCTAAAAATTAATGTTTTTTATAGGCATAATTTCAATTTCTATGTTACATGAATTATCAAAAGGAATATGTTTATTGAAATTCATGTAGGTGGTCATGTTGATATTTAACATAGTTGCATTTTTGGATCAGTGCCCTTCTTATAGGTGAAAAAATATCTTGAAAGACTGCATAAAGCCTCTTTCACATTTATATGGCTTCTTACCTCATGAATCAAAATGTCTCATATTAAATGTGTGGATAAACTCTCCCTACAAACTTCACATTTATCTGGCTTCTAACCATCATGAATCAAAAGATGTTTCCTTAAATGAGATATATGGGTAGGGCTCTTCCCATAAACTTATCTTTTATGTGGCTTCCTACTCTCATAAATTGAAAAACGACTCCTTAAATGAGATGTGCTTGTAAAGTTCTTTCTCCAAAATTCATAAATTATGTGGTTTCTTAGCCTTATGAGTCAAAAGATGTGACCTCAAATTACATGTCTGTGTAAATCGCTTCCCACAATCTTCACATTTATATGGCTTTTTACCCCCATGAATAAAAAGATGTAGCCTTAAATGGGATGCCCGGATAAAGCACTTCCCACATACTTCACATAAATGTGGTTTCTTACCCTCATGAATCAAAAGATGTTGCCTTAAATGAGATGTTCGGGTAAAGCTCTTTCCACAATCTTTACATTCATGCAGTTTCTTAGCCTCATGAATCAAACGATGTTTCTTTAAAGTACACATAAATGTAAAGCTTTTTCCACAAACTTCACATTTATGTTGTTTCTTTCCATCATGTATCGAAAGATGTGCCTTTAAATTAGATGTCTGGGTAAAGCTCTTTCCACAAACTTCACATTTATGTGGTTTCTTACCCTCATGAATTAAAAGATGTTCCTTTAAATGAGATGTCTGCATAAAGCTCTTCCCACAAACTTCACATTTATGTTGTTTCTTACCCTCATGAATCAAAAGATGACGCCTTAAAATATATGGCAGGATAAAGCTCTTCCCACAAACTTCACATTTATGTGGCTTCTTACCCTCATGAATCAAAAGATGGAGTCTTAATCGAGATATCCGGGTATAGCTCTTTCCACAATCTTCACATTCATGTGATTTCTTACCCTCATGAATCAAAAGATGCTTCTTTAAAATAGATGAAACAGTAAAGCTTTTTCCACAAACTTCACATTTATGTGATTTTTTACTCTCATGCATCAAAATGTGTTTCTTTAAATTAGATTCCCGGGTAACACACTTTCCACAAACTTCACATTTATATGGTTTCTTACCCTCGTGAATCAAAAGATGTCTTCTTAAATTATATGTCTGAGTAAAGCACTTCCCACAAACTTCACATTTATGTGCCTTCTTACCCTTATGAATCAAAAGATGTTGCCTTAAATGAGATATCCGGGTAAAGCTCTTCCCACAAACTGCACATTTCTGTTGTTTCTTACCCTCATGGATCAAAAGATGTTTTTTTAAATATGACCTATGGGTAAAGCTCTTCCCACAAATTTCACAATTAAGTGCCTGCCTATGGTTTTTTAAGGTACCTTTATTTATCATTTTATTATTTTGATGTTCATGAATTGATGTGTGGTTTTTAATAGATGAAGTGCTGGTGTAAGTGTTATCATATAATTTACAAGAGAATACGTGCTTTTTTCTGCTCCCTTTACAATCCTGTGTAACTTCAATAAAAGAAGCTATAGAGGAGTTTTTAAAACATCTGGACAGATCTTCCTCATTTGGCCTGAAATATAAAGAACATAATGATGACAAAAAAAGAGGAAATGTTTTTGTTTGAATATAAAAATTAAAACCTATTTAGTTTAGATACATTATGGGACATACCAAATACATCAGTACAATAAAACATTTATTCACGTTAGAATACAAATTATTCTCAAATAATGCTACTGATGTTCAGTCATGAAGTATACAACACTTATTCTAGTCAACCCAATGAAACAGTCTGAAAATCAACGCTTTTGATCAATATAGAATTAATTCAAGAATTTTAAACGTTCCTAGCTGTATGTTATAGAGAATAAGATTTTCATATTACCCTATACATATACTTAAAAAAAAATTATTAGTGCCCTTTAGTATATAATTTCACCTATAATTAAGGTTGATCATGGTTACTCTTTAAGAGCGCAAAACTGCTAACGTCATTAGCAACCAAACACACTAAAACTATATCAATCAATAATAAAAATATTTAAGTAATTTATCTACACTAAAAGCTGTGCAGAAAACAAGGGACATAAGCAAGTAGGCCGACATAAATAAGAAATCCCATTAACAAATAAGCAACAAAAAAAAAAAATGTAACAAGTACTGATCTTAAAATACACCAGCAATAGCTGAAAATAAAATGGACATAAGCAAGTCAGCGAATACAAATAAAAATCCTGTTAACAAATAACAAAGGGAGAAATAAATTAATTGTGTACAAAGTACTGATCATAAAATACACCAGCAATAGCTGGAAACAAAATGGGCTTAAAGTGTGCTAAAAGGAAAGCATCATAAATAAATTTAAAACAATCATACTTTGCTCCAGAAACCACAAATACGCATAAAATCCAACATTGAATCAACAGTGCCATCGTCATCTGCAACACCGCCACGGGTGGCCGAGTCGTTAAGGCACGGACTCGTAAGCGGGAGGTTTGGGGTTAGAATCCCGCCAGGACCGTCCTCCCTGACCGAAGTTTTTTCCATGTTTTCCTCAGTCCTCACAAATGGCAAATGCCGGGGAGGGACCCTAAACTTAGGCCTGGAACACTTTCTACTTTCTTAACTACGAACCACGCGAGAAGCGGTTAACCAATTAAAATGTGCAGATTTGTTTTTCCCAAGTTTATTTTTTTCGGAGAAAATATCATTCTCCGAGCAACAGTGAGAGAACGGGTCCAAGTAAAAACTGACTAAAAATCCCCGAAGTAAATATATAGCCGGATTGTCGAAGGTTCTAAAATATAGGATTTCGCTACATCTGGGGCCTCGCTGCCCTGAATTCCTACATGGCCAAGAACCCATGGCAATGTTACGCTGATGCCAGAGTCAACTAGAGCAAACACTGCGTCCTGTATCTTCTGTATAAGAGAATGGGAGTTGTACAGGTACTTTTGTCCGAGCATACAGGGAATCAGAACAAATTACAGAATCACCCAGTCGCTGCTCAGATACAAATAAAACCGCTAGATAAATATCATGAAGTTCCGCCATAAAACTAAATGTCGGAGAGTTTAAGACCAAATGTAAAACTAGAACCATTAAAAACGAAGGCACATCGAACAACTGGGTTCACTTTGGAGCCGTCGTAATAGATAAAATTATATCGCGCAAATGTGGAGAGTATAGAGCTAAAATATCGGCCAATAATTGAAGCTGCAGTCGATGATTTAAGACAGGAAGTGAGCCCAGGTTGAATTGGGACTTCTGCTACATTCCAAGGGGGATAACAATCTTCCCGGCTAAGAAAAATGCAGGTACTCTACGTCCAAAGTTCTTACCATTTCCTGAAAGCCATAGCCAGGAGGCCTTGGAGCCAGATACCTAGTAGCGTAAAAGCTATCAAAAGACATTAAAAACGGCTCGTTCGTGGAATGGCGAAGTTGAGAAGACAATTAGCAACCGTATCCTCTAAGTAAAATGTCTCTACAGTAGGATAGAGGAGGTTTACCAGATTCTGTGCACAGGCTGGACACAGGACTTGTATGAAATGCTCCTACCGCGACACGGATTACCCGGTGTGAATCGGGTTAAGGCAAAGTACTGAAGGTCGCGCCGAGCGGTAAATAAAACAGTCATAATCGATTTTGAACCGGATGATAGAATGGTAAAAGCGCAAAAGAGCCCGCCGGTAAGCTCACCACGATGTGCCACTTAAAACACGCAAAAGACATACAGAACGTTCACACAGACTATTCATTTGCAATTCACTCAGCAAAATTTGGTTTGCATTACCACAGATCCTTTCAACTTTATACATAGATTTCTGAGATGATGAAACATGGGAACACTACCGCATACCTAAAACATAACAGCAGCCTAAACAATGGAAGAATCATGGTTCACAACCAAAGGAGGCCAAATATATGAAATCAATCAGGAAGATAGGATTTCTGGGATGCTAATGGTGTACTGCTAATTGATTATCTTCCTTAAAGAGCAATTATCACTGGAACATATTACACTATATCTTTTGGATCTAGTAAACATAAAAATATGTGACAAAAGGACAAGTTTATCAAAGAAGAATGTCATCTTATATCAAGTCAATACTGGCTCTCACACATGTATTACTGCAATGGCTTAAACCAACGAAATATGGTGTGTTTTATGCACTCATTCATCTCCATTTGACTTGAATCTGTTTCTTAATCTGAGAAAATTCCTTGGTGCAATGACATTTTCATCCAATGAATAGCTTAAATCATCAGTCCTGCCATATTTTGCAGGCCTGGAGGAATGTGATGTTTGTGGTGGGATAAAGACTTTGTAATAGCACTGGATAAAGTGCATTAAGGGAGTGGGGACTATGTTGATATAAATAATTATTTCAGGAAGTTATGCCGTCATTATGTGCTTAATTCTGACAACTTTTCAAATGACACTCATAAGCAGACTTAATATACATTTCCAAAACGTTTAACCAGCTGTCTTTTTATTGTAATTATTTGTTATTATATAAATCATCTTAGATGATACCCTGCTATGAAATTTTCAGCTTTACTTAATATTTTATCACTTATAACACTGGAACACCATTAAGATATACATATCCAGTAAATGCATACTTTATGATTTTCATTACCTTAACTGGAGGGAACTAAAAAAATCTTGTACAAAAGATCATACTTGCCAAAATAGCTTTCTAAATAAAATCAGTGATAAAGAATGCAACTAAAAAGCAGCAAAAAATTGAATAATCTTATATTACAATTCCAGAAAGACCTTATGTTTTATTTATGCTGGAAATATGGTTTTAAGTGTTCCTCTATCACTATGAAAAGTTGTTTTATTTTCTAAGGTAACTTTAGTTCAGTTTAGAAGTGAAAGGTATTACAATGGTGGTGCATTCTGATTCATCCAGACAATGATGTGTCATATCATCAATCTCTAATGATCTCATATATGAACACTCTATCCATATTATCATTCTCATTTTGCTTGAGACCTTGTCCTGGCACTGCATTCATTTCTGTTCTTAGCTATAAAATATCAACCCTTATCTCTTAACTTGAAGTAACAATGAAAAGGCAATTTTAAGTTTCATCTTTTATAAGCATAACATTATAAAGCAAATATATTAACTGGTTTTCTGCAAAGGACAGAGTTTATTCTGATCACTTTTTTTTAATTACTTGAAAATGTATTGCACCTCACAATTACACTCACAGGCCCAAATGATGTGGTAGTTGACATGCCAATAAATTAGTAAAAATGGAGCAGTGACTTACCCTGTATCACTAGTAGATAAAGTTATTTCCTCAACTTTGATCTTCCTCACTAAATCCTGGATAAACCATTTCTCCTCCTATGACAAATGAGTTTATTTTAGTATAACAATGTTAACATCATATTAACATGCATGAATGAACTAATCAACTTCCAAAGTGCTATCCCCTACTTTTCCTAAACATTTCCCGTTCTTGTTTATTTTTTCTACCCATATTTATCAACATTTTAAATGTCACTATTATATTGTCGTAGTACGTCCCATTTTTATCCCAGATACTTACTGTCCATTCACATTCTATTAGATGACCCACTTTCCCAAAACAAACATATCCTTCTTTATGCATCCTGCAATTAATCACAATTATCTATACATTTCTTCCATACAATTTCTCTTAAATTAATATAAGTAAAAACTTTTATCTTCAAATCTAGCCCAATCTTTGTATCTCTCTGTCTTCTACCCTCAGCACTACTTCTTTCCAAAATCTACTGCCATTTCTATTACCCAGTCCCACACATTCCCAATCCAATTTTATCAAACAGTTTCCTCACTACCCCAAACCAACTCTCTCTTCCCAATACATCTCTTTGGTACTTAAAGCATTCTTTTAATAAATTCTACTATCTAATTTTAAACACCTGTGCCAATATGACAAATTATTGTTATGAAGTCCAAGTGAAACAAAATTAGTGAAATTTGAGTGATGCCCCTTAGCAAACTTTTGCTAACCCAGAACTTCTCTACAAAACATTCAAAGTTGACACCTACTGTTTTCAACCCCTTTCACACTCTACAAATTTCCACTTTATACTCATCTTTGACTCAACCACTACTTCATATAGTCTTTCTAGCATTTCATTGGCAATGTGGAAACTTTGTAACAACTTATTCTGTCAGTTTTCATAGCTAATTTACCTTTAGCTGTGCAATTATGAACTGCACTTCCCCTCATTTTCTATTAATGGAAAATCCCACCCCAAATATTTGCATTCTTTCACTACCTCATTTTTCCATTTACAATCCATCTCTCATCTTTTTTCAATTGTGATCCTTTTTAAATACTATTATCTTTTATTTTTTACTGTTAGATCCCATTATGCACAAAATCTAGTAATTTTATCAATGGCATTTTGTAATCTTATCATGGTAAATGGTTCTGTTATGAGAACGTTAGCAAAAAGCAATCTTGGTATTTCCTTCTTTGCCACAACTGGACAGTGCCCCTTATTTTTTTTCATGATCATATGTAAGACCATATTTATAAACAAATTAAATAATAATGGGCTGCTTACATTCTTGCTTCAAACTGAATTTTTGCCTCACATAAAATGCGGTTCTATTACTTTCACAACTGGCACAAAACTTGATACTTATATATTAATTTATTAAGCTTATACCTACAAATATAATACATGTTAAAAATGTTCATATACATGCACATACTGGGAAAAAAAGGCATGTTTCAGACAAAGTATAAATTACTCCAGATGAAAATGTTAGTAATAAATAAATCTGATATACATAAAAGTAATTTAGTTTTATTATCTTATAATGTTTGTTGTATTATATTTTGAAAGTATTTCCTTACATGCAAGTCTCCAAACTTGTTAAATAAAAAATCTTAATTTTAATTGCCTTTACGAGAATGTCAATTTAAAACTATTTTTATTGCACATCAATATAGTATTTTGCTGTATTTTTGCTGCTACATTTACATTAACTTTTTACATATATACATTTCAGTGACATTTGCCGTATTCAGAATTTCCAACATTAAACCTGGATTTTTAAAGAGAAACATTGAAACAAAATGGGGGGGGGGGAGAAGTGGAAATTACTATAAAATACAAGATTTTTAAAGGGGTTATAAAGGGATTAAAAAGGAATGCACTGTTTCTTTCTTTAACACTTATCACCAATAAAAAAGTTTTACTTAACTACATTTGACATTGAGATTGCCTTATTCAATATACATATATCTCATATTCTTAATATAATTATATAAAAAAAATGACTGATCTATATCAACAGAACCAGTGGTGAAAACTTGCTTTGAACTCTAGGCTCTTAACCAGACTAGTTATAAAATGTCCAGATTTTTAGATAAGAGCCTAACATGGTTTTCTGCAAACCATTCCAGCCAGCTGCCAACTGCTTTCATCATACCTGCATTCCTTTCCTTGACAAATTCTTCTTATCTTTGTGTGATGACTTTAAACTACCATTGGATCTTATGCACTGCATACAGTTCAGTCTCATTATCAGGTTTCTTCAGCAGGGTCTATGGTTATTATTGAAGGATACTCTTTAACAACTCTGGTAATTAGCATTACATTCAATACCAGTTGTGAAAAGGCAGATTAAATTTTGATCATCGGCGTCTACTTTCAGACTTGAGCTTATTTTCATATGCATTAACCTATGACGTGGAACCATTGCTATACTTCCTTCACAAAGTACGCCATACTTAGAATTTTTACAACCTAAAAATCAGTTGGCCCTGGCTAGTTTTGAACCCATAACCTTGAGTCTACGAGGCAAGTATAGTTACCACTAAACCATTGGTATCCACCTTACACTTCCCATTTATCTCCTTGTACTTTCCACATGTTTCAGTAACTGAAGGATACATTGGGAAGGAAAAGACTCAGTAATGCCACAGAGTTTGACTGCTTAGTACACAGATGGCTGTTGATGTGCCCATCTTCTTTATTTGGTGAAGGAATAAACAAATGACCCCATAGGTGCAGAAAATCCATTTCTCTTGTAGGAAAGTAGTGTAATTCATTTTTAATTGTCTATGCCAAAAATAAATTATTTTTTTTTAAATTTAGTTTATATTTGAATGACCCTCATATGTATAATGATGAAAGTCCAAGAAGCAAAATGTTATATTTCCTCTATTTTGGTGATCTCAAAACTTCACCTGCACTTTCTTTCTGGTCCTGTGACATGAGTTTTGTGTCTTTGCAGCACATATCAAACATTGTGACAGAATATACAGTCCATACATACTCAGAACTACAATATTATCGGTAATGCTAAAATAGCTGTTAAAGTAAAAATGACAGAAAAAGTCCTTTTTTACAAAAATTTTAAATTGATAAATAATCAAACAGAAATTAAACAAATTGTACTTATGAAGCTGTAGTCAATGGAGTGGTAATATATCCTATACTTAAGTATTCAACTTGTGTACACTAAACTCCACTTATATATACTAACACATGTTTCAGAAGTAATCACTTCCATCTTCCCCTGTTGGCTCACATTCCAAATTTAAAAATCTAAGAAATGTACATTGTCTAAACTTTGGAAATCACACACAGAAAATTACATAAAAAATTATAACCCATTCCACATAAATATGCCGTGTTTCATAGCTTGGCACACAGACTAACCACAATTCCTCTCTCAGAAACAGAGTCAAAACAGAATACCAACAGATAATAAAAAACAGTTATAACCAATGATTTTGGAAATCACACACAGAAAATTACATAAAAAATTATAACCCATTCCACATAAATATGCCGTGTTTCATAGCTTGGCACACAGACTAACCACAATTCCTCTCACAGAAACAGAGTCAAAACAGAATACCAACAGATAATAAAAAACCGTTATAACCAATGAGACACAGACACAGTAATAAAAATTACCAATTAATTAAAAAGACAAAAATTTATAAGAGAAGTTTTCACACTGAAGAACACCAAGGAAACATACAAATACAAAAGGTTCACATACTATCCAACTTACCACAGCAAATTTAGATTTACAAAGAATATGGAATAATGTTGGCCCAAAGGAACAAATATAATATCAAGAATTTATTAAGTTGCATGGTAAAGATACCTACAGAAACAAAAATTAGGAGTTTATGAAATCAAATGTGCAGATTGTGATCAGAAATGCATTAGAAAACAAAGAGAAATTTGGAAATTTGGAGATAAGAACACTTTAGGAATATTCAGCTCAGCAGGTTTCAGCAGTTTAGGACCATAAACCATGAAATTAAACCTGAGATTAAGCTGCAGAAACAGCTTTACAGCCCAATGGAACTATCGACTTATGAAAAAAGTTTCATCATTAAAAATAAAGAAAATTTAATGAACTTTGATTTTCTTCCTATGAATGAACTGAGCAAGTTCCTACTACAACCACCAGGCACTGCCATTGAAGCATCTTGATATCCAGCCACCATTTCCTGTAAAAACAGTAGGTCAACAACTGAAGAAGGGAGTAATTATGTAAGTAAGTGGAGTTTAGTATAAACAAGTTGGGTACATAAGTACAGGATATATTACAAGGATATTCTTCAGAGTTGGATGTTGATATTAATTCAATCTATTTATACATTGGAATGAATATTTTTACCTCGTGTAATACATTCAGCCAAATATGCAATGATCATATTAAGTAAGTGCTGCACTAAAGATATTTTGAGAATTACATATTTTAGTTATGTACATTCTATATTAGTTTATGCTATACCATACCCTTTTTGGAAACTGCGAGTTTATCATATATGGTCATTAAACGGGAAAAGAAAATATTAAGAATAATGAAGCAATTACCATTTCATTCTCCCAGTAAACTAATTTTTAAAGAACTGAATGTTCTAATATTACCACATTATACAAATAAGCACTTCAAGAACTAAATTTAAAAAGTTTATAATACCTGATATAAAAACATTTTTTATACAAAGCTAACTGTACAAACTGTAAATGATTGGTGGATAAAAAAATAAAAACAATATAAAGAAAAGGGGCTGAAGGAGATCTGTCTAATTTTGGGAGAAAAAAAAAGCAGAGCAGAAGAGAATAAAAGATTATTGCCTTTCAATCAGGATTTACAAAGGATAGAACAACAATAAATAATGCTATGATTATTAAAACATTGATAAATGTTTGTTACTAAAATATGGCAAGCTGTAAATTGTATTGTTGAATTTTTGAGAAACTCATGGTAAAATTTTTTTGTAAGTATAAACTCCTAGTTGTGAAGCAAGAGAAAACTACTTCCAACTGTGAGAGGAACTGGCACTTGCCGAGATGCCACTGGAGAGTTATTGCTTACCAATTAAAGTCAATGGTAAATCATTTCAATTCAAGGTTGTCTCAAGGAACAATCAATTGTAAGAGGAGGAGAGTATTCTCTACTGATGATACTGCTATTATTTCTTTAGTGAACAGATTCATTGTTCTTGGAACATTGGAAGCTCATCAGAGCATAAGTGCTGATGCTAAGCCCAAGGGGAAGAGTAAGATTTTGTTGCTAGGGAGTAATCATGGGAGGAGTATAGCATCCCTACTGAATGATGACTTGGGTAGTAATTATAATGTTGTGAGCATTTTTATGCCAAGTGCTGGACATGCTGATGTCCCAAAAGACTTGGAAAAACTAACTGCTGATTTTAGTAAGGAGGATCCTCTTGTATTTGTTGGTGGTGCAGGAAATGGCCTTCAAAATGTTAATAATTATCCAATTGAGCAAGATCTTGGTGACATCAGCACTAAAGGAGAAATAAAAAGATGAAGTTTCTGGAACTGTTAGATAGGAGACCTCAGCTTCATAGGGATGCTGCACAGTTGAATCTGAGGCTTGAACATGCACTGATGATACCCACAAACACCCACATTTGTAAGATAGATATAAATCACCTAAATAGAGATAACAATACTGTACATGGTCTTCACTTGAATTCTAGAGTTTACTCCTTATTGCTGATAGAATTAAGGGTAAGATTCCTCAATTAAATGTACTTACAAAGCTGTTGACAATGGAGTGGTATATATATATATAACCAATGTACTAAAATTTGTTCACACTAACTCCATTCACTTACATAAAAACTGGACATATGTTTCAAGAGTGATCCCTCCCATCTTCAGCCTGTAGACCAACTGAGTGTAAACAAATTTTAGTACATTAGTTATAAAGGTAAGATTCCTCTTGTGATCAATGGCACAATTTCCCATTTTTTAGGATAAAGACACCAGATCCAGGCAAGAAATATATTAAACCAAACTTAATAAAAGCTGACAATCATATTAATGATAATGATTGCACAGAAAATGTAGTAAGATTAAAGAATAATCTGCAAGGAAAAAACAAGCTTTATATATTTCATGAAATTATAAAGGACTGAAAAGTTAAATAGATTTTTTATAATTGATTTATTTACGCATGATCTTTAACATTTTGGGTCATCAGCATCCCATTCAAATAAGGGCATGAAACAGTCGACAAATTTTGCTCAGAGGCCTCTTCGGTCAGGTTTGAGGTTCTTTTTCATGCCGTAAATGTACGACATGGGACCCACGACTTTACTTCCCTTCTGAAGGAAACCATGCTTGGGATTTTTACACCCGAAAAAAATCCATTGATCCTGGCCGGATTCGAACCTGCAATCTTGGGTTTAGAAGGCAAGTATGGTTACCACTATACCACCAGGACCAACTATTAAATAGATGAATTACTAAACAGCTTAACTTGTGACAATAGAAAACCACATATTATCTTAGTATCTGAATATCATTTGAAACAGGAATTATCACAATTGTCATTACATAGTTATTGTTCGGGAGCAGAAGCTTCAAGGAAAACACTAAATAACAGAGAAGTTTGCATTTATGTCAGGCTGGATGTTACCATATAAAACATTCGATATGCCAAAACTTATTTCAAACAGGACATTGAATTAAGCACAATCCAGTTGGATAGCAAAAATACAAAAATAATTGTAATTGCTATATACCACTCACCACTAGGAAACTGAAATTTTCTTGATGAAACTTCGATATACCCTAAACTTTTTATTTAGGCCTAAGCATGAAATAATATGTGGGGACATAAATATTGTAACTTAATGCCAAGTGTCAGAATCAATTCCCTTCTTACTGCATATACAATTAACATGATGCATACTGTAACGTTAACCCGCTACTTCTATTGAACATGCTCGCCACAGCTAACGATGTAGAACAAGTATTTATAGTTTGGACGTGCATCACAACAATGCTAATATGTAATATATTTAAGACTCAATAAACTAGATAGCACCACAGGTACTATGCGCTAATGACCAGAACTCGGCAGCAGGTGTAAATAGGCAGACTAATGCTGTCCGGAGTTGGGCGAGTTCAAGATGGGACACCATGAAAACAGGACCTCAACGAGCCAATCAGCAAGCAGCACCCACCAGCAAGTCCTTGTCCACCCTGCCACAACACGTACTCACTCCACACCGGTAACTGCTCCGACCTAGGTCTTGCTGCAATGAAAGAAATTCTTAAGGGGAAAAATATGCAGTAGGATATCCCGGCAGGAAAGTCTACCGATAGAAATAGGGCCTCTCCTATCACCAGATCATCTGCCTGGCCTACACAGTCATCCCCTCCAGAGCAGGAACAGGAACACACACACTACAGCTCAATAGCACTAGCAGCCACTGCAGCGCTATCCTCCATGGAGTACCGCGGAGTATACCCTGCCCTTACAGCAACAGTAGCCATCAACAAACCACTTGCACAGTAGCCCAACACTCTTGATCCGATTAAATTTCTTGGAGCCAGAAGAATGTGAGGCACCCATCGCCGGCGGTATAACTATTGGACTTCACCGCTTTATTTCAGCTCAGCCTCAGCAGTCACAATGCTCCATGTCAACGGTGCTGCGCATAGGGCATTCGGAAGCAATCTGTACAGAACAACAGCACTAATGTGGGGCTGCAGCTCTCACAACTGATTGCACTCAGCATGACCTGGCCCGCCGCCGCAGATGAGGCACCACCATCTGCCAGGCCGCCTGCCCTCTTCAGCGCAGCTCCTACCACAATGCCTCAACCACTGCCCACGCACTGCTAAACAGTGCCCACCGACTTCACCCATGGCCGACAAGAACACAGAAGCTGCACACACCGCTCTGAGTACAATCCTGAACGCGATATCGGATCTGACTGGACTCATCAGCGCACTTAACACACTATCCCGCAACGCACAGATTTAATCAGTCAACAACTCACAGCACACGACGCCACTACCTCTAGGGTAAACATACTGGAAGAGGCCTTTACTGCACTCCAGGCCACCAACGCACAAACCGTAGATAGCATTAAACGACGTATTCAAGACACGAAATCAGCCTCCGAAACTACAGCTAGAACCTTACAGGACCACAAATAAAAAGAACGTTTAACGCCCGTTTTTGCAACAGAGGCATTACAGGCGGTGGAACGGATGATACACGAGATGAAATGAACATTCGAAAAGGAATTTTTTTAAGGAAGGAAATGTTCCAGGCCTAAGTTTAGGGTACCTTTCCGGCATTTGTCATTTAGGAGCACTGAGGAAAACCTGGAAAAATCTCAATCAGGGAGGACGATCCTGGCGGGATTAGAACCCCAGCCACGCCTTAACGACCTCTGCCACCCGTGGCGGTGTATAGGACACACAAAACGAGCACTTCAACGCCGTAACTTCACTCCTGAACTCAATCCGAGGCTACATAGCAGAAAAGCCAAACTATGAAAACTTAAACCACTGACAACAGTTCTCCAAATGACGAGGAACTGCATACAAACTATCCGGCACCACCTCAAAGTCAAAATAACTATCACGCAAATAGGTCTACTAGAACCAATCAAGGGTACTACCATTTCGTTCAAGCTGCATGAAAATTACGCATAGAGTGCAGACCCCTACATGCCTCAACCTCACTAACACTACTGATGCAGGTTCACGTCTGAGCATCGCAATGACGTAGAACCTGACCCTTCTGAACCCTTTTAGTCGATTCTGGTGGTGTAGTGGTAGCCGTACTTGCCTTCTAAGCCCAAGATCGCAGGTTTAAACCCGGCCAGGATCGATGAATTTTTTCGGGAGTAAAAATCCTAAGTATGGCTTCCTTAGGAAGTAAAGTCGTGGGTCCCGTGTCGTAAAGAACCTCAAGCCTGAAAGAAGAGGCCTCTGAGCAAAATTTGTCGTCCGTTTCACGCCCTGGGTTGAATGGGACGCTGATGACCTTAGATGTTAAAGAGGGTCTGTAAATAAACAAATAAAAAACCAGCCCTTTTGTTTTTTAGCATTACTCACAAGTCCCTGGGTGCTTAAGGCGGTACCAGGCCCTGATCCTTCACTGCCTATATTAAATAAATAGAGCCATCACAGCATTACTCAGCATGAAAAAAAAAATCCGGAGTTAATTCGCATCATTAGTCCGTTTTACCTGGTGGACTCAATTAAGACAACTTTCCGGCTCTAATTTTTGGCGACACTACCCGTCTCTCCCTATCGTCCTTCCTCTAATCCTGTGAACCGTCTGGCGCTAGCCGTACCGGCCTGACGATCCCGGACAGTGTTGCTGCAATGCTGGTCAAGCGGAGTCTCGTCGGTATCGGCTAAACCGCAGACACCATATCGTCCGGTATGACAAACTTGGCGCATGCCCTGTGAGCCACCTCACCCGAGGAAGGGCTGGGCAAGTGGTGCCATAACCGGCAGATTGGGCAATCTTCCTGCCTAAAGCTCTTGCAACTAGCATGCAACCATGGACGACTTCAGGTCCACAACAGTGCTGACCGCAGACAGATCTTATCCAGAGCAGGCCACACCACAACTGGAAGCAGTACGTGCCACTTTCATTCCTTTACCGGCTTTCTACAGAGAGGACCCAGCAACATGGTTCTTACTGGCCGAGGCACTCTTCGCGACACACAGCTCCATGTTTCAGTACATCCGCTTCTACAGAATCATCGGACAACTCCCGCGAAAGGTAGTAACTCGATCGCCGATCTCATGACGACCCCAGGAAGGCAGCCATACCAAGAGTTCAAGGATCGCCTACTAGATATCTACGCCCTGACGGACCAACAACTATTTCAATGGCTGCTGAAGGACACCCACCTAGGGGACCCGAAGCCTTTCAAGCTCCCGCGAGTCCACCACCAAACCGACACTTGCACATCGGAGGACCTCCTGCGGTGTGGCGGCGCAGTCTTCCGACACAGGTACAGGCACTGCTGGCAGCATGGGAGGATAAGCCCTTGGACAGGATGACTCGCATCCGCACCATTAAACACAACATAGGAAGGGTAGCAGAGGACCAACAACTTCAAATCGATGCCTTAACAAGCTGCTTCAGGACGCTGGAAGGCCAGATAATCTGGATGTATTCCTCCAACAGACGTCTAAATGGGGTTTGCTGTGGGATCGAGGAGATGTGCTTGTCTGGTCTCCACGTAGCCCTCCTTTCCCAGTTTATCATTTCATTTCATGTGTCATCGCCGCCCCAGATGGAGCGACAGAACAAGCGAATGCTCCAGCGGGAGCTGTTGATACCACAGGCGCTCGGGCCAAGACGCGTGCTGCTGCATTTCATCCTTCTGCTTTCCCGGCAATATACAACAGGGAAACGGAACCACACAGTAAGTGCGGCGGAACTCCCTCTCTAACTGTCTCTTCATTCAATGCAAGCGGAACCAGATTCAATTCTTGATGGACACCGGGGACTGCGTGACCATCCTGCCCAACAGGATACTCCGCCCCCCAGCTAAGTACGAACGGGAAATACACGGAATTTCCTGGTCGCAGACTTCAAGAAGGTAATCATCAGCGCGGACTTCCTCTCTTTGGCCTGTCGGTGGACCTCACAGCAAACCTGTGAGACAGCCTCGCGCGTAGGATCCCGCGCTACGTGAATATTTTTTAATAGTGTTTAACGCCCTTTTTACTACTGAGTCCCCACAGATGGTGGGCACTGATGACACATGAAATGAAATGATAAACTGGGAAAGGAGGGCTACGTGGAGACCAGACAAGCACATCTCCTCGATCCCACAGCAAACCCCATTTAGACGCCTGTTGGAGGAATACATCCAGATTATCTGGCCTTCTTCAAACAGACCATACAAGGCGACCAGGATCTTCCACTACATAGAAACGACAGGGCACCCATAATGGTAAAAGCTCAACGTCTACATAGGCCATGTACGCAGAAGTTAAGGAGGAATACACCAGGCTTCTGAAAGAAGGAATCATCCGGACCTTCAGGTCTCCTGGCATCACCTCTGTGTAGTAAAAAAAAAAACAGGATGGCTCCATTTGGCCCTACGGCGATTCATGGACTACCTCTAACGAGACTTGCCATTTACCTTCTGCTACCTGTACGACGTTCTAATAGCCTCCGCGACTCCAGCACAACATTAACACCACATCCGAAGGGTCCTGCAGCGTTTTGCAGAGTACGATCTCCACTTAAATGCTGTAAAGTGTGTCCTTGGGCAGGCGGAAGTGCAGTTCTTAGGGCACCTTATGTCCAGTCAGGGCGCCCGGCCACTCCTGGCCAAAGTCAAAGTCATTTCGGAGCTCTCCACCAAAGAACACCATGGAGTTGCCACGATTCCTGGACATGGTTAACTTTTACCGTAAACATATTTCACGGGCAGCAACCGAACAGTAACCGTTAATGCCTTACACCACAATAGCAAACGGAAGGTCAAGGCATCTAAACAGTGTACAGAAGCATTCAGAAACGCGTTTCACACCACCACCCAAGCACTAGCTAACGCAACACCACTAGCTCACCCCTCAGCAAAAGCAACGTTATACCTATCCATCGGATCGGCGCCGTCTTGCAGCAACACCACTAACGGTGCTTGCAACCCATTGGGTTCTTTTCCAAGACACTTTGCCAGGCCCAGCGCTCATACTCCACCTTTGATCGGGAACTACTGGCCATATATGAAGCTATCAAGCACTTACGGGACCAGGAAGAAACTTCACGATTCTAACCGATCACAAATCTCTTATCCAAAAACTCCAAAATATAGCGCTACGAACAATAACAAGGGTACCCAGAAATGCCCTTATTGACCTGCGCGAGGAACTTAAGATGCACAGTATAGAGGAATTCATTAAGAAGCTACCACACAATCAATACAAAGGATGTAATAATCACTCCATAGGTTAAAACACTGGGACAGTATAAAGTGACTGCAGAAGAGCACAAAAGACCCGTCTAAATGTTTAATCCAGTCATCCCAATAAGCAAGCACTACATATTGCAACACCTTGCCAGCTTAGTGCGAATGAACCCATCATAAAATTATAGTGCCCCAAATGTCCCCAAGTGGATGTTGTTCTCTCCCTGGGGCGGCTGGGGTTATTAAGGGCGACATCGCAATGATGACGAGCTACTAGCATGTAGATTATACAATATATATTTTAAAAAAAACTATATGCTATTTTCTTAAGACTAGTTAACCCACATGTAAGAAAAAAAACGCATGTTACATCCTTAAGATTACCTCAGATGCATCTAAATGTAACATAAACATAGTGATAGCTTATGACTTCCACCCTTTAGGGGTTAGCATACAATAAGCACAAACTATGTTATCAATTACACACTTAAGACTACACCCCAATCAGGGGCTGGTGTACAAAACAATTATGAATATGCATGTAAACATCTCGCCATTAGTAATCTCTATTGTAGATTTTATTTCCAGAAAACTCCCAATACAGCGAGAGCGCCAAAAGATGTCAACACCCCCTACTCTGGTTGATGACAAGTGAATAAAGTAATACACCAATTTTAATTAGCATGAAACCAACACCTCAAATTTCTCACTGCCTGAGCATGATCTTACCATCAATACCTAGGTACTGTATTGGGGTACATGCCAAGGCCAGTACCTAGCCACTTCTGTCTGATTACTTTCTAGTAATTAGGCGTCTTAGTAGAATTACCAACTCCAGAGTGCTTCAGCGGTACCTGGCACACCTTCAACAACTTCTGACCCATCACGTAGACAGCATAGTGGAAAAAAGAAGAAGAAAAAAGGGAGGAACGACAATCCACAGTGGCCGTCGGTAAAGAACATTGGTTTAAAAAGATTCGCCGTTTTTACGAGCTACTGCCGCTGGTAAAACCTCCTGAAGAGAGCAATCCAGCCTGTGTGCCATGATGCCCAATTCACTGAACCTCCAGCCTTGGGAGCCGCAGTAATACACATGGTTATCCAAGAAGCGACAACGGTACAGAGGACGGAAGCACTTCGCACCCTCACTCCCGTCCTCTGGTCAACTGGGAGACGCATGCAGCGTCAACCCTCTACTTCCACTGAATAAGGTTGCCACAGCTAACAGTTTGGAATAAATACTTATAGTTTGAGCGTGCGCCACAGTGGCCCTAATGTGTAATACACTTGAAACTCAATAAACCAGAGAGCACCACAGGTACTACGTGCTAATGACCAGAACTCGGCGACAGGTATAAATAGGCCAAACATGGCTGTCCGGAATTCTAAGTAGCGGTCCGGCAGCGAGCAAGGAAAGACCTACCTGGGAAGAAGCTCCGAGACTACCTGCGCTCCAGTGAGCGGTCGAACGACCGACCGCAGTCTATCTGCGCGCCGCTTCAGAGGCCAGTGACCAGCCGGTCACTCACCGCTGTTGACAAGGCAGGACAGCAAGGCCGCAGCTACCAGCCGCTAGGCTAGGTTAACGGCGCTTCCTTGAAGCAGGCCCTCTGCTGTCTGAGCTTTTTAGCACCTTTCAACTGTTCTTTTACATGGAGTGCCTAAGGCGTGTACCCTGGGGGCCGGTGCACAAGCGTGCGTCGGAATCTCCGCCTTTGTGAGGCGGTGGTGGCTTCCTTAATGCTGGGGTCACTCACCCCTATAAAGGAGTAGGTCTAAGCTAGTACGACCTATCAGCCAGTCAAACTCTGGCAACTGGGTGCGCTCGGCTTTTGTAGCTGCAGTCCACTCGGTGCGCTTGGGCGACGCAATCGCCTGCAGCCGAAAGGCGGGTCGTTTTTGGAAACTAGGTATCGTCCCAATGCAAAAAACCACTGGGTGGCACAGACCTCTGTGTTACGACCCCTGGTCCTAGAGCCTGGTAGTACTCGAAATCACATGTTCTTTTACATGTTCTATTTCTTTCCTCTTTATCAATTAATTTTTAAGTTTTTGCTAGGCCCCCAATAGTATGTAAGCTTCCGCTCCAGGGAATACTGAGCTTAAGGGGTTAGTAGCGAATGATATCTCTCTGGAGCATTCTTCTTCTTCTTCTTCTTCTTTTCTCTTTCACTAACCTGTGGTATGGCTCCCAAGCGCGAAACTAAGAAACCCAAGACGCGCGCGAAAACAAAAAGCAACAACCACCCCCAGACACTCGAACCTTCCCCTTCCAATCCTCCCACATTGTCACCTGGCTCTGCCTCCTTTTCTCTTGCAACTGAGTCGCTCCCTGGCTCAAATGCCACCACCCCGAATGCAGGCACTCAGGCAGCAATTGCTGCAGGCACTGCGGGAGCACTGAAGCTACCAAAACCTGGCAATGCTCAAGCTGGGCACTCTGGTGCGGCGGCCGGCCATAATGGCGACCCATTACTGATGGCAGAAGCTCTTAAGCTTCAACCGCCGATCAGAATAAGCCGGGACGCGGTCAACCTAGGACAACATTTGGCAGTTTGATCGCTCTACTCGCATTGTCGACTATCAAGTCACGCGAGCAGCAATCTCTGGGGACCTGGAAATTCGCATGGTCACCCCAGCAAACTACAAAACAATGCTTGATTTCCGAAAGACCAGGAAGGTACAATTCCACATTACCGCCGCTGACTCCATTCGGAGCCCGCGCATGGTAGTAAAGCAGTTCTACATCGACCATGCAGAAAATGAAATCAAAGATGAACTCACAGCTCTTGCTATCACTGTCAACAGGGTGGCACAACTGCGTAGATTCAATAGAGGCAGAACTTTGCAGCCCATCTACATGGTTAAGGTGGCCACTTCTGACGACCGTGATCGCCTAAGAACAATTACTTCACTATTTCATATGAAAGTCACAATAGAGGACTACAGTCGTCCTCCTATACCTATACAGTGCAACAAGTGCCAAAGATTGGGTCATGCAGCAGAGCGTTGTGAAGCCCCAATGGCAACGTGCTCAAACTGTGGGCAGGCACACGAAAGTAGGCAGTGCAACCTTGGCACTGACCTACGAGAGCGCTACTGTATCCTCTGCCATGGGAGAGTTCATGGGGTGCGATACCGGGCCTGCCCCGAGTATCGCCGCCAACTCACCATACTCAGAGGATGCGGTGGTGGCGGACCAATCCAGTTACCGGGGCCAATCAAGAGCAGGCAGGACCGCTTAGGCAATCGGCTGTTGGAAGACCGGTAACTGGCGCAGTTCCTCGCACCATAGCGCGCGACACTGCTACTGCTAGCACTCCAGCTGCAACCCCACGCAACAACTATTGTGCAACTCCTACTGGGCCACAAATCAAACGCCACAACGATCAATCCGCCAGAGTGCACCATTACTGTAAGATTATTGAAGATCGCTCTGGGTTCCCTGGTATGACATAAGAGACCAGGCATTTGAAGTCCTTCTCCAATTAATGGTCATGCCAGGTCAAATTGATCAAATAATGCAAAATAAAAACCGCAGAGTTTTCACTGTAATGCGACAGTACAGTCATGATGGCGAATAAGCGATGCATAAGGTTAATGACTTGGAATTCAGGCGGCATACGCCGCCGCAAAGCAGAACTTGCTGACTTTTTAATCACTCAAAACATACAAATAGCGCTTCTCACCGAAATACATCTCAATAACAACGACCGCCTCTCTTTCTCAGGCTACCGCACGTATCGCACAGACCGCGACCGGTCTGGCAGCGGGACGGCTATACTGATTAAGCAAGAATTAGAACACCACCTGGTGCCACTTCCTGCACTACTGCGCATCGAGGCAACTGCCATTAACATTATTCACAACAATACTCGCACTACGATAGTAGCTGTGTACAACCCTCCTGGCGACATTGCTTAACAGACCTAGACCTACTCTTTCAACTAAACCACCACGTACTAATCGCGGGCAACTTAAACGCGAAGTATCTACTCTGGAACTGCTCTACCACCAACCTAGCGGGCAATAAACTGCTCCGCCACGAAAACGCCTTCGATTACATCATACATGCCCCCGAAGAACCCACCCACATTCCCTACCAGACCAACCACAGGCCTGACGTACTTGACATTGCCGTTACAGGGAACTTTCCACAGCAACTCCAGCTACAAGTAATTAATGCACTCTCTTCGGATCATCTCCCGGTAATTATAACCACCGAGGGCTCAATGCTGCGACAACAGCACCCAGACATAACTTCAATCTAGTTAACTGGAAGCTCTTTGCTGAAACACTCGATTTTCAAGTAGCATTAACACAACACAGGACCTCAACAGAATGACCCAACAACTTGAAAAAGCCATTAACTTTGTCATCTCTATGGCTGTGCCTGTACAAAAGAAACCACAGCTTTCTGAGCCACTTCCTCTTGACATCCGCGTACTTGCGACAAAACGTAACAAAGCAAGACGAAGTTGGCAAACAACCAGGCACCCAGCTGCCCGTGACGAACTTAGAAAATTAAACCAAAGTGTGCGTCAAGCCACTGCGAACTTGATCTCCCAACAATGGAGCCAGACTTTAGCAGATCTAGATCCTGAACGACAGTCAGTATGGCGAATAGCGCGAACGATCACAAGAAAACCCATTAACATTCCAATACTACACTACAATCAAATTGCTGCCACTGACAAAGAAAAAGCAGAAACCCGCGCAAATGCTCTTCAAGCAACCTTAACTCCAAACACAGTTCCATCCTCCGAACAGTTCACTGCTGAAACTGAACAAATAACACGCGACTTAAGCACAAAAGCAACACACAATCGCATACGAAAAAGATGCTCATCCGAAATAAAATGGTTAATTGACCACCTACCATATAAAAAAAAAACCCGGGCCAGACAAAATACCCGACATTGCGCTTAGGCACCTTACTACCCGGGCGCTTAAAGTATTTACGGACATCTGTGACTACACGCTTACAAACGGTGTTTTCCCCGCTAGCTGGAAAACTGCCGCGGTCCTTCACTTCCCAAAGAAAAACAAAAACACACCTAATCCGAACAACTATCGACCAATCAGTTTACTGAAACTCGATAGCTAATGTATTAGAAAAAGTCAATACACAAGCGACTAAACTCACATCCCATCAAACATAAAATTCTCATACCAGAACAATTTGGCTTCAGAGCAAAACACTCCACTCACTTCAACTCCTACGTGCCTCTGAGCACATAACTAATGGATTTAACATTCGAAAATCTACCGGTGCCGTATTTTTGGACATTGAACTAGCATTCGACCGGGTATGGCAGGCTGGATTACTTCGCAAACTCATTCAATACCGTTTCTCGGATACTATGATTAAACTAATTGCCAACTATCTCGGAGAGCGACAAATTCGTCGTTCACGATACTAAGTCCTCTATCAGACCGATTCAAGCTGTAGTTCCGCAAGGAAGTGTTCTGGGCCTCACACTTTTGAACATTTACATAAATGACATACCCAAAACAGCTGATACTAAACTGCTACTAT
Source organism: Metallyticus violacea (assembly GCA_030762175.1). Taxonomy (NCBI): domain Eukaryota; kingdom Metazoa; phylum Arthropoda; class Insecta; order Mantodea; family Metallyticidae; genus Metallyticus; species Metallyticus violacea. The sequence continues at coordinate 93,099,945 of CM060831.1, read as the reverse complement.
ATGCAGATGACACTGCCCTAATGGCGCAATCAGGTAAACCTGAGTTTATACACAGACGACTCCAACAATCGTTAAATACACTTGAGCAATGGCTCACAGAATGGAGAATAGCAGCCAACACTTCTAAATGCCATGCCATAATTTTCACAAAAAGAACGCTTCATCGCACTGCTATTTCTCCCCTTCCTCCACTGCAACTCTTTGGCAGTCCCATTTCCTGGTACAAAACGATTACGTACTTAGGACTTAAAATGGAACAGGGGCTCACTTGGGGTCCCCAAATACAACACTCTCACCAGAAAGCTAGGGCTCAACTGAGCAACCTATACCCGGTTATAAATTACGGCAGCTTCCTAAATCTTACCATGGGACTAACACTTTACAAAACCCTCATACAACCAATAATGACATATGCATGCCCTGTATGGGGCTATGCTGCTCCTACTCACATTAAAAAGCTCCAATCACTACAGAACAAAGTACTACGAACGGTCGCTAAAGTCCCATTTATCGCACCCTCTAGCATTGTACATGATGAACTTAAAATGCACACCATCGAGAAATTTATGAAGAAACTAGCACACGATCTTTACTCAACTCCCAAAACACCACAACGAACTTATCAAATCATTAGGTAACTACCAAACTACCCATAACATACACACACCTCCATTGTATCTTTTTGACCGCACACTACACCATGATGATGTCGCCCGTGAAGCGCAAGCTTTCCTTTCAAATCTAATACCACACTAAAATTCTAACCTACTTGTATTCTCCGCTCGCAAAGGCAAATCAACAAAGAAATAAGCCACATTACTAATAAAATCCATTTCTGTACATCAGGACCAATAGGATCCCATTAAAACCATGAAGAACGTCTACTTGACAACTGCAATCCGTAAATCTACAATCAACATGGTAAAACCACCAAACCGGCAAGTACTGCACATCATCTCATTAATTGCATGTTTTCTCACAACCATTTAGCGCTAACCTGTTATTCCAATCTAACACACTCACAAACAACAACACACACTAACTTCCGAATTGTAACAAGCAACCAAACCCTCTCCCACCACCCTACATCACTGAACACATACAATGCATGCTTTATTTCCTTCCACAATTACCCTATTAAGCAAACTAACGCTTTACTAACCTAAATTAATTCTCTCCTACATCAGTAGCAATTAACCCTCCGACTGCGATCAGGACGCGTCATGGTTGCAGTCGAGGATTCACATTGACGCGCTCGCATGCACTGCATGCCAGCATGTAAACTAATCTTTACTAACCAGGGTGCTTACGCGGAACCCGACCCAACCTATCTCCTAATCCTACTCCCAACCTGCATCTACTACACTAACAGCACCAAGCACCTCTCCTGCATGCTTAGTTACCAACTGCATGGGGAGGCGATGTAGCCTCTGCGGATGATCGCCACCGGGATTGGCGGGTGTGGGGCCGCCCCTTATAAAATTTTTTTTTAAAAAATGAGTTCTACCTGGTGAACTCAATTAAGACGCCAATACTGATTTAAATTTTGGCGAACCTTGAACCGTCGTGGAGTAGCCGTACCGGCCTGACGTTCCAGGACAGCATTGCTGGTCAAGGGGAGCCCCGTAGGTATCGGCTGAACCGCAGACACCCTATCGTTCGGTATGACGAACACGGCGCATGCCTGTGAGGCACCTCGCAGAGGAAGAGCTGGGGCTGGGCAAGCGGTGTCATCACCAGCCGACTGGGCAATCTTCCTGCCTAAACCTCTCGCAACTACCACACAATCATGGAGGACATCAGGTCCACAGAACATAAAACTAATTTTTCCACCAGGATTGATAAAACCCATAGCACAGCAATGGATAATTTTTTGCAAATTCAGATAAATTGTCATCATATTCTGTGTGTCCATTGATCAATGGTCTCTCTCACCATGATGCTTAAACAATGGACAAGTAAGATTCTACAATAAAACTCAAAGAATGTTAGAGATATTTATTTTTGAGTAGTAACGCCCGTTTTTACTACTGAGGTACCACAGGCGCAGGACACTGATGATATATGAAATAAAATGATAAATTGGGAAAGGATATATTTTTTAAAGAAGGAAACGTTCCAGGCCTAAGTTTAGGGTACCTCCCCGGCATTTGCCATTTATGAGGACCGAGGAAAACCTAGAAAAAACCCCAGTCAGGGAGGACGATACTGGCGGAATCGAACCCCAGACCTCCCGCTCACAAGTCCGCGCCTTAACGACCTCGGTCACCCATGGTGGTGGAGAGATATTTATGATGCAAGTCTCAATAAAATGGTGAAGACGCTACAACAAGAGTCCTGGAATAGTGTCTACAGTCCAAATGTTGTTAACAGTAAATTCAACAATTTTTCACACATTTTTAAATTGAATTTTGAAGCATATTTCCCACTAAAAATAAAAAAACAGTTAAAATACAAGTACGGAATGGTTAACCCAAGGAATTAAAAAAATCTTGTCAACATAAAATGGAATAATATAACGACTAAAGCTCAGTAAAGACTCTAAATTAAAAATACATTTAAAAAGTATTGTAAGATACTTAGGAAATTCATAAAAGCAGCAAAAGATGCCCATTATCAAACACTTATCAGCCAGTCAAACACCAAAATAAAAACTACTTGGAATATAATAAAACAAGAAACAGGTAAAAATTTGCAACAAGTTGATGCAATAATCTTAAGCATTGACAATCAAAAGATACAACATCCTGCCAATGTAGCAAATATGTTTAATGATTGCTTTCTTAATATAACCAAAATTTTACATTTATAATCTGGTGATAAAATAGATGCATTAAGGATTTTACAATCAATTTCCAGTCAAAACAATGAATTCAAACCATGTACCACTACTCAACTAGAAATTAATAATATCATTAGAAAACTAATATCAAAAAACCCTTCTAGTCTTCTGGCTATGATGAGATTAACAGCAAAGTCATAAAGGCCAATACAAAGGACATTACCATCCCCCTTAGTCACTTGTGTAGTGAGTCTGTAACATTGGCTGTATTTTCTGAGAGGCTAAAATATTCAGTGGTGAAGCCTCTGTTCAAAATGGGAGAAAAGGTAAATGTCTTTAATTACAGACATTTGGCTATTTCAGCTACATTTTTAAGGTGTTTGGGAAGATAATGAAAATAGACTTTACCTTCAAAGTAACAATAATCTAGTTAATGATCAGTTTGGCTTTAGAAAAGGAATTTTATTCCAAATTGTGATCTATTCACTCACTAATGAAATTTTAACTGCATTTAAGGAAGAGGATGAATATTTTGTGATTTGGCAAAGGCTTTTGATTGTGTCAATCATGTAAATCTGATAGTTAAATTAGTCTTCTACAGAATAAAAAACCAATATTTAAAATGGTTTATATTCTACTTTGAAAAAAGGAAACAAAAAATAGTAATAAATTGTTCGTTTAAAAATAAAAACGATGCATCAGATTGGGAATAATTAACTATGGAGTGCCTCAAATATCCATTCTGGACCCTCTTCTATTTCTCATATACATATAATCTCTCCTTACCTATCCAAGATGTAGGAAATATTGTTCTATTTGCAAATGGCAAACATATTGATAAATAGAAATTGCCATTATTGGCAATGGATTGTGCCATTAAACTAAATCTTGTTCTGAGTTCTTCCTGTGTATGGTTCAAAGCAAACAAATTGTCTCTAAATCTAGAAAAAAACAAATGTTATGAAATCCATTGCTCACAGATCTCCAGATCTATAATTCCAGAGAGGATATTATTACAGGTGTTTCTACAAATAAATTAAATTCTGTGGTTCAATAACTGATAACTGTCTGAATTGGAAAGATCACATTGATCTTATAATACCTAAACTTAGCAGTACATGCTTTGCAATATGTGCATTAGTAATGTTGGGAGACAATTAAGGCTTTAAACTAGTTTATTATGCTTATTTCAAACTCAATGATGCATTAAAATCAATATATATTTGGGAAATTCAGCTAAAAGTGAACTTGCCTTCCTATCACAGAAAAAGGCCATACAAATGATTGCCGGTACACATAGCAGACATTCGTGCTGAAACCTCTTTACGCAATTTGAAATTTTAACTCTTACATGTGAATATATGTTACTGCTCATGAGCTTTTATATAAAAAATAAAATTTGTTCAAAATCAAAACATGCATGACAGAATACTAGACAAAAAGCCAATCTACATAGACCACCTTCAACACTTTCGTGTCATCAAAAAGTTTATTTAGCTTAAAAGCCTGAATAAACAATCATAATTCCTTTAAACCTGTTCTTAAAAAATACCTATTTAAAAAGGTCTATTATTCTATAAAGGAATATATGAGTGACAACATATTATACTGAGTTAAAAACACTTCAATAGATTTATATCAATGCATATGTTAACATGTGTATATATATATATATATAAATTAACACTAAAATAAAAGTAGATAAAGATAAAACACAGAGAAAGAGTCACACTTGAAACTGCTATATTTCGAACTACTGCGAGTTCTTCAATGGCAAGAAGCTAGACAAGTGAAGGTGATATTTACTTTTATCACCTTCACTTGTCTAGCTTCTTGCCATTGAAGAACTCGCAGTAGTTCGAAATATAGCAGTTTCAAGTGTGACTCTTTCTCTGTGTTTTATCTTTATCTACTTTTATTTTAGTGTTAATTTGTTACATTGTTAATAGTGTTTCTTTATTTTTATGTTTCATATATATATATATATATGCAGTTATTTTATATCAATGCATATATAAACATGTATATAGGATGATAATGAACTACATTGAAATTTCAGAAAGTTTAGAGCTGTTGTATATAAGCAATTTTGGATTGTAAACTTATGGCATATCTGTTCAAATTATGAAGCTATGGCTATTAGTTTCGAAAGTGCCAGTGCATCACTGGTTAATGAAGATGCCCCTCCAAAGCATAATACACGAAAACGAAAGTAAGTTTCTGAGTATATCACTCTGGTGCCATGGTAATGACATTAGCTTTCCAGTTGATGGTCATTTGTTTTCCAGTTTGACTGTTGTTCATCACATATTTTTAATTTGTTTGTTTTCTGACTGTGTTAATAAAACAGCTTTTAGCCTGCGTTTTAAGTTGATGTTTCACTTTATACACTTATATCTTAAACATATTAATTCATATTATTATAACCTTTGCAGTTGTTATTGTACTTAGCAATCAGAATTATGTTCTAAGCATGTGTTAGGTATCATGTTAGTATTACTTAAAGTAAAATATCTGTGATTAAGTGACTTGTCTGTTTCTGTTTTTTTGTATTTGTTGTTTAGTTGAGTTATTTTAGGTGTAGCTTTTTCATTTTTATTGCAACTATTTATGTAGATGTGCATATTAATTTTTGTAAATGAAGATTGTGTGCTACCATGATAATTATATGTGATCAGTTATACATTTATAGGTCTTTTTGACTGCTTCACAAACTTACTGAATGCTCCAGGAAATAAAAAAAAGAATTATGAGGAAAGAATTATGGTAAAATTTAGAAAGGAGTTAATTGCAGAAATGGTTGAGATATAAGAGTTACAGTTTCTATGTCAAATGTGACAAGGGCGAGTCATTCAGGAACATGTATTAAAATCATATTGAACCTGTTTATATATATATATATTATGTTAGACTTAAAAGATATCAATGGACATATGCCATGCTGATGAATTAAGTGATGTCAATATCAGCTATAAGATTAGAAATTGAAAGGTACCTATTGTGCAGATTGGAGCGCAGATTCTAAATGGAAAGAAAAGAAATAAATAAACAAGAAAAAAGAAAGAAGATAAAGATCATAGTTTTTTAAACTGTACAATGGAATGAGCCACTGTTATTAGAATTTATTGAATTAAATTACATATAACCCTATAGGCGGTCACATGCCACGTTATGTTCTCTCATCCTTGTGAACGAGAGGGCCAATAAGAGAGTGCTGCTAGGATAATCTAATATCTCGGGAGCAACCTCTCAATAATGATGCGACTAGACAATTTCCACAGCTACTATACAGGATATCAAAACATATTAGTCTTGTACTGTGCAAATAAGATTCAGGAAGAAAATTTAGATGCAATAAGGAAAGAGCCTTAACATGAAAATAATGCTTATTGTTGCATTATAATTTCGTTTGTTGCTAGAAATATATAAAGAACACTTTCTATGAATGATAATGTATCTTTATAGTTATGTGTTTGCTTCTTACCTTTAACTCAGGATTCTGATCAGCATCATAAGATTTTTCCCCATGAGTTTCTGATTGTTTCAACTGAGGTGAACATGTATTGGTATCATTTTGCTCTTCCTTTATATGCACACCTATATTCATTTTGTTATGCCCTTTTTTTTTTTTTAACTTATGAACCTCTAATGCTGCAAAAGAAGAAAATATAGCATTATTTGTAATTAAAGTCTAAAATATGAGCATATGGTTGAGGAAGAGCAATGGTGACCATAGCAACATGTTGGGCTGGTGATAGGTAATATATCTTTTAAAAAGTTCCAGTTACAATAATTTTGAGTATGTTAAATATATGACTATTTTGTTTATATCATTGCAAATATATGAGATAAGTCATTAAGAAAATGACAAATTGATGTGGGACATAATAGGTTTGCATGAGGCACCTGAGGAATGACTTCTAGATAGTAGCATTAATCCAGTGGAAATTGGTGACACTTGACAGAAAACAATCAATATTTACAGTAGTAAAACAGCAGTTTCAAACTGGCAAAATCTCTGAGTTAATGTACAACCCTTAAATGGTGTTTATTTGCACAATTTTTGTGGGTTAAAATTATGGCATCAAAGAATATTCATAAAGAATTTGTTCCCATTTATGCTGCGAAGTTCCATGAAGGGCAGACACATATCAAAGATGAATATTGCATAAGCTGGCCAACAAAGATAGCCAGATAGGTAAATTTGCTACATGAATTTGAAGACTTAATCACAGTTGACAGAAGGGTAGCTATAGACACTAAAGCTGCTACTATTGCTTTTTCACACAGCAAGCATACCTCAGTCTTGGGTTCCCATTAGCAGTACAAACAAAACATGCATCAGTAGAATGAAAACATTGTGCATTATCTATGAAAAAATGTTTAGTAACATCAGAAAAGTAACGTTGGCAGTCTTCTGGGACCATGAAGGCATACTACTCACTACAGTCTAGCCTCAAGAACAAATTGTAAATACCATTTGCTACTGTAACATCTCAAGAAATTTCATTAGGTTATTCAACAGAAACAATCAGGACTCTTCACCAAAGGCTTGTTTCACTTGAATGACAATGCACATCCTCAAATTAACAACAAGACAAACGAGAAGTTGCAAAATTTAAAGCAGAAAATCCTTGAGCATTCCCTATATAGACCTGACCTAGCTTCAAGCAACTTCCATTTGTTCGGATGAAAGTGTTGAAAGAGAAGTCTTCATGTGATTTTGGCACCAGCCCAAAGAATTTTATGCTGCTGGGTTGCAGGGGCTTATAAAACGATGGGACAAGTGCCTTATTGTCCAGAGAGATTATGTTCAGTACTTTTCTTATTATTTATTTTTGTTCAATATTCATTTTTAATTTCCTTAAACCGACTGTTTCTAACCTAGTATGAGACTACAGTGAAAAGAACTGAAAATTTTTTAGATTTAAAAACTAAGTAATTCTTTTCGTCTTTAGGTAAACACTGCATAATTCCATTTAGCATTCCTTTCTAAGGAGTATTACAATGTCTTAACACATTTGGAACAAACAATAATAATAATAAGGATCATTCCGGTTACATTAACTTAACCTATCTTCGTACTGGGTAAGCAAAGTTCAACATCAATGCAACCTTTAAGTTTACCACTGGATACTTGCAACCACAAACACCGAACTATAACAAGGAAATCTGCGCTTATCCTATAATTCATCTTGATGTAATAATGTGTACACTCACTTTATGGTAAGGCTTTATAACTTTATAAACTTTTGTACAGTATGGAAGTTTCAGTTCAAAGTTTAACATGACTAGCTCAGGCTATGAAATTTGAGGTACATAAAAGGAAATCTCAATTTTTACATCTTGTTCGATTCTCGAACCCACTAACGCACTGTTTCGGGATAGTTACTTAGTGCACAGGCAGCATTACCAACCCCTATCCTGTGAAACTCTGTAATTAAGTACTGAAAAATCCGTATATTGAGTATAAAAATTGGTAGAATTTGCATTTTTTTTCTGTGAGTTTAGGATATCGAACTAGGGACGGAAGATGAGGCACGTAAAGTTATAGTTAACATTGCGTTATAAGCTGTTGGCAGGTGGGTATTAAGAATGAGAGTAACGTATAATCTACATGTAAATTGACTATGGTATTTATAATCAGCATTGATGATCATTGTTAATTCAGTTGTATTTCATGTACTTACGGCAGGTTCTTGATTTAAAAAAAACGCAATTCAGAGCACAGTTTTAATAAACACACTATAATAAGCTAAGAAAACAAGAACACAATGTTTCACTCTTTCCATCCAACAAACCCAAGTCACAAGTCCACACCTAAAAGTTTAAACCTGGGAGTGATGCTGATGACAATACTGTCTTCCATTGCAGATCTCGTGCGCCTTTCCCGATCTCGTAAGACACGAGATATAACGGACGGCTGCTGACAAACCGGAAGTAAACCGAATGCATCCTTCCAAGTATGTTAGTCGTCTGAACTTTAGCGCCAAATTGTTAAATGTGTTGTGAATAGAATGTGTTAAATGTACTGTGTTGTAAATAGAAAGTGATAGTTTCCATTGCGGTTAACTATTTTTTGTTCATGATGAGTACATCAAAAGAGAGTTCATATGCCTGGAATGTGGAAAGGAGTATTACCGTAATAAAAATTTAAGAGAGCATGTTTCTAAAGTACACTCGAGGAGAGATGGATGGTATCGGCAAATTTCCTTTGACTCCGGCAAAAAAAAAAAAAAAAAATCGAAAATATAATGGTAGCCAGTTAATCATGGTAATGATGGCAAATCTCATTTAACTCCACCATAAAAAAGAGGCAGAATAAGAAGGGAAGAGGAAGAAGAACAAGAACAAGAAGCAACCTTCGCCGTGATTTGAACCATGCCTAATTATCTATGTCTGTGGAAGGTCTTCGTTCGCCTCCTTTTCGTAAATATTAATTTGATAGGGGATTGTAGGAGAGTATATACTATAATTCTGGCAAATATCCTTTGACTCCAGCAGAAAATATAACTTCGTAAATCTGATGTTAGTCAGTAAATCACTGTAATGGCGGCAAATCTCCTTTAACTCCGGCTGAAGAAAAGAGAAAATGCATTTGGTCCGTGAATATATGAACCAACTACCTATGTATTATGGTACGACGCTCTAACCATCTGAGCTAGCATGTACAGTAATACCTAATTATTTACCTATATCTGCCGAAGTCACTGGCGGATGAGATCGGCACGACATTCTCTATCTGGTTTGACACGAGAATGATCTTACAGTCATACTGCAAGCTTAAGTATGGCGATGAACTGAAGACCTGCGCTTACCCGTAATAATCAATTTTAAATTGCTCCAAGTTGAACGCAACAATGCAGTCTGGCTCCACATAAATCCAGTAGGCGGGTAAATCATTATAAAGATGGCAAATCGCATTTGACTTCAGCAGAAAATTAAATAATCGTAAATATGACGTTAGCCAGTAAATCAATGTAATTCTTTAACTCCAGCAGAAGAAATGAGAAAAAGCATTTGCCCGTGAGTATATGAACCAACTATCTTTGTATTACAATTTGACGCTCTACCTATGTGAGCTAACATGTACAGGAATAACCTAATTATCTACCTATATCTGCCGAAGTCAGTGGCGGACGAGATCGGCACTACATTTTCAATCTTGTTCGGCACGAGAATTAGAACTTATTCCGGTGCCGATCTCTCGTAATCGTAATAATAATTGCTCCAAGTTGGATGTAACGATGCAGTCTGGCTCCGCAATAATCCAACCAGAGGCAGGCTCAGGCAGACAAATACAACGCGCCCGATTTATGATTTTTATTTATTTAAATATGCAATCTTAGGTCAACTGTTGTCATGGCTGATTAATATGAAACAAACTATGTTATATGTCTGGTAGTGTGCAAAAATACTGTAATTAAATGGCAAAAGGGCATTATAGATTGATCGCTTAATGTTAAAATATTACTGTCAAAAAAATCAGTCGATTCAGTATTAAAACCCTATATACGGGGTAGAAGACGTAAACAAAAAAACAAAACAAAAAAAAAAAAAAACTACGTAGAGTTACCAACGCTGTGCACAGGTTACCCTGGCCTTGTGGTTGTGGTTGTGTGGTTTCCTCATTCGTTTGTTTCTCAGAACTTCGTCTAGGGGTTGCGAATCGCATAGAGAATTCAAGACCAATTATATTTACCCAAAACCAACTACTTTTACCAGATCCCAATACAGAAAAAACCCGCAGACGAAGTCGCCTATTACTGCCAATGGAATATAAACTTCCCAGCAGGTAAACGCAAATATTTATATAATATACGAACTTACAAATAACTTGACACCTTAAACTAATTGACATAATTGGGACAGCATCATATTTATTAAAGTCTATTTTAAGGAAAAGAAAGTCTTCCTTGGCAATAGTTATAAACGGGTGTATAGGTCTCGCGCAAGATCTTCAAGGATGACCTTCAGAAAAGCAGTAGTGGGCCAGCTTACCTAAATGAAACATTAGTACATTGTTCAGATTACGATAACTTGATCCAAATAAACAACTGAGCTCCCATCTGGTCTATCTCACTGTCTAGTTCTAAACTACTATTGAGTGCAAGATTTTATGTGGTACGGTTTTATGCAGTAAAAAGTGCTAAGAGAAAATGTCTCTTATACTATCAAAAATAAAAAGTAAAACTCTGTATAGTCAAAGTTATGAAATGATTGCTAATGTTTACGAGTATATGAAGGAACAGACTAAATATAAGGACAGATTTTCATCCGGGTATTACAAAGAAGATGCAAGAAAGAGTTGCTGAAGCCACAAGAACATCGCACAGCTCAGTTTACAGAATTGTGTGGGAGAAACAAAAGCATGGAGAGGAAGAGAATTCTTATTTTGGCAATCCGGGAAAGACACAAAAAAAAAAGTTTCAAAAAGACTAACAGAAAGCTTGTAATTAGACGCACTATATACAACTTCTAAACCGTGAAAGACTATGCCTACAATAAAAAGGATGCCACAGAAGTTTCGAGAAATTATTAATTTTCAGGTTAATCTACAAGTGTCTGAACTATCATTTAAAAATGTTGGGCTTAAATTAAAAAAAAAAAAAAAAAAAAAAAAAAGCAATGGGTGTGTTGGAAGGCATAACATCAGTTCGCTGCGCGAGACATATAGTTTCTTCCCTTCGCAAGTACACAGCTGAAGGATGCCCATTAATGTATGAAGATGACACTTACATGCACATTAGTCACACTGCTCCAATGCAGCTCAGGTTTCATGGAGTGTACATCCAAAAGAGAATGACTGACTATAGTCAATTTAGGTGCAAGTTTTGGGTTCATACCAAATGTTCTATCATTCACAGATCACAGCAGAAAACAGGAGACTTTCATAAAAAAAATGAATACTGATAACTGTGTTAAAATGGCATCCAAGAATGTTAATTTCAAATTTACTAGACTCCGTTTAAGTAATGAACGATTCCTCATATTACAAGTACAGTTGAACGAGCCAGCAACAGCAAATTCATTAAAAAAAAAAAATGAATAAACGAACGAACGAATGAATGAATGAATGAATGAAAGAAGGTGAGGACTTATAGTCTCGGATACATAAAGTTGCATTTGGTGAACACAAGCACACACATTTGCACAATTTAATCCTAGCCAACAAGCTTAAAAAAAAGCTAATTAATCAAATATTGTCTGACCACAACGTTATGGCTTCCACCATACCACCCACATATTAATATTAATCTCTTGGAATTAATATGGGGAGGTATCAAACAATAAGTGGCCACCAAAAATTTAACTTTCAAATAAAAGGATGTTGAAATTCTGAGTCGGCCAAGATTTCAAGAAATTGGGCATATTGAATAAATTGAACAAAAGGACTGGAAAAAGATAGGGTCGAGGAAGAAAGGATTGAGAGAATTATTATTCAGGACAATGGGATGCAAACCAGTAATGAAAATAATGAAAATGACAGCCTTTCAGCGGAAGACGGGACGAAGAAATGTCACGTGTAGAAGAGATGAAAAACAAACAAAGAGTAAAGGAATAGAAGCAGTTTGTGTATGTGACAAACATTACTGGCACTGTGTATGGTATTTTGTTTTGTAGTGAATGTACTAATTGAGTGCATAAACAGTGGAGTGCCTTGACGAAACCAGACTCGGGTTGTGTCACTGCAGTGATGACTTCTCTTATAAAATCTTTACTACGTCATTTGTTGATTTGGTTTATTTACAAACACTCTTTAACATCTCAGGTAATCAGAGTCGGTCCTGGTGATGTAGTGGTTACTATACTTAAGTCCTAAACCAAAGATCGCGGGTTCGATCACGGCTAGGATCGATGGATTTTTTCGGGCATAAAAATCCTAAGTATGGCTTCCTTCGGAAGGGAAGTAAAGCTGTGGGTCCCGGGTCGTACATTTACGGCACGATAAAGAACCTCAAGCCTGAAAAAAGAGGCCTCTAAGCAAAATTTTATCGGCCGTTTCACGCCCTGAATTGCATGGGACGCTGATGACCTGAGATGTTAAAGAGCGTCCGTAAATAAACCAAATAAAAAAAACGGTCATCAGAATTCCATTCAATTCAAAACATAAAATGGCCGATACATTTTGGTCAGAGGCCTCTTCTTTCAAGCTTGAGGTTCTTTTAAGTGCGGTATATATACGACGCGGTACCTAAGTCTTTACTTCCCTTGCGAAGAAAGATTTTTACGTCCGAAAAATGAATCGGCCCTGGCCAGAATTGATCAAGCGATCTTGGGTTTAATAGGCAAGTATAGTTACAACACCACCAGGAAAAACTTCACTCGTCAAGAACTATGGCGCGACCAGTACCTTCTTGTCTTAACCTCAATTGCAAAGCAGTTGAAACAGTATATTCTGCTCATACCATTTATTTTAAACTTTCTTCATCGCGCTTCATAACCTGCTTCATACGTTCTTCCGGATCTTTCCTTTCATTGCTAACACTCACTGTCATATACGGTGGTAGACAAGGAAAATTGCACAAAGAAAATGTCCCTCCTAACCACAAATGTTGGTACGAAATGTTTAATACACACTAGTTTCACCATCAAATTTAAAAACTTGCACGGTGAATACGATTTATTCATTCCTCCTTTAATTATTGCTATTTATAACATGTAAATATAGTATTATGCTGTGTACTACCATAATTAAGACATAACAAGAGGAACCCATATTGCACTAAACATTTTGTGTTGCACAAGTAGCTGGTGTGATTTCAAAAATCATTATATATAAAAAGAGTAACACATTTTGTACTAAACACTTTCTATTACACAAGTTCCTGGCGTGGTTTCACTAAATCAATACTAACCTGATAAAAACTATCAGGCTGCTGTTGATTTACTTCCAACTATAAACCACTGAAATAAACCAAGTAAGTGCAAGAAACCAATGAACAAACACAGCAACCTGAGCGATTCCACGGCGCATGCCTCTACATAATCTCACTTGCAAAAAGTTAACATGTTATAACATTAAACTCACTAAAACTCTCATTATCTGTAACCAAACTCCGCTTCATACGTTTTTTCGGGTCTTTCCTTTCTTTGCTAACCTCCACTGTCATATGATGATAGGTGAAGGAAAACTGCACAAAGAAAGTGTCCACAAATGTAGGTTCTGGTGCAATAAGATCACCATGAGGTAAAGGTAATAAGATGAAGTTGAAACATATATGAAAAACTCATTTACTATTAAGAAACAACCACAAAACAACAATTTCCAGCCAGAAACAAAGAAACAGCACAATCTCACTGTTATAAATGTGCTACTGAGGCATTAATTTACCTGTAGAAAAAATATGCATTTTTGACCAAAAAAATAAATCATAAAGTAGTATATCAGGGTTGAATTGTTCACAAACCAAATGAGAAAAAATTACTAAAACTGAGCGCTACAGATGGCCAGAATACAGGAAAGGAGATAAGCGAGTAAAATTCTGATTCATATCATGATATAAACTAAAGTAAAACTCATCTATCATAAATAGATGTAATATTACTCCTACTCATTCATTATGGCTCTAATGACAGACCCCTTGGCAATACCCTCCAGCTTCTCACTCTCTCTCGCCTGCACTTGTGTGAATGCCGACTTTGCTCCAACACCTAGAACGCTGGTTGGAATGGCATAAGAAAAACAATACTTTTCCACACGACGAAGTACAAACCACCACCAAAATAGCTGACAGTATTTCCATTTTCACCCATATTCCTAGTTTTATTTTTAACAAGATTAACTTGACTAAAAACTACCTTTACTTCCGCACTTGAATGGGGCAAAAGCTAATGAAATTCGTTCAGGAAAGGGATTTTCACCTGCAATGTCTTTATATTTATTGATTTCTCGCCAAAATTCCGCTGTAGAAGACGTATTATCCCATTTCATGAAGTTCATATTTATCCATTGAATTTCAGTCCTGTCAATTCTATCGTCATGGTGTAAAGCCAATCAAGTCATTAACTAGTGTTTAACTAATTTTACAGTCTAATGACACTAAACAGAAACATTTACTTCAAAACTTCTAAATTATTAGATAGCCTGTTCTGAATTTCTTTGAAAATTTTTTAGTGAAATTATACAAACATGTCGCATAAAATTTTCTTCGCATTTTCCAACAAATTGATATGTTCTGCTCAAAAATACCAAAGAAATGAGACAGGATCAATATAATTATGTATGTTGGATTTTACAGGGTCAATTTTGATAAAAGTGTTTACAGTTCTACCACTATTCCACGCTTTCACTGGTTGTTAAGCTGTTATTCGGAATCACAGTAAGATGGCAGCAATATTGGTAATACATAGTGATGATGTATTTCTAAATAATGTATTCTTCAGAACAAGAAAGCAATGTGGTATAGGGCGGCTCATATGAACGAATATGAGTTTCTTATGAGTCAGGTTTAAAAAAGGAGACAGTTTTGAAGGTGCTGGATCTCATATATGACCAGTTGGAGCATGTAACAGGATATAAATAGATTATAATGTTTTTATAATAATACAATAATAACTAACAACAAAAATGAGAATTGAACACACATGGCATATATTATAAAAGCCTATAAGGATACTTAAAATTGCATGATTATTAGTAAGGATATGTTTATATTTTGCCCCACAGGAATCATGCATCATTTCCAACAATCAGCTGCTTCCCATTTTAAGGTTCTATGCTTGAGGTGCTTTTTTAATCTGCATTGGTGACTTTTGTGGGGTAGATGAAAGTATGGCAAGCAGAATTATCAAGAGAATTAGCAAAGCTATTGCTTGTTCAGGACCAGAATTCATCAAGTTGCCTCAAACTCAGCATGAAATAAATAGAGTACAGCAAGGTTTTTTATAGTATAGCAGCATTTCCTTGTGTAGTGGGCATAATTAATTGTGCGCATGTTCCAATCATATCACCAGGTGGTGAAAATGCAATAGAATAGTAGAGAGGAAGGAATGTAAAAATTTCTATAAATTTTCAAACTGTGTGCAATGCGGAACTAAAAATTATGGATATAATTTCAAGAGGGCCAGAAGCTGTGCATGATCAAACAATATTTAATAATTCTGCATTAAAAGCCAGGTTGGAACAAGGACAAATGGATAAACTTGTGTTACTTGGAGATTCATGCTATGCACTTACACATTACTTTTTAACATCTTTTCTACAGCCAAGAACTCAAGCAGAAAATCACTATAACGAGTCTCACATCAGGACCAGAAACACTATAGAATGATCATACGGCTTATGGAAGAGATGTTTTCCTGTATTAGTGAACACAATATGTCTGAAGCCAGTTAGGATTGAGGCTGTTATTATATCTTGTGCAGTACTTCACAACATAGCCATTGGCATGAAAGAGAAAGAATCTCCTGTACATCTAGATATTGATGAGGCTATTGCTGTTGATAGTCAACAAGATGGACAAGAAGCATTATTAATAATGCAACAAGACAAAGTTTTGAAAAGTATTTCAGCTCATTATTATAATATTTATTTAATTGTATTATTTTCATCCTTACATCAAGCATGTGTAGTGTACAATGGTACTCTTTAAGTGCATGTCACACTATAATTAATTTTTTATTGTAATGACTTCACAGATGTACCAATAATATAATGTGGTGTGTAAGTTATATAGCTCAATTTTTTTATTAGTTATTAAAATTATATATTCAAACAGTGTAAATGTAATATTTCTGTAAAAAGTCCTTAAAATTTAGTGTATAACAATGTGCAATTTTGAATGATTTTAAGGGAGCTTGGCAGAGCATTGAAAATCTGTATACTCAAGTGTAATACTAGATGTATGCAGAGTATTAGTTTTGGTAGGCAACATATGCACTTTTTGCTGATTTCTTGTACAGTGTATATGTTTGATTCCATTTCTTTCAACTTAACACATACAACAATTTTGACATGCCAAGAGAAGAATACATTGTTTTTTTGAACAAGGGTTTGTATTATTTCCACTTTTTTGATAATACATCCTGATGGCTTGATTTTGCAACTTAAATATGAATTTAGTTATGGTGATTCACTCCAGAATATTATACCATATTTAAGCATATATGTGTCAAATTAACTGTTCTTATAATTTCCAAATTTATATTTTGTCTTAGTATGCTTACAGAATATATATTTTTATTTAATTTGGATGCAAGTTTTGTGATATGTATGTGTTCTGCATGTCCATAGTTCTAGAAATTTTGTTTCAGTTTTATATGCAATATCTCTGTTATTAAGCTTTACCAAGAGAACACAAGCATCTGTATCTTACACTGTGTGAAACTGTTTTATATAAATGTTTAGAATTAGGCAAATGCAGAACCGGTGACATATTCAGTATCACATGAGTAATTTCTTGTCAACTTATTGAAAGCTAGAAAAAATTCTGCTGCATCAAAATATTATCAATGAAAATATCCACTAGTTCTAGAACATGATGAAATAGGTAGAGAAAAATGCAAACTAGTTTATTTGCAAACATATATAACATGATTTTAATGATATTGTATATATATATTGTTTTTTAATTGCACAAAGGAATGAAATTATCTCCAAATAGGTATTAAAACCAAAAAAATATTTAAGGAAAAGCCTGGAACTTCTACACAGTATAGCAACAGATTTTATATATGACATTAAATGGCTAATTACCTAAGGGATTCCAGAAATAAATGAAAAACTGATTTCCGGTAATATTTTATTGGTTTTCATGCCCTTGTTCTTTTTAGTTAATTTGGTTACTAGGATTCACTCCATGTTAGGTTAACTTAAACATAACCTATGAGTTATAATCTTAAAATTTAACCTATAGGCTATGTTTAAGTTTTGTGAGGACTCTTAAAACTGTGATATTCATTTTCTATGGGAGTATACCTTAATTAGTAATCAAGTTTCTGTTTATTTTCTTCATTTTTAACCCTTTTATTTGGTGATGCAAATCTATCATATTTCTTATATAGCAACATTATATTAAAAGAGTTATAAAAACAAAAAAATGCTTATTTAGTTATAATTTCAAAATTGAACTTCATGAGAGACTGTAAATATAATTTAAATATTTACTGTATTTTATTGCTGTCTGGTATTGCTATTTGATTATTATTGAGACATATTTGTTAAAATGTTGAGTTTTTCTTTAGTTCTGTCCGTACATTGTCAAGAAAGTTTTTAGCAATTTCCCCATGAATATTTTAATTATAAATTCACATAACTCTGATTAAGAATTTATCCTTCACCCAATCCCAACTTGCCATAGCACACCACTTTCATGTTTTGTTAAATTCAACCCTCCAATTTATCCACATTACACTGCACTTATTTGATGTCTGTTCACCCAGACAATATATTCACTGTGTTATTTTGCTGAAAGTTTGCACATTGGTAATTCATATTAATAAATTGTTTTCATTTTTTTTTCACAGAGTTGCACAACTATCTGAAAGGGGCTTTACAGAACATTTCAAAGAGGGAAACACTGACCTCAAAACACTCTTTCGAGTTTAACATATTAAAGGCATCTGAGAGTATCTGATGAGCCAGACGAGAATACCATGGAATTCTAATTATATTATTGCATTTAAATGATAACTAAGATTTATTATCAAGACAGAGATGTGACTTGCCAGCTGTGGAGGAAATCCACACACCTAGGGAAATGCCTCAAATCATGTATTCTACATGCTGGAGGTAGTGAGGTGACAAAATGTTATTAGTAAAATCGGTGTAATATCAGGGCTGTGCTGAAAATGTACATGATGCAGAACATCGTAGCAATGTACATGACCTTTGAATGTATACTTTCATCTTTCTTGCATTACCACAGCATGAAATGTCCAGCTATTTTTACTGCAGTAATACCTAGTCTCATCTTGGATGCTGTTAAGTTTCTCTTACATCCTAGATTTTGCAGACAAGGGCATCCACAAGGGAAGGGGGGCAGTTGCCCTCCCTCAAGGATTTTAAAATTAATAAATTTCCATTTAATAGCCAAAAATACTGAAATTTTAAAATAAAGTATTTAAGGTTAACATAACTGACTAACTATACGTTCTTTGTTATATCAATTTTAAAAAATGAGTTCTTAATTGAATTTTCAAACCTGGTAAGTTTTAATAATCATTTCCTTTCAAAAATGTGTTGCCCTTCCTCAAAAATATTCTGTAGATTGAATAATAAGTGTGATATATGACAAGTTACTGCTGATAATTCTATCCATATGCTGATGTTCCTCTCTATTAAGGAACCATTGGCTGCAGAGATCGCCACATAGTGGTCTTTTATAATTCATTGGTTCTTTGCAAGCAGTTTCCTTGATGCTAAGCTGCATATTCTGAGGTCAGACCTGGTTTTATAAGGTCAAAAATCAAATCTAGGCATGGGAAAAAACTGCTATTGTTAACAATTGTTAACAATTAGGGACTGTATGCATGGAATATAAAAATATGTTCCTCAATAAGTTTACTTCCTTGCGGGTATTTTACTGCTACCTACTTTGTTAATGCATTTTCTATATGTTAAGATATATCATTTTATCATGATGCTGAAACAACTAAATAAAATAAAAAGCCTTTGAAACAATGGGAAATAAAAATCCTTTTATCTGCATTTTTCTTGAACGAGGGCCACAAAAAGACAAGACTTGAAGGCTAGTACATGCTGCAGATACAGCAATTTGCTAAATTGACATGAAGTTACCTACTTGTTTTCCTTGTCACATTGCAATATTTCCTCTTATGTAATCACATATTTTATCAACAATGATTAACCAGTTGTTCATATTATCCTGGACAATGGTGTAAATTGAAATCTGCTAACTATATATTATTATTATTATTTTGTACAGTTTTTTTTTTTTGAGTAGTGTTTAACGCCCGTTTTTACTACTGAGGCACCACAGGCGGTGGACACTGATGATACATGAAATGAAATGATAAATTAGGAAAGGATTTTTTTTTTTTTTTTTTAAGGAAGGAAGCGTTCCAGGCCTAAGTTTAGGTACCTCCCTGGCATTTGCCAGTCATGAAGACTGAGGAAAACCTGGAAAAAACCCCAGTCAGGGAGGACGGTCCTGGCGGGATTCGAACCGCAGACCTCCCGCTCACGAGACCGTGCCTTAACGACCTCGGCCACCCGTGGCGGTATTTTGTACAGTGAACTATCCACTGAAAATATATGAAAATTCCTTTATATCAAAACCTTTTATCACACTAGTGTCTTATGATTTGCATGTAAGTTTAGGAAGCTCAAGTAATAATATTTACTCATATGAATGAAGAAAAAGATAAAACCTTTGTAATTTTTGAATGAGGTAGTTTGCAATGTTCTGGGGTTAATTAACCAAAAAATTTAAAGATTGAAATATATTTATGATTCCAGCATTTTTTTTAGAATTTGCTCTTGAATTTTTATTTTTAACTCAAACTTTCTCTTTCTCAAATTATGTTGTTCTTTTTCTCTTCTTTGCTCTTCTTCTTGTTTCCAGCTTAAATATGCTAACTTTAATTCCATTTTCCTCTTCCTTAGATTAAGTAGTTCTTTTTCATGTTTTTCCTTCTCCTCCTTTTTTTTTTCAGATAGCTCAGAGAATCTTTGGCTAGCTCTGTCTTGGCTATACCCATGGTTTCAGCTTTCTTGCACTAAAGGAGGGGTATAGCATTTTATTCTTTAATGAAGGTTTACACCGCTTTGAATCTTTGAATCTAGCAGCAATCTTACAGGTTTTGTACGGTGAGTTGGGGCTTGATATTTGTCTCCAATACAAGCATCACTTTTGGCAAAGTTTGTTCTTGTTTGCAGCAAGCACAGTGCTTCATTAGCATCAGATGCAGGTTCTTGCTCCATAACTGCACATCTGTTAGTTTCCACAGTAAGGTGTATTGAAGCCTGCAGTATCCGAGTCACATACTTGTTCCACATTACTTTTGCGCTGAAGATCAGCATGAGTTTGTTACACTCTTGACTTTTTGATGTGAAGAACTGACAATGTATGGTCATGACACACTCGGCAGCAGTTTTTTCTCCACCATTAATGCTTTCTTCCTCCAACGTTATAAACACAGCATGAGTTGAAACAACTCTCCTGCCCTTCAGATGATAGTTTGTTAATTTCTAAAATACTCTTGAAAATCACATTTGTTTTCATCAAATTTGCTGGGCCTCCACCAATTTGTTTCCTGTACTCTCTTTTTAGCTGCATATTTCTGTACTTCTTTCTTTATGAGTCGCACTTTTGCCAAAGATGTTCTACAGTTCTATTAGAAGTTGTTTGAGAGTTAAGTGCTATACATATTGCCTCCCAGACCCTAATTTTTTCACTTGATGTCACAGCATATCCTTTTGTTTTCCTCTATATTTATATTACCTAAATTAGCTATTAGCTTTAAACTGTAATTATGCATTTTGGAGCACTCATATTAATTAATATGACTATTAATGACCAACACTTGTAGATGCTGTAACTAACATAGTTTGTAATTGGAACGAAGTAGTGCATCAAACCAGCCTTGTGCCGATAAGAGTATCACCAACCTAGCTAGCCATGGAATATGAAGATTTTTTTAAGGGACGGCCCCACACCTGTCCCCCTCCCATGCTGTTAGTGACTAAACATGCATGAGGGGGTACTTGTTAATTGGATATATGCAGTGGGTAGGGTATAAGTAGTAGTGATTGGCAGGGTTTCGCTTTAGCACCTGAATTAGTAGTGTTGGTTCATGCTGGCATTCAATGCATGAGAGCATGTCCTTGTGATGCCCTGGCTACATTCATGACATGACCTGCCTGCAGCCAGGGGTTAGCTACTGAAGTAGATAGATGAGGTTAATGTGTGTTAGTTTGTTAGATATGCAGATAGGTTACTTCAGTGAATGTGTGGTGTTATGCGATGTATGATGGTGGGCAAGAGTTTTGACATAAAATTAACTGTTTTGTTATTAGCATGTGTTGATGAGATTTGACTGAAGTGGGTGTTGCTTATGTGTTGTGCAGAGTCGTGGTTGGTGATAATAGAATAGTTTTAGGCATGTATATTAAAGGAAGCTATAAAATACCTTATCTAAGTTGAACTTGCCTGTTGTGATATAGAAACTGGAATTTTGGGTCTTAGGTTATGCTGGGTGCTTAGTTCAGCTTTATAGAATTGCTGTTATAGTGTAGTAGCTAAAATACTAGTGCTTAGGTAGTGTGGATGGTTTCTTCACATATTGTAGTATTGCTGGAAGGTAAATAAATTATTAAAGAGAGTTAGGGAGAGTCAGTATGAATGAACTGGCACAAGTCTCACCAGTAGCACTTGTGCTTCTGCAGCGGAACCGTCCGGGCACGAAGTACACTCAAACAGCGCTATCGGTCTGTGGCAAGAGTTAGTGGTTGTCTGGTATTTTCTTAAGTTGGATATAAGTGGTTATAGTTTTGGTCTGTGGCAAGTCAGAGATCATAGGCCAGTTTTTTAATGAATTGTTCCACCATGTGCAGCCAGAGTTCCTTCATGGAGGATGTCTGCCGGAGCTGTTCTGGAGACTTTAGCAATTATATGTATGATTTTATTTTGTAGTAATTGGAGTATATTTATGTAGCTAGGTGCAGCATATCCACATACTGGAGAGGCATAGGTCATGATAGGCCTGATCAGCATTTTGTATATTGAAGTCCAGTGTGCAGTTATAAGGAGTTAGTGTAGTTGATCAATGGGTACAGTTTACTGAGTTGCTCACTCGCTTTGTGGTGGATCATATGTATGTGGGGCCTCCAGGTGAGGGCCTATGCCATTGTAACTCCTAGATAGATGACGCTTGGAGAAAGCCGGATGGGGTAACCGAGTAGTTTTAGTGGCGGAAGTTACTAGAGGGTCTGTCTATGCAGTGCCTTCTTGGTGAATATTATAGACTGGCATTTGTGTGTGTTTACTGCCACTCGCCAGTTAGTGAGCCAAGGTTCGATTGAGGTCGGAGTATTTTGTAGTCTTTTGCGTATGAATTGGACATTACCCGACTGTGCCATGAAGGCAGTGTGGTCAGAGTACATGAGCAGTACTGAGTCTTGAGTTTTTTGGATGTTGTTGATGTAAATGATGAATAGTGTTGGACCGAGTACACTTACTTGGGGGATACCTGCCTGTATTTGTCGCATGGTGGATTTCAGTGTTTGCTATGGAATAAAATTGCCTGCCAGATAGGTAATTTGCTATGAGTTTCACCATGGTCGCTAAAGTTATATGTTGTGGGTTTTCGAAGTAGGCCCGTATGCCAGACACGGTCAAAGGTTCTCTCAATGTCCAACAATACTGTACCACGGGATTTTTTTATGTTGAAACCCTGGGTAATATATTCAGTGGCTCGCAGTAGCTGCAGTGTGGTGAGTGGTGGGCTCTAAAGCCGAACTGCAACGGGATAATAATGCCGTGTTTTATGAGATGCGCGTTCAGTCTTTTATGTATGATCTTTTCGAATACTTTGCCTAATGTGTTTAAGGGCTTATGATACGATAATTGTTCGGATTAGTTCTGTCCTTGTTTTTCTTGGGGAAATGTAAGACTGCTGCAGTTTTCCAGCACGAGGGAAAATGCCCGTTTTGCAGTGCATAGTTGCAGATTTCCGATGTGATATTAAGTGTTTCAGTACTATGTTAGGAATACTATCGGGTCCCGGTGCTTTTTTGTTAGGTAGATATAGGATTAACAATGCTATTTCCGGTGGGCAAGTCTTACGTATTCTGTTGTGTGTGGGCCTGTTGTCAATGCCACTGGTCAGCTCTTCAGTTTCTGTTATGAAGTGAGCAGATTATGGGCTGATTGATGTTCGACTTTAAAGGATATCGTACAACTAGGTGCTTTATTTATTTTGTAATTAAGGTATTTCAACTATAGCTATTACAAAGATTACTACAAATATGCAAATCGGTGTTAATAATCGGTGTCCACATCGAGCGCCAATGTTTGAGCGTATCCCCCGGTGATGCATGACCTACAGGATCTTGGTGGGCGAGTCGAGAACGCAGCCCGAGAGGTCGGCAATGCAGACCATATTAGGTTTGTTTATGTATTCCTCAAATTTTACTTGTAGTTTCCTTTCTTTCCCTGGGGAAATAAGTTATTGTTAAGCTTTAACTCCAGACAACCAGCTACAGAATCGCCGACAGCCTGAAGAGTGAAATACAAGACTCGAAGCTAGCATGTCCTGACCTGCTATTACAGATCAGATTTTTGCGTCTTGCATTTCACTATTCAGGCTGTTGGAGGTTCTGTGGCTGGTTTTCTGAAAGCTTAACAATTACTTAGTTTCGTCCGAAAAGAAAGGAAACCACAAATAAGTAAAACAAATTATGTAAATAGTGAGAGTACCCACGGACATACCCATGCTGCCCATCCATTATATAACGTTGCACCAGAAAGTTCATTTTTAAAATCTGACTAACTCATCTTAAATGAATTCTCTGGAGATTTAGGAAAGATATATTAAGTAAAATGTAACATTTTTTATGCGCAGCCTATACATAACCTAAAAATGTAAACATATAGGAGTATAAAAATGTAAGCAAATAAATCCCACAATTACAATGCACTACTACGTATAAAAATAATAATACAAATAATTTTATTTAAAGCACAAAGAGGTACCAATATAAAGTGATATAAATAGTGTACTTACGAAGCTGTTGACAATGGAAGGGCAATATAACTTCAACTTATGTATTCACTTACACAAAAGTAAGACGCGTTTCGGGAGAATCTCTCCCATCTTCAGTTGCTTACTAAACCGCCGTTACTCGAAACTATGACTGGACAAACGGATGTTCCTGTGGTGGCCTCTGTTGGTTGAAGTAGGAAGTTGCTGAGCTCGTCCAGGGAGGAAACTCGAAATTCATAAGGTTTTCTCTATTTTTTAATAGGAACATTTTTTCCCCAAGTGGATAACTCCAATGGGCTGTGATGAAGTTTCAGCAGTTTTATTCCTGGTTTTTGGCCCAAAAGTGAGCTGCTACTGCTGATTTATCCACCTGTTTAAACCAAATATTTCTAAAATGTTCTTTCCTCCGAATTTCTTTTTGTTTTGCCTATGTAGCTCTGTTCACAATCTGCACATTTTATTTCGTAAATTCCTGATTTTTGTTCTGGTGGTATGGAGTCTTTTACTGTGCAACCTAATAAATTCTTGATGTTGTATCTGTTCTTTTGAAGATTTTCTTAAACTTGTTGTGGTAAATTGGATGGTAGGTGAAACTTTTGAATTTGTATTCTTCTTTTGTGTTTTTCAGTGTGGAAACTTCCCTTATCCCTTTTTGTCTTTTAGATTTATTAATAATTTTTATCACCGTGTCTTTTTTGAAACCATTCATTATAGCTGTCTGTATTATTCGTTTGTATTCCATTTTGTACTCTGCTTCTGTGAGTGGAATGTTCATCAATCTGTGTGCCAAACTGTGAAAAATTGCACATTTATGTGGAATGGGGTTGGTTATAACTCTCATTTTTATGTAGTTTTCTGTGTGTGTTTCTTTTCTGTAAATTCCAAAATTCAAACCACCTCCATTTCTTATAATTTTTAAATCTACAAATGGTAGCCACCCATTTCTTTCTTCTTCTATAGTAAATTGTATGGAATTAAGTTCTTAACTTATCTGAGCACTATTGTTATATTGCCAAAAGTACTGGGTCTACGTATAAGATTAATTTGACTACAGCTTACTTAATGTTTGTATTGTCAGAGCACTTTTTGAAACATTCATTTTTTTAAGATTTACAGTGATTTTTTATTACATATACAAGATGAATTTTTTTATCAACCAATGGCCATCACCATGGCATATATGGTTAATGCTTTGGCCCTAGTAAGCTGCAAGAGTAATGTCACAGAATTGAATTCTGCCTGGTCAAATAGAATGAAGGTAATGATGAGCTGTCATTTTCAATCATTCCATTTATTGTCTTGACCATATAATACTAGATAAGGGATAAATGGAGTAAAAATGTTCAACTTCATATAGATTCAGAATATTGTAGATTACAAATTGCAAAAATGCTCTGCAACAGTAACATACATAATGGCATTAAACCTTAATGAAAAATAAATTATGTAATTCATATTGTAAGCTGTATAATATGATTCTGAAAATCCAATTACTCTTCAGATTGTACATTAAATGTAAGTGATAATTATCTGTTAATAATTCTGCTATCTATAGGATATAATCTTTAAGCTTACTCACAGGGTAAAGCATTTGAAAATTACATACTACTTGGCATCTCAATCCTTACATGTTTAGCTATGAGAGTTTTCTCAATAGATTGCTATAAAACAGCAAAGTTCTGTTTTATACATTACATAGTTCTATTTTATATAATACCTACAAATTTACTGGTAAATCAAAAGTTCAAACTGCTAAATGATAATTATTGCAGAATATTTCTTAAGCTGCACCAGGCTGGCAAAGAGAAGTGGAAATCTTCCTGGTCTATTTTATATAATACCTACAAATTTACTGGTAAATCAAAAGTTCAAACTGCTAAATGATAATTATTGCAAAATATTTCTTAAGCTGCACCAAGCTGGCAAAGAGAAGTGGAAATCTTCTTGGTCTATTTTATATAATACCTACAAATTTACTGGTAAATCAAAAGTTAAAACTGCTAAATGATAATTATTGCAAAATATTACTTAAGCTGCACCAGGCTGGCAAAGAGAAGTGGAAATCTTCCTGGTATACATGGAAGTTTCTAATGATAAGGAATATCTTCACTGGCAGCAACAGCTTCTTCTGGGCTGAAAAATCAAGTGTCTATGTAGGAGACTGTTCACATTTGATTACTGGAAGATATTGCATGATACCAAGTTGAGATTGCAGGTATAATGAAATTAATTTACTGAAACAAGGAGCAGCATAATTTTGAGATTGTCTATTCTGGATTTTTGTGAAAACCATGGATACATATAATTGTCATCTTCTTTGCTTTGTGCTTTAGTATCATAGAAAGAAAATAAGCATGTTATATGTTATATTTTGCATGTTAATTAAGTTGGTAATGTCCATTTCAACTGTTTTACTTTATTAGAGCAATACTTGTTTTTAAAATATTTGTCATTGTGTAAAATGATATGAACAGATTGCATTTTCATTTCTAGATTTATTGTATGTGCTACACATTCAGTAATAATTTTTTTTTTTAAATTATCAAGACCATTTCAAACTCAAAGTCCACTTAAAAATTAATGTAAGTTGGGTTCTTTTCTGCATGATTACAGAGTTCTACTTTGTACCTGATCTAAATGTATTAACCAAGATTTAATTAAATTTTTAAACCCTCATCATTGCAAAACCACTAAATTGGAGCTATTATATATTCTAGATTAGGATATTGAGTCAATTTTTGTACTCATATATTATAGAACTGCTCAGAATGTGTTTCATGAGCTATTGCAACTGATGAACCATCAGCATGTATAACTACCCTCAATCTTCCGGGCATAGATTATATCAGATTTCCATGGTAGTGTGAACAAGAGGCTACAACATCCCAGGTTAATTAAAGATACAATGGTAAATAGTATCTACCATTGAAACTATGTGTATGGACATCTGTAAAGGATTAAGGATAAACGGTATTTATGATTAAGATGGCATATTGGTATTATAGTCCGATGTTTTTGGAAGATCCTCTTGACCAACAGGCCAGTTAGGGTCAGCCATGTTCCATCATATCTTATGGTACTGAAACATTTCATTTTAACTTCTTGCAATAATTCAAGCAACTTTGAATTGGGCAAGAATTTTCACAATTCTGCCATAAATGAATTATTCTATAGTGACATTACAGCACAGTAATTTAACATCACTAAACCATGGTTACAAATAAAAACCATAATGTTCAACAAAAGCCTACATTTTATTTATCAAATTGATCAAGTTAGATAAGTCAACCCCTCTCCTCCATATGCAATTTTTGCAGATTCTGAGTGTTGTCAATATTATTGCTTTATTTTATCAGAAGCAAAATATTTCAAACATTATCAATCATTTATCTACTAGAACAGCAATGGTGTCCAACAATATGCTAAATTACTTGCAAAATATACAATTTAACACTATACCATAATATACAGGGCTACAGATATAAGTTTCAATAATGTTACAGAGAAGTAATAAACTGCACTTTAACCTCATTAAATAATTGCTTATTTGCATTCATTTCAATTATGAAATTGTAAATTAAGCATGCATGCTTACTTACCATTGCTAATAGGGTGTGAAGTGCTATTCATTTATCTGTTATCATTAAACTGTTTTTTGTCAAAATGGCAAGCACACATGTAGGCAGGTTTTCTTCCCTGCACTTGTGTGTTTCCTAAAAAATCGAAATCGGCCCAAAGTAATATGTGTAATTAAATATGAATTATTAAATGCATGTAGCACTTATATCACAACAGTAAAATACATTCTTATTCATTAAATCCCCTAAACGGTTTTAAAATATTTAATCTAAATTACACTCTAATCATCAGTAATTAAGTAGTTGTCACATTTTATAATACTCAGAACTTTAAATAAAGTCACTGTAAATGATAATTCTATATAAATGAATAAATAAAGCACAGTTTACTTTAAGCCACAGTGTGTTCACTGTTACTATTACTATATTTTTTCGAGAGAAAGGGGAATTAGAAAAAAAATGCTATCTAGTTATAAACTTATGAATTTATGATATATTTTATTGAAATACCATGAAAAAAATAATCATTTAACACAATTTGTACAAGGCACATATGCACAGGGCATTTACACATATCATTTTAAATATACATACTTAAATCGATAATTTTTTTCAATGCAATGTGCATTTATATCTTCAAGAATCAAGTACAAATAGCCATAAACATGCTGAAATCTTACCACTCAGCATTTTTTCTGGAAACGATAAGAGTTTCAATTCCTTATAGTCTCTCTTGGTGTTACATTCCACAAATATTTTAATAAATGTACATTTAAACATGTGTCTTAATTTCTCAACAACCACCATATCAAAACATAACATAACAATGCACATTTTTTCTTCGTTTTGCAGCTGCAAATAACTAGTTTCAAGGAGATTCTGCATAAAATTATTCAGTTTCTTTCTATTTGCCAACTTTAAAGCAAATATTAATGAAAAGAATGCTTCTGTTAGGCAAAATAGGTTTAAACACAGTTTAATTTTGCAGCTTTAGCATCGTCATAAATGAGAGTCATTTGTTGGAGTTGCCAAACAGCTGAGCTGCAAGTGCTGTGCCAATTTTGCAGGTATTTCCACAGGATTTCTGGCATTCACGTGAGGTTCCAAGGTAACCAATCCAGTTACAATAGCCTGAGCAACTCAGAGATTTATACCTGGTTTGTAGAACTGTCCCTAAAAGAAGGAAGCATTTCAGAACTAAGTTTAGGGTACTATTCAGGTATTTGCCTGAGGACCGAGAAAAACTTGGAAAAATCTCAAGTCAGGGAGGATGGTCCTGGTGCAAATTGAGCCCCAGACCTTCTGCTAGTTCACACCTTAACAGCCTCAGCCAACTATGGCGATGGGTTTGCAATGAAATTTGGGGAGGGGGTGGTTGTAAAAATCCAAAATTGAATAGATTACTCCTGCTTCAAAAGTGATGCATTAGATGCATGAAATCATTGTCCATAGATAAAGCGCTGTATGCTTATCACACCAAAAGTCAACTATAACACAGTAATAACCAAAACAGCAACAGAAAAAATTCTATACATAACAAAATCTATTCTTTATAATAAATTGCCTGATTTATATAAAAAAATTATTATATAAATATTGTACTTACAAAGCTGTTGACAATGGAGTGCTAATATATCCTATATATATAACTTAACAGTTATAATAAAGGTAGATAAGGATAAAACACTTAGATAAAGTCACACTTGAAACTGCTATATTTTGAACTACTCCAGTACAATAGTTCCAAGTGTGACTTTAAGTTTTTTATCCTTATCTGCTTTTATTATTACTGTTAATTTGTTACATTGCTAATAATGTTATTTTATTTTTATCTCTCTCTCTCTCTCTCACACACACACACACACACACACAGAAAACTACATAAAAACTGAGAGTCATAACCCCATTCCACATAAATATGCAATTTCACAGTTTGGTACATAGATTGATGAATTTTCTAATGACAGAAGCAGAGTACAAAATAGAATACAAACAAATGATAAAGACAGCAATAATCAATGGTTACAACAAAGACACAGTGATAAAAATAATCAATAAATTTAAAAGACAGAAAGGGATAAGAGAAGTTTCCACACTGAAAAACACAAAAGAAGAATACAAATTCAAAAGATTCACCTACCATCCAATTTACCACAACAAGTTCAAGAAAATTTTCAAAGAACATAGAATAATGTTAGCCCCAAAGAACAGATACAACATCAAGAATTTATTAGGTTGCACAGTAAAAGACTTCATATCAACAGAACAGAAATCAGGAATATACAAAATAAAATGTGCAGATTATGAAAAACAAAGGAAACATAGGAAAAACAAAGAGAAATTTGGAAATTCAGAGGAAAGAACATTTTAGAAATATTCGGTTTAAGCAGGTGGATAAATCAGCTCACTTTTGGACCAAAAACCATTAAATAAAACCGGAAATTAAACTGCTGAAACATCGTCACAACCCATTGGAGTTATCCACTTTGGAAAAAATTTTTATATTAAAAAATAGAGAAAACCTAATGAACTTATAGTTTTCTCCTATGGATGAACTCAGCAATTTCCTACTTCAACCAACAAGGCCACCACAGAAATATCCGGGTGTCCAGCCATCGTTTCGAGTAACAGCAGTTCGGTGAGCAACTGAAGATGGGAGAGATTCTCCCAAAATGCATCTTACTTTTATGTAAGTAAGTGGAGTTTAGTGTGGAAGGATAAATTATTATACGTTATAACATTGTATTTTGCACCTTTTAAATTATTAATTAGCAAATACATACATATAACACATTTGTACCATTCTTTTAATTAGCATTTTATACAATATTTAAAAAAATAAAAGCTCAGAGTATAACATTTATAGTCTTTATTTCCAATATTAATTAATTCCATTGTTTTAATAAGTTACCAGTCCAAAAAAGCAAAAGATAAAAATGGGCGTGCCCCCATTCGGAAAAAGAACAAGGGCACCTGCTTAAAGATAAATTTCATTTTGACTATAGGTACTTCAATAATGGAAATTTAGTTCAGTATATGAGTATAAAATATTATCTCTACTCTTAAATGTGATTTTTATGTTCCTATAGTCAATGTGACAAACAGTCAAAATTGCATGTATTTATTTTTTGAGTTTAAACTATCTTTGTTTGTAATTTCATATGCCAAATATTTCTATTAACACACGTGATACTAATTTATATCTTGATTTAAAGAGTTTTCAAATCAATTCAAAAAATTATTTTTACTGTTACAAAGACAACAAGATATAAACTATTCTTAAGAGTACTGCATGCATTTTCTAATAAACACTAAAGCTGTGCATTAAATATCAACTGCTTAACACCTGGTATTCTTTCAATAACTTATAAAATGTGTAAGGTTCAAGCTTTTTATTCACTGATAATATACAGTTAGTACATTTGGCTTTGTCAATTAATATTGGAAACCAACTACAAGTTAATTATATACATATCTAACTCTGTAATTTAGTTTCCACAAATTCCTCCACAGTATAAACATTTATTTTAACGGTAGATTTTTCACATATGTTTTAGGTTTTGTGCTTACAGTGCTTTTAAATGATTTTGGTATTTTATTAAACAGCATTGCCCTTCTATGTGATACATAATTTATGCTTTTTGTAAGTTTGTGATGTAAGTGAATTAACCTACTTGGTCTAATGTGATACACATAAAAATCTTCATTATTCCTAAAAAACTGTTTATTATTAGGCACAAAAGATACAATTTCTAATATATGTGGCAATATAGACAGTAATGATAGAACATATACTTCCTGAAAAATTGATTATTCTTGTAATTTGACTTAATTTATTACATAAGGTAAAGATATGTTTATTTCAAGATAAGTATGATTGGTAGCCTAAAAATTTCAAGGTTTTTTATATGTGTATTTTCAATTAATATGCTACATGAATTATCAAAAGGAGTATGTTTATTGAAATTCATGTAGTTAGTCTTGTTGATATTTAATATTAACTTAATAGATTTCAACCAATCTATGCCAGAATAAATGTCTTGCCAACTTTTTTCTACAATGTACGAAATTATGAAATTTTACACTTAAACAATTCTAAAAAAATTTTTGCTAATTAAATCTATTTCAAATGAGTTTTTACTTTCAGTCTTCATTAATAAACAACTGTTTACTCATGAGATGAAGGCCAATGTTCTTGCCATACAGTTCCATTTTTTGATCAGTGCACTACTTATAAATGAAAAGACATCTTTAAAGATTACATCACTGCATAGATGCTTATTTACAAACTTCACATTTACATGCCTTCTTACATTCATGTATCAAAATGTCTTGTATTAGATGTGTGGATAGGCTCTTCCCACAAACTTAACAAATATGTGGCTTCTCATCCTTATGAATCAAGGAATATCTCCTTAAAGTAGATGGCACAGTAAAGCACTTCCTACAAACTATACATTTATGAGGATGCTTACCCTCATGAATCAAAAGATTTTCCCTTAAATGCGATGTATGAGTAAATCTCTTCGCACAAACTTCACATTTTTGTGGCTACTCATCCATATGTATCAAAAGATGTCTACTTATAGTAGATGCCTGGATGAAACTCTTCCCAGAAACTTCATATTTATGTGGTTTCTTGCCCTCCTGAATCAAAAGATATTCCCTTAAATTAGATGCCTGGGTAAAGCACTTCCCACAAACATCACATATACGTGGATTCTTACCCTCCTGAATCGAAAGATGTTCCCCTAAATTAGATGCCTGGGTAAAGCTATTTCCACAATCTTCACATTCATGTAGTTTCTTAGCCACTTGAAATAAACAGTGCTTCTTTAAAGTGCATGTAAAGACAAAGCTCTTTTTACACAATGCATATTTATGTGCTTTCTTATGCACATGTATCAAAAGATGTGCCTTTAAATTAGATGTCAGGGTAAAGGTTTTTGCTACAAACTTTACATTTATTTTTTTCTTAGTCTCATGAATTAAAAGATGTTCCCTTAAATGAGATGTATGGGTAAAGTTCTTTGCACAAATAAACATTTATATGGTTTCTTACCCTCATTAATCAAAAGATGTTCCCTTAAATGAGAGACAGTGGCTTCTTACCCTTATGTATCATAAGATGTTGCCTTAAATGAGATGCCCGAATAAAGTCCTTTCCACAATCTTTACATTCATGTGGTTTCTTACCCATATGAATCAAAAGATGTTCCCTTAAATGAGACGTGAAGGTAAAGTTCTTACCACAAACTTCACATTTATGTGGTTTCTTACCCTCATGAACAAAAAGATGTGTCCTTAAACTAGATGTATGAGTGAAGCTCTTTCCACAAATTTCACATTTTTGTGGCATCTTACCCTCATGTATCAAAAGATGTTGCCTTAAATTACATGCCTGCGTTAATCTTTTCCCACAAACTTCACATTTATATGGCTTCTTACCTTCATGAATCAAAAGATGTTGCCTTAAATGAGATGTACGGGTAAAGCACTTCCCACAAACTTCACATAAATGTGGTTTCTTACCCTCATGAATCAAAAGATGTTCCCTTAAATGAGATGCCTGGATAAAGCTCTTTCCACAATCGTTACACTCATGTGGTTTCTTAGCCTCATGAATCAAACGATGTTTCTTTAAAGTACACATAAATGTAAAGCTTTTTCCACAAACTTCACATTTATGTGGTTTCTTTCCCTCATGTATCGAAAGATGTGACTTTAAATTAGATTCCTGGGTAAAGCTCTTTCCACAAACTTCACATTTATGAGGCTTCTTACCCTCATGAATCAAAAGGTGTTCCCTTAAATGAGATGTCTGTATAAAACTCTTCCCACAAACTTCACATTTATGTTGTTTCTTACCCTCATGTACCAAAAGATGATGTGTTAAAGTAGATTTCCGGGTAAAGCTCCTTCCACAAATTTCACATTTATGTGGTTTCTTACCTTCATGAATAAAAATATGACGCCTTAAAGTAGTCTTCAGGGTAAAACTCTTCCCACAAACTTCACATTCATGTAGTTTCTTACCCTCATGTATCAAAAGATGTGTCTTTAAATCAGATATCCGAGTAAAGCTCTTCTCACAAATGTCACATTTATATGCCATCTTAACCTCATGAATCAAAATATGTTTCTTTAAAATAGATGTAAAGGTAAAGCTCTTTCCACAAACCTCACATATATGTGGTTTCTTACCCTCATGCATCATAAGATGTTTCTTTAAATTAGATGTCTGAGTGAAGCTCTTCCCACAAATTTCACATTTATGTGGTTTCTTATTCTCATGCATCAAAAGATGTTGCCTTAAATGAGATGCCTGTGTAAAGCTCTTTCCACAAAATTCACAATTATGTGGTTTCTTATTCTCATGAATCAAAAGATGTCGCCTTAAATGAGATATCTGGGTAAAGCTCTTTCCACAAATTTCACATTTCTGTGCCTCCATATTTTTTTTAAAGAGACCTTTATTTATCATTTTAGTTTTACGATGTTCATGAGATGGGTGATTTTTACTAGCTGAAGTGCTGGTGTAAGTGTTACAATATAATTTATTAGAGAATATGTGCTTCTTTGTGTTCCCTTTACAATCCTGTGTAACTTCAATAAAAGAAGTTCTGGATGAGGTTTTCAAACATCTGGACAGGTCTTCCTCCTTTGGCCTGAAATGTGAAGAACATAATGATGATGAAAAGGAGGAAATGCTTTTGTGGTGAACATGAAAATCACATCATATCAAGTTTAGATTCATGGGAATTCCTAAAGTAAATTAGACTAATAAGAACATTTATTCACATTAGAATACAAATGATTCTCATATCTTGCTATTGATGCTCAGTCATGAAGTTAG
Organism: Metallyticus violacea; assembly: GCA_030762175.1. NCBI lineage: Eukaryota > Metazoa > Arthropoda > Insecta > Mantodea > Metallyticidae > Metallyticus > Metallyticus violacea. Next base: position 93,065,060 of record CM060831.1, on the reverse strand, counting down.
TAATACTTATTTTAATCAACTCACTGAAATAGCCTGAAATGCAGTGCTTTTGATCAATATAGAATAAAATTCAAGAATTTTATTTGTTTTTAGCTGAATTTCAGAGAGATTGAAATTGTCACACTACTCTACAGATATATTAAGAAAACTGTTATTAGTGTTCTTCACCATTTAATTCAATCATAATTAAGATTATTGTTTAAGGGTACAAAACTGCTAAGGTCATTAGAACCTAAACACACTAAAACTGTGCCAATAATAAAAATAATTAAATAATTTACCTACAATAAAAAACTGTGCAGAAAAGAAAAGACATAAGGAAGTTGACCAATATAAATAAAAATCTGTTAAAAAATAAAAGGTGAAAAAATAAACAATTTAAAAAGTACTGACCATAAAGTACACCAGCAATATCCGGAAACAAAATGGACATAAGCAAGTGGGCAAATATAAATAAAAATCCCATTAATAAATAACAAAGGAGGGAAAAATGAACCATTAACAAAGTAATGATTGTAAAATAATCAGCAAAAGCTGGCAACAAAATGGGCTTAAAATGTGCTAAAAGGAAACCATCACATGAAATAAAAAAATCATACCTTGCTGCAGAAACCACAAATATGCATAAAACCAAGCACTTACCAGACAGCAAAGACATTATCCGCAATAACTTCCCTAAAAGAGAAACGCAAGCCCTGGGAAATTCTAAAATCTGCTTGATGATGACATCCAATTAAAATGTGATGCACTGTAAAGAGGTGGTCACAATTTGAGCATGCTGGAGCAGGTTCATCTTTATGAAGATGATGGTTAAAACAACAATACACGGTCCGGAAACATGCTAAAATTACTTATTGGCGAATAATTACTTGAAAAGTGGTTAAGTAATTAAATGGGCCAGATTTGTTTTCCTGAAGTTTGTTTTTTGGTGCATATACCCTTCTTCACGCCAATGCGAAGAAACATAAAAACTGAGAAATCCCTAGAGTAAATGTCATCGGAATGTCGAAGGTTCAAATATATAGGATTGCGCTACAACATCAGCGGCAATCTTTCTCTGAATTTCATAATGGCCCGAAACCCACAGCAGTGTCATCATCATCATATCTTCTGTACAAGAGGATGGGAACCGTTCAGGTTTCGAAAAGTCAAAAGAACACTCAGGGAATCAGAATAAATTACAGAATCTTCTAGTTACTCCTCAGATATATATATATATATATATTAAGAGTATTAATAAAAGTAGATAATGATAAAACACTTTGGTCTAGCTTCTTGCCATTGAGGAACTCTAGTAGTTCAAAATATAGCAATTTCAAGTGTGACTTTTTCTCAGTGTTTTATCCTTATCTACTTTTATTATTACTGTTTATTTGTTACATTGTTAACAGTGTTATTTTATTTTTCATTTATATTATATATAAAACTGCTCGATAAACAGCATAAAGTTACGTCATAAAACTAGATGTCGCAGAGTTAAGTCCAAATATAAAATTAGAACCATTAAAAAAGAAGGCACATCCAACACCTGTGTCCGCTTTCGAGCAATCGGTATAGATTATATCACATCGCACAAATGTCGACGAATAATGGAAGCTGCAGTCGATGATTTGAGACAGGAAGTGAGCCCAGGTTGAATTGGGGCCTCTGCTAAATGTCAAGGGGAATAACAAGCTTCCCGGATAAGAAAAAAGCTGGTGTAAAACAGCCTTCCGCTGATAGACTTTGCAACATAGCAACATGGATACCATGTGGCCCCAGAGCTCAATGTCGAGAGGTAGAAAGCGCATGCTCCAATTCCCTGGCAGAAAATGAGGCATTGTAGTACTCCTCCTTTTCGGAGACAAAGATGAATCACTCGACTACACTTTGTCTTAATTGTACGAAACTCACGGTAATCAACAGAAGTGCGCCTTAATGCATTGACAATGTTCATAGGAGTAGCAAGTACGCATGTTGTACCTTGAGAATGGGTATGGACGAAAACCCAGGCTGAACTGCAACGCGGGGTAGCTTATCCCATAAAACAAACGAAGGGTTGAGCGGTTAAAAGCAGATGCGAAAGCAATCCAAAGAAACTTTTCGGTGTGCAAGCAATGCGTCCTGGCATTCATCAGTCCACCAAGGAACGGAAAGCCGCTAGGGTGGGAGGATGACCCGAGAATGGCCTGATCTGCGGCAGTAATGAGTACGGTATCGAGGTACTCGATCATGGTGTCAATAGATATAAACTAGAGAACTGAAGAGATTCCATTTCCACTTTCTGATAAAGTCACTTAAGCGCCCGCTAGGAATGTACGTGGGAAGACACGATATTAATTTGGCACAGAAAATGATCACTGGAGTATATAGAGAGGACTCCCCAGGTAAGATGTACAGAAAGAGAGGCGGGGCAGAAATATAGATCCAAATGTGAAAAACTGTTTATACTATCGGAAAGAAAAGTGGGCTGACTTGTATTAAGTAAAGTAAGATTGTGACGATCTAAAAAAAAAAAAGTCCGCTACCTGCTACCCCTTGCACACTCAGTTGAAGAACCCCATAGGGGACGGTGCACGTTAATTTTTCTCCAAAAGTAGAAAAACGGCGGTAGCTGGGAAATAAGATGTACTAGATCAGCCGCTGAGATAGCAGCAGATTGAGGATGTAAACATTACAGATAGTAAACCCAAGACCGGAAAAGCAAATGGTAGCTGCTCCAGCCTATAAACGAGACTGTAGACTCAGTGGGGAGCTGTATATGTCAACTCTGATTGGAATTAAAACTATTCAGTGCGCGGGAGTCCCATCTTCTAGTGGAAGGTCGAATCATGCCGAAGAGTAACCGCGAAGGTCAAATGAATCCTGTGGTCGAAGCTTGGTCTCCTGAAGACATACAAGCGGAAGTCAGTCGACCATAATAGCAAATTCAGTTCAGGTTTTCGATAACGGATTCCACGCACATTTCACGAAAGGATAGCCATTGTAAGTCAGGAATAAGGAAATACACTATTTACTTTTTGGTCGGAGCAGGAAGAATCAGCAGTACTTTCTCTAGAAGCACAGAGCTACGTGGATTAGCAGGAGCAGGCATGTCGTACTCCATGACATCCTCAGTGGAAGGGCTTTACCAATGAGAGTGGTCAACCGATTCCAACACCTTTCAGCGGTACTGGACGTTTTCATAAAATCATTCTTTTATATGCCGTCCTGAATTTAACGGCAGGAGCATCAAAAACTACCGGGTTGGGCTTCTTGATAGAGCGCTGGCCGTAATCTACTGTACTAGAGACCCGAGTGAAAACAAAGTCGCAGGTCTGCGTGCTGCTGTCACGCTTCTGTAGCGCAGGAAAGGTTACAGAGCTGTACGTGCCAGTCTTAATTATCACAGGCTGGCAAGCTTAAAAGCGGTTAGGCCTCAAAAATTCCGAAAACTTTTCCATCACGCGGAGTTCCTAAATAAAGCGTTCTTCTGAATAGCATGGACAGTTAAGGAACGAAGCTGGGTGATCTCTGCGGCTGTTCACCCAGATGGGAGTGGACGGACATGCTCCCTCATTACTTTCCTTACCGCAGATTCCAAATACTGAATTAGCACACATACAAGACATGAGTATGGCCGAAACTTTGGCACTAAAACATTGCATGGGACTGGCAATATACGGGCGCATCTCTATAACTTCATATCCAGCTTTTATCCTATGCGATAGATAAATTCTATTAAAAGCGAGGAAGAAAATATGGGTTGACCTTACTCCATCTTTCCTCATCTGTTAGTGATAAACGGATGAGACGCCTTGTTCCTTTAAGTAACCCTCAATTTCAGCATCTGACATGTGGGTTATGGCTGGTGTTAATAACTCCATGAGATGAACAGGGTTGTGTGTTGTTCCACACAGATAGCATAGTCGCCTTAAGTATTGAACTTGTCTGGGTAAGTTTCAATGTCTCTACAAAAAAAGATCCATTTCTCAAGCATATACAGGATTTGACAGGGCCAGAAACGTTTTCTACACCCTTCTGTATGATATAAGGGTTGTGGAGTTGACCAAATGACTGACCATTACATGCTCGGCTTATAACTAAGTAACAAGACAAAGACATCTTAGTTACTTCTTCTACATTCACTTCCTTTCTTTTTATTTTTAGGTGAAATTTACCATAGTGGTTTCTTCCTCCACCAGTGCAACTGTCTCCAATGGCAGGTTGCTTCCTGGGTGCCACCTCAGCTTAGGAGAGGTGTTTTGGCCTGAACAAAAGTCATCTCGGGTCACATCTCCCAGGGTATAGAGAGAGGGACCCAATTGCCTTCAGGAAGGTAACAGCACATGCTATGACCCCTCCCTAGGTCTGCCTATATAATAAACCAAAGCTGGGAATATGCCATTACCAAATCACTTTTTATTGTGTCAAATACATGGGCATCAATCAGACTAAGAACAGGGAGGTAAGAAGAAAAAACACAAAAATTAAGTGAAACTAAAATAGTCAACCAGCTAAGCATGGACCTGTGGGAGTAGATTGGATCACTTGTGGTTGCTATGTTCCGTAACCAATAAGTGGGCCCCTGAGGGTATAATAAAGATTGCAAACCATTCTTTATACACAATATTTTCTGTATTTTAAGGGGCAAAACATATACTTTTGTATATATAAAACTTTAAAGGAAGAGCCAGATTGCTACTTCTTAAAGCATTTGCAGATGTTAAGTATAACTAAATTCAAAGGTTTTATATGGTCTATAGGGTACTAGAAGACTACCATTTTGTTAAAAGTAGCAAAGTGTAAATTGCTCATAGAATAGAATAACGTTCAACTTATTCAAAGCTGTACACGGCTGTTATTCTGAGACTGCTAGTCCCAAAATCCTTTGTTGTTACAGCCAACAAACTGACTTGGCAGAATGCAGCACTTCTTTCAGTATGAGGCTTAATGACCTGAACAATTTTCTTTTCACCTTTCACTTAAATCAATCAGTTTGCTTGCACATTATATCAGTGGAAGGTATCAAATGTTGCAGCTCATTAAAAGGAGAAGGCGCAATAGTAAAGAAATATAACTTCATTTTCTTTCCTAGTTTGCACAAAACAACAGCTGAAATACTATTAGCCATGGCATTAAAAATTACATAAATAACCAATTCATGAACATCTAAATGTTATAAAGAGGGCCTACTGGATTGCACATAATCAATAAAAGTTTATAAACTACTATATAAATGTTAAGTGCAAATATTAATACAATCTTTTGCTTTCATAATTCAAAGCAGATTGTTGTTATTATTATTATAATTATAACAATCTGAATAATAATAATAACAACAACAACAACAACAACAATAATAATAATAATAATAATAATAATAATAATAATAATAATAATAATAATAATAATAATAATAATAATAATAAGAGTTGGTACATTTTGTAACTGTGAATATGTGCAGTTAATGGTTGAATCTCAAGCTGTAGATTTACATTACATTATATATAGTTTTCATTATGAAACCTTTATATTTATTATACAATTAGAGTACCAGTAAAAAACATCATTCTTTGTTTTGTCAGCTACAAAAGAAATAGATTTATTCAAGTATCTTAAAACTGCATTATAAGTATGTGCACAATAAAACAGTGATGATTTCAGAAATATATAGAACTGTAGTACTATTTATTTTCCTAGGAATTTATGGCCTTCCCAAAATATACAAACCAGGCAAGAGCATGTGCCCAAAAATTAACAAAATAAATGCACCAACTTAGAATTTGGCTACATTGTTAGTAATAATATTTGGAACTGTGAAACAATTCATGTACTGGTATATTTGGAACTGTGAAACAATTCATATGTACTGGTGGAAAAAATAACAATACAGTGATTTTGCCAAATGATTCACTTTCCATTTAAATGTTGCACTTTTGTTCACTAACCATCCAAAACAAAGACTGTTCCTTAAACTACAGAAATGGCTTATAAGTGCAACATATCAATAGATGAAATTCAGATTTACACCATGGACATAGAAACAGCAATTTTTAACACCAGATAAAGAAAAAAATAGCATAAGAACACAATGTGGAAAAGTCCTAGAGCAACTAATAAAAAAAGAAAATAATCAAAAGAGGTCATATCATAGGGTACTTAGATATTTGAAAGAAAAAGATGTTATTTATAGCATAGCTGACAAAGGGAAAAAATAGTAATAATGAATGAGACAGATTATGAAAACAGTATATTCAGCTTACTAGCTAACCAGGATTATGAAAAAATGAAAACTGATGCCACACAAAAATATATCAATGCAGTAAGAAAATATATAACAATGCTGAGTGAGGAAGAAAAGAAGAATATTATACCAGACAACCTTACAACACCTAGAATTTATGGAAACCTAAAATACATAAACCTGGTAATAAAATGAGACCTATTGTAGAAACAAAAAATTCACCCACATATAATTTAGCCAATTGCCTTTTAAAAGAATTTAACACTTTACCAAAATACAAAAGTCAAAGTATAAAGAACTCATCGGAATTAATAGATAAAATCAGACATATAAATCTAGAAAAGACGGATTTGCTAATTTCTTATGATGTGGTCTTTTTGTTTCCTAGCATCTGGAAAGAAAATCTAATAAGCATTATAAAGAAATGGCTAACTTCAATAAACCTACCTGGGGAAGTAATAGAACAATATCTGAACCTCACCAGAATTTGCATAAATCAAACCTACTTCACATTCAGAGGCAATAGTTATACACAAAAGAAAGGTCTAGCAATGGGAAACCCACTTTCATTATTCTTGGCAGATTGTACATGAGCTTTTTGGAAATAAAATTAGTTCAGGCTTTTCTGCATATATATAAATGTTGGTATCGTTGTGTGGATGATGTCTTTGCAACAGTAAATGAAAAATGCAAAGAGAATGCAATAAAACTGCTCAATGTACAAGATAGCATTGTTAAATTCACAATAGAATTAGAAAACAACAAAGTTCTTTCCTTCTTGGATATAAAAATTATAAAAAATGATAATATACTGGAATTTGGCATTTTCAGAAAAGGTACCCACAGATAATTACATAAAAAATAACAGTCACAATCCAAAATAACACAAACTAGCCATAATCAACAGCCTCACATTCAGATTAACAAACCTGCCAATAAGCAAGACAAATTCGAGTACCAAAAAATCATAGATATAGCACAGAAAAATGGCTACACAATCGATCTTGTCAACAAGAAAATAGAGAAATTCAGAAAGAAAAAACAGATAAAGGACATTACCATACTAAAAGGCTACAAAGGAGATCATATATATAAAAAATTCACATTCCACCCACGGGCACACCAAAAATTCCAGAAGATTTTTAAAGAGGAAAACATCATTTTGGCCCCCATAAATAAATTTAGTTTAAAAAAACCACTTAAACATCAACACAAAATACAAAATTCCACCAGGAAAGCAATCAGGCACTTATGAAATTGGCTGCAAAGACTGCAATATGAAATACATAGGCAAAACAAAAAGAAATATCACCATACGTTTTAAAGAACACATGAGAAATGTAAAATATAAACACGTAGAAAAATCGGCAGTAGCAGACCATTTTTGGCACAAAAAAAAAATAATAAAATTACTAACTACTACTAAAAGCTCTTCAAAAACCCATAAAGTTAACAGTATGGGAAAATATATTTATAAACAGAAAAAGATTTTTTGGTTAACTTTGATCTCCCAAACAACAGTTAGCTCATCAATATGTTTGTTAAAGCCACAGAGCGACATCTTAATACCATGCTGGGAAGCAACCAGTGGGACCAGGCTGAAGATGGAGGCAAATGCCTTTGAAACGTGTCCAAGTAAGTGGAACAAACTTAGTGAAATTTGAGTGATTTTGTAATAATAATTTGTCAAACTTTAGTTCAGTTTAGAAGCAAAAAGTATTAAATATAGTGGTGCATCCTGTTTCATCCAGACATTGAGGAGTCATATCATTTAACTCTAATGATCTCAGTATATGAGCATCCTATTTATATTATCATTCTCATTTTGCATGGGAACTATGATCCCCTTTTCTTGGCACTACATACTGTTAATGTTCTTAGCTACAAAATATCAACCCTTATCTCTCAAGTTGAAATTAGTAAGAACAAAAAGGCAATTTTAAGTTTCTTCTTTTATAAGCAAACATTATATAGCAAATATATTAACTGGTTTTCTGCAATGGACAGAGTTTATTAATAATAAAATAAATAATAAGTAATAACTAAACTTGTATATTGTTTATATTATACTCTGGACGAAGCCCATCTCACATAAATAGCAAATGTAGCTCTAGGACATGTCCTATATCATGTAAAATGATCAAAAGGATGAATAAATAAATATTAAATAAATATATTCTGATTACTTTTTTTTACATTACTTGAAAATGTATTGCACCTCACAATTTACACTCACAAATGTTGTACTAGTTGACATGCCAATAAATTAGTAAAAATGGAGCAGTGACTTACCCTGTATCACTAGCTGGTAAATTTAAATCCTCAACTTTGATCTTCCTCACTAAATCTTGGATAAACCATTTCTCCTCCTGTGACAAATGAGTTTATTTTAGTATATGCTGTTAACATCATATGAACATGCATGAGTGAACTAATCAATAATATCTCCACATAAACAAATAACAATTATTACTTTCATCAATTAGCTAACATCTAGAATTGTACTACACTAATGTATTCAACATGTTCACACTAACTCCACTTACATAGTTTTAGTATGAACATGTTGAAAACATTAGTGTAAAACATATCACTACTTTATTGTCTACAGCTTCATAAGAACAATTTGTTTAATTATAAGAGACAAACAAGTCTATAGAAGCAAAATTGGCTAGTTTTATGTAAGTGGAATTACTGTGAACATGTAAGTACAAAATATAAAAAGTAAGTGAAGCTTTAAGAGTGTGTAGTTCAACTAATCATACAATGATATCCATTAATGTAAGTACAATTTATTTAATCCAGACCTTGGTCTTTGACTTATCAGTGATTATACACTGGAATTTCCTGAAGACTTGGGTTAGGCTACATACACAATTTCTATACAAAATATATAATTTCTTTCTTTATAAGGTACTTATTTACCCCCATATTTATTAAAATACAATTTACCCCCATATTTATTAAAATACAGTCTAAAAACATAAACAGAAAAATATACAAGAATTTAGCAATATCAAAACTAAATTCTCCCATTGTTATATGTGTGTTAAGGACCTCTAAAATAGATTACTATTTATATAATTGTTTATGCCCTGAAGTTCCTTTGTTATACTTCCCAAGGACTATCCTTTACTTTTCCTAAAAATTTCCCATTCTTTTTTATTTTCTCTGCCCTTATTTATGTCAACACTTTAAATGCCAATATTTTCTTGTAGTATGTCCCATTTTTATTCCAGATACCCTACCTCCACTTTTTTACCCTTTAACATTCTATTAGACAACACACTATCACAAACAAAATATATTTTTCTTAAATTATATTAAATTTCTGAACCATTTTATAAATAACTCTTTATGCGTCCTGCAATTTATCACAATAATCTATACATTTCTCCCATATAATTTCCTTTCAAATTTATATAAGTACTTATATCCTCAAATATATATCCAAATCTCTTGTTTCTTTATGTCTTCTATCCTCAGCATCACTTCTTTCCAAAATCTACTGACATTACTTTCACTCAGTTGCCACACATTCCCATTCCAATTTTATCAAACAGTTTCCCCACTACCCCAAACCAATTCTCACTTCCCAATACATCTCTTTGGTACTTAAGCCATTCTTTTAATACATTACTTCTACCTAATTTTAAACATCTGTGCCATATTTAAAAATTTTCTCCACTACTTTCCTTACTACTCTTCCTAATTCTGCCAAACTCAACCTCCTCAGCAAATTTTTGCTAACCTAGAACTTCTATACAAAAAATTCTAAGCTCACATCTACTCTTGTCCATCCATTTGATACTCTACAAATTTCTACTTCATACTCATTTTTGACTCTACCACTACCTCATATCATCTTTCTAGGCATTTCATTGGCATTGAAGAAACTTCATACCAATTTATTCTGGCAGTTTCCATAGCTAATTTACCTTTAGCTTGAAAATATGAACTGCACCTTTCCTCATTTTCCATTACTTGAAAATCCCACTCCCAAAAATTCAAATTCTTTCCCTACCTTTAGCCAGTCTCCATTTACATCCATCTCTCATCTTTTTTAAATACTACTATCTTATATGTTTTACTGTTAGATAGTATTATGCATAAAATCTAGCAATTTCATCAATGGTATTTTGTAATCCTATCATGGTTCCTGTTTCTGTTATATGAATGTCACCGAAAAGCAATCCTGGTATTTCCTTCTTTGCAATAACTGGACAGTGCCTATTCTTTTTCATGATTATATCTAAGATATCATCTATAAACAAATTGAATATAACTGGGCTGTTTACATCCTTGCTTCAAATCCAAATTTTGCCTCAGTAAAGTGTGGTTCCATTACTTCCACAAATGACACAAAACTTGGCATTTACATATTAATCTATTTAAGTTATATCTACAAACATGATACATATTAAAAAAAAAAGTTCATATACATACACATACCCACACAACTGCAAAAAAGGCAGTTTCAGACACAGTATAATTTACTCCAGATGAAAATGCTGGTAATAAATAAATGTGATATACATAAAAATGAATCAAGTTTTATTATCTTATAATGTCTGTTGTTATATTTTGAAAGCATTTCCTTATATGCAAGTCTCCAAACTTGTTAATAAATCTTAATTGCCTTTACGAGAATAGCAATTTAAAACTATTTTTATTGAATGTCAATATAGCATTTTGGTTTTTGTGCTACATTAACATTGACCTTTTACGTGTATACATTTAGTGACATGTGTAGTATTCAGAATTTTCAATATTAAACCTGGATTTTTAAAGGGAAACATTGAAACAAAAGGGGGCAAAGAAGTGGAAATAGCAGAATTTTAAAGCGGTATAAGGGGATTAAAAGGAATGTATTATTTCTTTCTTTAACACTTACACAATAAAAAAGTTTTACTTAATTACATTTTACACTGAGATTATCTTATTCAATATATCTCATTTTCTAATATATTTATATAAAGAAAATGACTGATCTATATCAACAGAACCAGTGGTGAAAACTTGCTTTGAACTCTAGGCCTAGGATTTTTACCTAAGAGTCTATTATGGTTTTCTGCTAACCATTCAAGCTGGCTGCCAACTGCTTCCACCATACTGCATTCCTTTCCTTGACAAATTCTCCTTATCTTTGTATGATGACTTTAGCTATCATTGGATCTTATGCACTGCATACAGTTCAATCTCATGATCAGGTTTCTTCAGCAGGGTCTATGGTTATTATTGAAGGATGCTCTTTAACAACTCTGGTAATTAGCATTCCATTCAATATCAGTTGTGAAAAGGCAAATAAATTTTGATTACAGGCCTCTACTTTCAGGCTTGAGGTTATTTTTATGTGCATTAACCTAAGACATGGAACCATTGGCTATACTTCCTTTACAAAGTAAGCCATACTTAGAATTTTTATAACCTAAAATTCAATTGGCCCTGGGTAGTTTTGAACCCATAACCTTGAGTCTACGAGGCAAGTATAGTTACCACTAAACCATCGGTATAAGAGAATGAGCATGGAATGGAGGAAAACAGCAAAGTATGCTCCAGTCAAAGCTAAACTTGCTTGTCAGCCAGAATAGTTCTCGCACCAGAGTTTTGGGACTCCAAAGGCTCATTCATTGTGATTTTCTTCACAAACTAACAGGACTGTAAATCAGGCATATTATCACATGCTTTTGGATGACTTTAGAGCTGCCTATTGCACCAAAAATGCTAGCAGCTCATCCATGATGTTTTGCTTGTGCATGTCAATGCAAAGCCTCATTATAGACCAGAAGCCAGGATCAATTAAGGAAAATTTACTGGACACCTCTAGAATCCTCCTTACACTTCCCATTTATCTCCTTTTACTTTCCACATGTTTCAATCACTTGACCACTTAGTACACAATTGGTTGTTGATGTGCTCATCTTCCTTCTTTGATGAAGGAATGAACAAATGACCCCATAGATGGAGCAAATGCATGCTCTTGTAGGAAAGCAGTATAATTCATTTTAATTGTATAAGCTAAGAATAAATTATTTTTTTAAAAATTTAGTTTATATTTGAATGATCCTCATAGATATCATGAGGCAAGGGACCAAAAGAAGCAAAATGTTATATTTTGTCTATTTTGGTGATCTCAAAACTTCACCTGCACTTTTTTTCTGGTCCTGTGACATGATTTTTGTGTCTTCACAGTACACTTCAAACATTGTGACAGAATATATACTCCATACATACTCAGAATTACAATATTATTGTTAATGCTAAAAAAGCTGTTAAAGTAAGAATGAGAGAAAATATTGTCATTGACGTGTACAAATAGTAAACTAATCACAAAAATAAAAGTAGAGAGAGGGAGAATAAACTGTGAAAAATTAAAGTGAAAATATGTCTTTTGCTCCTGCATCTTTCCCACCTTTAACTTGCCACCATTTTGAATATCTGAAATGTTCAGATTGGGAAAATATTATTACTGCTTTCCAAAATATGTCCACTAAATCAAAAAAAAAGTTAGAGGAAAATCAAGAATAAAATAGAAGAGAGAGAAGAGTAAAGGGGGTGAATATTGAAGAGAGCTTCAAATTTATGCACACACTATATTTCTGAATGCAAAGAATGCTGGGAAAGTGATATCAATAAGTTAGAACCACATCCCTCAACAAAAAAGGGGCACTGTCTTTTTCAGAATATCTGAATATGTGACATCAACATCTTTCTGTTGAGGGATATTTTAATATAAATGGAAGCTAGTTTTTTTCATGAGTCAAGAAGGCAACATGTCAATTCTCAGACCTGTTGTATAAATTGCATAAAATATGCATTTACTCCTAACATTTTATTGCCACCATTGTGTGTTAAAGAGCCTCCATAAATAAATCAAGCCACCATTGTGTACAGTTGAATGTACTAAATTTAGTATACAGTTTTTCTTGGACAAATTAATTACAATGCATCTTAATAAATGCAGGCAAACCAAAAATAAATGTATGGTATTCAAAATTAAAAAACATGGTGGGTAATGTGTAGGGCATAGATTTATATGTGCAGAAAACTTTAACATATTTATTTTTATGTGCTAAAATTCAAAATATATTAGTTAAAATCTTACATTAGATTTAAAAAGATGGTTGGAGTTGGGTGCACATCAAATGTCAACTTCAGATGCTCATGAAATATCCTTACCTATTATCACAGAATAATATCTTATTTTGAGGTTCGTTCTGTATCACATAATTTTAACTTTTCATATTTGAGAAGGGGCATATATTCAACAGTTCTATTGTGTTTTGGTTTTCCAAAACTTGAGCAACTTTGTAAAGACTTTATTGTTTTTCCCATACATTTTTTTCTAAGAACTTCCAATTTTGAAACTGATATAGTGTTCAGTTTCTTTATATACTGTTATTTCCTGTTGTTTCTTTAACTGAAATCAATAAGTCTACAGTAGTTTCTAGTTTATTTATTGATTGAATGAAGAAATTCAAACAGGGAAACATGAAGATACATTTTTTTTTAAGAACTTCCAATTTGGAAACTGATATAGTGTTCAGTTTTCTTTCAATGTACTGTTGTTTCTTTAACTGAAATCAATAAGTCTACAGTAGTTTCCAGTTTATTTATTGACTGAATGAAGAAATTGAAACAGGGAAACATGAAGGCCAAGTCAGATTTTAAATTAGTATCAGATATTAAATTCAGAATAATCTCAATTGGAAAAGTAAAGTCTTTGTCCAGTTTATTTAATGTGGATGTAAAAACTTCTGCAATAGAGTATCTTATTTTAATGAAATGATATCAGAGTTGCACTTTCCTTTAATGATCGCTTTATTTTTTTTTTTTTTGAGTAGTGTTTAACAACCCTTTTACTACTGAGGGTCGCATTATGCAAAGTTTAGTGGTGGCAAAGTAAATAATATAATGAAGGGTAAGTTTGTCATAGAATTAGAGTAATTCAAGTGGAATAATGCGAAAAGTGAGTAGTTTTATAATATGAAATTATAAAATTATTTACATACAAGATAATTACAGAGGTGAATTGGTATAAAGAAAGAAAGTAAGTGAATTTGTTTTAAAACATTCATGTAGAAATGTATACTAGAAAAATATGAAAATAGATAAGAGGCCAAATGATTAGTTTCATACAAGTGTAGGAGTATGCAAAATTTTTAAGGGGGGAAGTGATTTCACGGAGAGAGCAAAGTGGAAAGGAAAAGTGATGAAGAATGGTAGATTTAAGAGACTTTCAAGCTTATGTTAGAGATGAAGAGGGAGAAGTGTGACAGAAGTAAGAATCATAATGTTCAAGTTAAAATAATTTCTGGACAGGCAAGGCAGGGATCATAGGTTGTGGTTGTTGTTGTTGATCTAATGTGCAGGATTTTGATCCATCAATTTTTCCCTGGCCAGCCAATATAATTTGTGTATTTTCCCGTCAGATGCAGCTTTCCTCAGTTCTGTGCATTCCAATAGATGTTCTCCATTTAGAATCTTGTCAGTATTGCAGATCTTACATGTGTATCATTCATAAAACCAAATTTGTGTAGATGTTCTGCCAGACAATCATGTCCAGTGGCCAGTCTAAAATGAGCAACTGCTTCCTTCCGTGATAGATTTTTTTTTGTACTGTTTCTTTTATATAAGAATAATTTTTATTAGATATTTCCACTTGAATATTATGTTGATATTTTTGTTCTACGGTCGTTTTGATATTTTTTAATTTTACATTTAATCCACAGAGCTTTATTGGTTTTGAATATAGCACTGCCCCCTTTTTGGCCAGAAAGTCTGCATTCTCGTTACCTATCACTCCCACGTGTGCTGGTATCCACAGAAGTATTATTTGTTGAAATTTTGTTTGCAGTAATCTATAATAAGGTCTCACATACCTTACATTGTAAGATTCATATGAACTATCATATCGTTCTATAGCTTGTATAGCTGAAGCTGAATCTGTAAGAATCACTACTTTATTTTCTTTTATATCAGTCCTATTGTATCTGTCCTATCTGTTCCAACGCTCATTGTATTGCCACCATTTCACCCTCATATCATAGGTTGTAAGGAATTTTTTAAAGCAGACTATGTCAAACTTGCATTTTGGATTAAGTATTTTGAGCAGTTAACTGAAATAGAAGAAGATGCTTCTAATAAGTAGAATCTACATCTGTATTGTAGTTATACAGAAGAATTGGATAGACCCTTCTGAAAGGAGGTTCTAAAACAGGTATGTAGTTTCAAAATGAACAAAGAGTGTGCATTGGCAGATTGCCAGCAGAATTTTTTTAAAATGTGGTGTAAAGATAAAGATATTTTTGACCAAATTTTTAAACTGAATAAAGATCACATGGTAATTAAATACATTGGTCTTACGAAGCTGTAGACAATGAAGAATTTATATATTCTACACTTATGTATTCAACTTGTTTACAATAAACTTCACTTACAAAAAACTAACAAATGTTTCGGAAGTAATCACTCCCATCTTCCCCTGTTGGCTCCCATTCATAGATTTAAAAATCATAAGTCTAAACTTTGGAATTCGCAGAATATAAAAACACAGACAATTATATAACAAATTTATAACCCCATTCCACATAAATATGCAGTGTTTTACAGCTTAGCACACAGACTAACCAACATCCATCTCACAGAAACAGAGTGCAAAATAGAATAGCAACATATAATAAAGACAGTTATCACCAATGATTTAAAAAAAGACACATTAATAAAAATTATCATAAATTTAAAAGAAATAAATCTATAAGAGAAGTTTCCACAATGAAGAATACCAAGGAAAGATACAAATACAAAAGTTTCACATACCAATCTAACTTACCACAACAGATTTAAGATTTTCAAAGAATATGGAATAATGTTAGCCCAAAGGAACAAATATAATATCAAGAATTTATTAGGTTGTACGGTAAAAGACATCATACCTACAGAACAGAAATCAGGAATTTATGAAAGCAAATGTGCAGATTGTGATCAGAAATACTTTGGAAAAACAAAGAAAAATTGGGAAATTTGGGGATAAGACCATTTTACAAATATTTGGTTTAGGCAGGTGTATAAATCAGCAGTAGCACCTCACTTTTGGACCAAGAACATGAAATTAAATCTGAAATTAATCTGCAGAACCAGCTTCACACCCATTGGAACTATCCTCTTAGGAAAAATTTTTCATCATAAAAAATATAGAAAATTTAATGAACTTTGATTTTCCTCCTATGAATAAACTCAGCAAGTTCCTAAAACCACCAGACACCGTCACAGAAGCATCTGGGTATCCAGTCACCATTTCATGTAACAGTAGTAAGTCAACAACTGAAGAAGGGAGTAATTATGTAACTAAGTGGAGTTTAGTGTAACAAGTTGAATACATAAATATAGGATATATCACAAGTATATTTTCCAGAGTTGGATGTTGACATTAATTCAATCTATTTATACATTGGAATGAACATTTTTATCTTATCTAATACATTCAGCCAAATATGCAATATGCATATTAAGTAGGTACTGCTCTAAAGATATTTTGAGAATTGTATATTTTGGTTATGTACACTTTATATTAGCTTATGATATACTCTTTTTGAAAGCTGCAAGTTTATCATCTAAGGTCGTTAAATGGGAAAAGAAGATATTAAGAATAATGAAGCAATTACCATTCCATTTTCCCAGTAAACCAATTTTTAAAGAATTGAATGTTCTAATATTACCATATATATATATATATAAGAATAACTTTTGTTATAATAATAAACGGCTTTTTAAAGAATGATGAAGATTATCATGTGCACTACCCTAGATCAGCTGGGCTAATACACATAATAACACTTATTGTAAGCAGACACAATTCTATATAATAAATTACCAACTTCATTTAAAAGCACTTCAAGCACTACATTTAAAAAGTGTTCAAATGTGATGTAAAAACATTTTTTATACTATGAAAGGAATTCCTGAAAACTAAATTATGAGAGTTAGATATATATATAAATTACATATGTATACATATGTAACTATGTTTTTTGTAAACTGATGAAGTTAAATGTACAAACTTATAAATAATTGGTGAATGAAAATAATATAAAGGAAGAGAAATGTAATTGTAGGGGAGTCTTTTGCTGTCTAATTTTGGGAGAAAGGGGGGGAAAAAATGCAGAGCAGAAGAGAATAAAAGATTATTGCCTTTCAATCAGGATTTACAAAGGATAGAACAACAACAAATAATGTTATGACTATTAGAACACTGATAAATGTTTATTACTAAAATATGGCAAGTTGTATATTGTATTATTAAATTTTTGAGAAAGTCATGGTAAAATTTTTTGTAAGTATAAACTGCTAGTTGTAAAGCAAGAGAAAACTACTCTCCAACTGTCAGAGAAACAGGCACTTGCTGAGATGCCACTGGAGGGTTATTGCTTACCAACTAAAGTCAATGGTAAATCATCTCAATTCAAGGTTGTCTCGAGGAACAATCAATTGTAAGAGGAAGAGAGTATTCTCTACTGATGATGGTGCAATTATTTCTCTAGTGAACAGATTCATTGTTCTTGGAACATTGGAAGCTCATCAGAGCACAAGTGCTGATGCTAAGCTCAAGGGAAAGAGTAAGATTTTGTTGCTAGGGAGTAATCATGGGAGGGGTATAGTATCCCTACTGAATGATGACTTGGGTAGTAATTATAATGTTGTGAGCATTTTTATGCCAAGTGCTGGACTTGCTGATGTCCCAAAAGACTTGGAAAAACTAAATGCTGACTTCAGTAAGTAGAATCATGTTATACTTGTTGGTGGTGCACGAAAGAGCCTTGAAAATGTTAATAATCATCAAATTGAGCAAGATCTTGGTGACATCAGCACTAAAAGCAAACATAAAAATGCTAAGTTAGATAGGGCCCTCAGTTTCATAGGATGCTGTACAATTGAATCTGAGGCTTGAACATGCACTGATAACACCCATAAACAACCATATTTCTATGACAGATATAAAGCACCTAAATAGAGATAACAATACTGTACATGGTATTCAATTGAATTCTAGAGTTTGCTCCTTGTTGCTGACAGAATGAAGGGTAAGATTCCTGTTGTGATCAATGGCACAATTTCCTATTTTTTAGGATAAAGACACCTGATCTAGGCAAGAAATATATTAAACCAAACTTAATAGAAGCTTAATGTTAACTCAAATGACAACTATATTAATGATAATGATTGCACAGAAAATGAAGTAAAATTAATGAGTATTCAGCAAGCAAAATAGAAACTTTATATATTTCATGAGATTATAAAGGGCTGAAAAATAAAATAGATGAGCTATTGAACGGCTTAACTTGTTAAAATAGAAAACAACTTATTATCCACTTATCTAAATATCATTCCAAACAATAGGAATTATCCCAATTGTCATTACATGGTTATTGTTTGGGAGAAGACAGTTCAAAGAAAAAGCTAAATAATGGAGCAGTTTGCATTTATGTCAGGCTGGATGTATCATGTAAAATATTAGATATGTCAAAATTTAATTCAGAATAGGACACTGAATTATACACAATCCAGTTGGATACCAAAAATTTAAAATTATTATAATTGATATTACCACTCACCATTAATAACTTTGAAACATTCTTGATAAAACTTGAATATACCCTAAACTTTTTATTTAGGCCTAAGCATTAAATAATTATATGTGGGACATAAATATTGATTACTTAATGCCAAGTGACAAAATTAAGAGATTAAATTTCCTTCTTACTGCATATAACATGGTGCATACAATTAATTTTCCTGCTAGGATTGATAAAACCTTTGGCACAGCAATAGATAATATATTTGTAAATTCAGATGAACTGTCATCATATTCTGTGTCTCCATTCATCAATCGTCTCTCTCTGACCATGATTCTCCAGCAATAGTCAAAAAGGATTCTACAATAAAAATCAAAAAATGTTATAGAGATATGAATGATGTAAACCTCAGTAAAATGGTGGAGACACTTCAACAAGAATCTTGAGATAATGTCTACAGTCCAAATGATGTTAACAGTAAATTCACCAATTTTTTTAAACATTTTTAAATCACATTTTGAAGCATATTTCCCACTCAAAATTAAAAAAAAGAAGTTAAAACACCAGCAGGGAATGGTTAACCCAAGGAATTAAAAATCTTGTCAACACAAAAGAAACTTATATAATAAGCTAAAACTCAGTAAAGACCTTAATTAAAAACATTTTAAAAAGTATTATAAGATACTTAGGAAAGTAATAAAAGCAGCAAAAGATCTCCATTATCAAACACTTATTAGTCAATCGAAAAGCAAAATAAAAGCTACTTGGACTATAATAAAACAAGAAACAGGCTAAAATTTGCAACAAGCTGATGTGATAATGTTAAGCATTGACAAGCAAGAGATACAACACCCTGTCGATGAAGCAAATATGTTTAATGATTACTTTCTTAATGTACCAAAAATTTTACATTTATATTCTGGTGATAAAAGAGATGTATTAGAGATTTTACAATCATCAATTCCCAGAAAAAATAATGAATTCAAACCATTTACTACTATTCCACTAGAAATTAATAATATTAGAAAACTAAAAACAAAAACCTCTTCTGGATATGATGAGATTAACAGCAAAGTCATAAAGGCCTGTGCAAAGGAAATTACTATCCCCCTTAGTAACTTTGTAATGAGTCTGTAACATTGGGTGTTTCCTGAGGCTAAAATATTCTGTGGTGAAGCCTCTATTCAAAACAGGAGAAAAGGTAAAATGTCTCTAATTATATCCCTTTAGCTATTTCACCCACATATTGTTGATCTAATGTGCAGGATTTTGATCCATCAATTTTTTCCTGGCCAGCCAATATAATTTGTGTATTTTCACGTCAGTTGCAGCTTTCCTCAGTTCTGTGCATTCCAATAGATGTTCTCAGTTTAGAATCTTGTCAGTATTGTGCAGATCTTACATGTGTTATCATTCATTAAACCAAATCTGTGTAGATGTTCCGCCAGACAATCATGTGCAGTTCCCAGTCTAAAATGAGCAACTGCTTCCTTCCTTAATAGATTTTTTTTATTTTTTGTACTATTTCTTTTATATTAGAATAATTTTTATTAGATATTTCCACTTGAATATTATGTTGATATTTTTGTTCTATGGTCGTTTTGATATTTTTTAATTTTACATTTAATCCACAAGGCTTTATTGATTTTGAATATAGCACTGCCCCCTTTTTGGCCAGAAAGTCATTCTTGTAACATTCTTGTTACCTTTCACTCCCACGTGTGCTGGTATCCACAGTAGTATTATTTGTTGAAATTTTGTTTGCAGTAATCTATAATAAGATCTCACATCCCTTACATTGTAAGATTCATATGAACTATCATATCGTTCTATAGCTTGTATAGCTGAAGCTGAATCTGTAAGAATTATTACTTTATTTTCTTTTATATCAGTTCTATGGTATATCTGTTCCAATGCTCATTGTATTGCCACCATTTCACCCTCACAACTTGTGGATTGCCTAGGCAGTGTGAAATAATGCGAGAAATATTTACAATATATACCACCTCCAACATTATTTCTCTGTTTGTCTGTAGATCCATCTGTGTAAATTCTAAGTCACTCTGTTTTGAGGAATTGGTTGTATAAATGTTCAAGTGCTATAGTTCTGCATATCTCTGTTTGGTCTTCTTGTTTATTTAATTGTTCTGTCAGTTTTTTATCTGTTACTATCTTAATATAATCCATTGGATTAGTTCTTCAGGGATATGGGATGTTCTTCTCTGCCAGGTTTAAATAATTGTAATTCTTTTCTAAGTAAGCTTTATTTGTGATCTGTGTTTTTAATTTGGGTTCTTTGGGTAGATGATGAAACCATTGATGTTTACTTGGGTTTTTTTTCAATTTTATGTATAATTGTGCCACTTGTGTTTCAATGCTGGTTTTCATTGGATTATTATTCATTCCGACCAGAAGTACATTTATTGGTGTTTTACGGCACTTGTTATCAATCTTAAACATTGGTTTTGGCATTTCTCAATCTTATTAATTTTTCCTTCTGTTGCTGTTAATAGTAGCTCACATCCATGTTTTAGTACTGGTTTTATATATCTATTATATGTTTTATTTAAAACTTCCATTGAGCTACCCCATTTAGATCCAGCTAATCTTTTCAATATGTTACTTTGTTTTATGGCTTTTTGTGTAATATTTTGTACATGGTCTTTCATTTTTAATTTCCTGTCCAGTGCTATTCCCAAATATTTGATTTCTTCTGCATATTCTATTTGACTTCTGTTAATTTCAAGTTTTAAGTTTTTTTTATCCTTTAATCAAAGTGTTTCATAGTGTAGACTTGATATTTAGTTTTGGCTGCATTAATGGTCATATTATTTAATTTTGCCCAATTTGCTAGTTTATCTAAGACTTTTTTATTATTTTTCTAGTCTGATATATACATTCTTATCATTTTTTTCAGTTGACCATATAACTACATCATCTGCATACATTACACTATTTGTTCCGGTTTGTTTTATAGTCTTTGGCATATCGTTAATATATATATTAAATAATAACGGACTGGATACTGTACCCTATGCCACTCCGGTTTTGAGTTTGGTGTATTTGGATAATGTATTCTTCCATTTAATGCAATCCATCTTTGCTGTACGAATCTTCTATACCATCTAATTACATTTTTGGGACAATTTATTTGTATTAATTTTTTAATTAACATCTCTTTCCATACTAGATCAAATGCTGTTTGAAAATCTATGAATACTGGAGCTACTGACATATTGTTAGCTAGTTTACTTTTCACATCCTCTATTAATCTTGACATTTGGTGAACTGTTGAATACTGTCTTCTAAATCCAGCCTGTTTGTCTGTTAATAAGTTGTTTGTTTCAAGGTAATATATTAATCTATTAACTACCATTTTATCTGCTATTTTTGCCAGAATTGAGGTCAATGATATAGGTCTGTAACTTTTTGTTTCATTTGTAGTTTTTCCTGGTTATAAAAACGGTACTAATAATGCTTTGCACCAGCTTGATGGCATATTCTCTTGTTCAAACCATATTTTATTAACAATTTCCAATAATATCTTTTTTGCTGTTATTCCAAGATTCTTAAGTACTCCAGATGTATAAGGTCTGGTCCTGGTTGCTTTTTATTTTTAGTGTTTTCACTGCCTGTTCTAATTCTTCCAATTGGAACTTGGAATCCAGAAATATTGTTTGCATTTTTTCTATTTCTATCGTGTTGGATTTTTTTAATGTTCTATTATCTTTTGTCACATGTTTTCCTAGTGTATTAACTTTCTTATAATGTTGGTTTCACCTACATTTTTTAAGGTATTTAGGAACGTAATGTACAATAAACTTTACCTTGAAAGTAACAATATTCTAGTTAATGGTCAGTATGGCTTTAGAAAAGGAATCTCAACAAAAAATGTGATCTATACACTCACTAATGAAATTTTAACTGCATTTAATGAAAAGGTTGAATATTTTGTGATTAGCAAAGGCTTTTGACTGTGTCAATCATGTAATTTTGATTGATAAATTAGCTTTCTACAGAATAAAAAAAACTAATATTTAAAATGGTTCATATTCTATCTTGAAAAAAAAGGAAACAAAAAGCAGTAATAAATTGTCCATTTAAAAATAAAAACAATGCATCAGAGTGGGAATACATAAATATGAAGTGCCTCAAGGGTCTGTTTCTTGAGGCATTCTTCTATTTCTCATATACCTATAATCTCTCCTTATCTATCCAAGATGTGGGAAATATTGTTCCATTTGCAGATGACACAAACATATTGATAAATGGAAATAGCCTTAAGGATTGAGCCATTAAACTAAATCTTGTTCTGAGTTCTTTGTGTGTATGGTTAAAAGCAAACAAGTTGCCAGTAAATCTACATAAAACAAATGTTATGAAATTCATCACTCCAGATCTTGAGATTCACAATTACAGATAGATTATAACTGTGTGCTTCTACAAACCAAATATATTAAATTTTTTGCTTTAATAATTGATAACAGTCTGAATTAGAAAGATCTTATTGATTTTATCATAATTAAACTAGGCAGTGCATGCTATGCAATATGTGTTAGTAATGTTGCAGACAATTAAGACTTTAAACTAGTTTATTATGCTTATTTCCAACTCAATGATGCATTACAGTCATATATATTGGGGAAATTCAGTTAAAAATGAACTTGTCTTCCTATTACAGAAAAATGCCATATGAATAATTGCCGGTACACATAGAAGACATTCATGCAGAAACCTCTTTATGCAATTTGAAATTTCAACTCTTCTATGTGAATACATATTATCCCTTGTGAACTTTTATATAAGAAATCAAATTTGTTCAAAATCAAAATATACATGACAGAATATTAGACGAAAAGCAAATCTACATTGACTGCCTTCAACACTTTCCTGCCATCAAAAGTTTATTATTGAATGCATTTAAAACAAAATGCTCTTACCTCTAGCTTAAAAGTCTGAATAAACAATCATAATTCCTTTAAGCCTGTTCTTACAAAATACCTATATAAAAAGGTCTATTATTTTACAAACGAATATATGAATGACAACATATTATTATGAGTTAAAAACATTTCAATAGATTTACATCAATGCATATGTTAACCTATATATATATTAATATTACACTAAAAACACTGCAATAATGTTATATTAATGCATATATGAACATGTATATAGGATGTTAATGAACTACATTGAAATAATTTCAGATAGTTTAGAGGTGCTCTATATAAGCAATTTGGGATTATAAACATGTGGCATATCTGTTCAATTTTCGAAGCTATGGCTATAAGTTTCTAAAGTGCCAGTACACCACTGGTTAATGAAGATGCCCCTCCAAAGGATAATACATGATAACGAAAGTAAGTTTCTGAATATATCACTCTGGTGCTCTGGTAATGACATTAGCTTTCCAGTAGATGGTCATTTGTTTTCAAGTTTGACTGTTGTTCATCACATATTTTTAATTTGTTTGTTTTCTGACTGTGTTAATAAAACAGCTTTTAACCTGCATTTTAAGATGATGTTTCACTTTATACACTTAGATCTTAAACATATTAATTCATATAATTATAAACTTTGTAGTTGTTATTGTACTTACCAATCAGAATTATGCCCTAAGCATGTGTTAGGAAATTAAGTTTTAGGTATCATGTTAGTATTACTTAAAATATGTAAGTAAAACATGTATGATTAAATTACTTGTCTGTCTCTGCTTCTCTGTTTTTGTGTTTGGTTGAGTTATTCTAGGTATTATTTTTTCATTTTTATTGCAAGTATTTATGTAGATGTACATAATAATTTTTGTAGATGAAGATTGTGTTTTACCATGATAATTATATATGATCAGCTATATGTTCATAGGTCTTTGTGACTGCTTTGCAAACTCACTGAATGCTCCAGGAATTTAAAAAAAAAAAAAAAAGGAATTATGGTAAAATGTAGAAAGGAGTTAATTGCGGAAATGGTTGGGATATGTGTTACAGTTTCTGTATAAAATGTGACAAGGGCAAGTCATTCAGGAACATGTATTAAAATTAAGCCTAATCATATTCAGTCTGTTTATATATATTATGTTAGGCTTAAAAGATGTGAATGGACAATGCCAATAAATGGTGATGGTTTAAGTAGAACTAATATCAGTTGTAATATTAGAAATTGAAAGGTACCTATTGAGCATATTAGAGTGTAGATTCTAAATAAAAATAAATAAATAAATAAATAAATAAATAAATAAAGAAGAAGAAGAAAAAAGAAAGAACACTAAAGTCATAGTTATTTACATTGTATTTAGTAAGCTATAGAAAATGGAATGACCCACTGTTGTTAGAATTTATGAAATTAAATTACATATATAACTATAGCCAGTCAAATGTCAGGTTGTTTTTTCTCGTCCTTGTGGTCGAGAGTGCTGCTAGGATAATCTAATATCTCAGGACCAACCTCTCAGTAATGATGCAACTAAAAAATTTCCACAATCAGTACACCAGATATCAAAATATAATAGTCTTGTACTGTGCAAATAAGATTCAGGAAGAAAATTTTGATGCAATAAGGAAAGAGCATGAACATGAAAATATTGCTTATTGCTTTGTTGTGATTTTTGTTGTTGCTAGAAATATAAAAAGAAAACTTTTCTATGAGTGATACTGTGTCTTTGTAATTATGTGTTTGCTGCTTACCTTTAATTCAGGATTCTGATCAGCATCATAAGATATTTCCCCATGAGTTTCTGGTTGTTTCAACTGAGGTGAAGATGTATCCATATCATTTTGCTCCTCTTTTATATGCACACCTATATTCATTTTGTTATGATTTTTTTTACTTATGAACCTCTAAAACTGCAAAAGAAGAAAATATAATATTATTTGTAATTAAAGTCTAAAATATGACCATATGACTGAGGAAGAGCAACTGTGACCATAGCGAAATGTTGGGCTGATGATAGATGTCTTTTAAAAAAGTTCCAGTTACAATAATTTTAAGTTAGTTAAATATATGGATATTTTGTTTATATTGTTGCAAATATATGAGCTAAGTCATTAAGTAAATTATAAATTGATGTGAGACATTATATATTTTCAACTGAGGTATGACTTCTAGATAGCAGCATTAATCCAGTACAAAATGGTGACACTTTGCAGAAGACAATCAGTACTTACAATAGCAAAACAGCCGTTTCAAAATGGCAAAATCTCTGAGTTAATGTACAACCCTCGAACAGTGCTCAGTCATGCAATTTTTGTGGGTTAAAATTATGGCAGCAAAGAATATTCTTAAAGAAATACTTCCCAATAATGGTCAGAAGTTCCCTGAAGGGCAGAAACTTATCAAAGATGAATATTGCATAAGCTGACCAACAAAGATGACCAGATAGGTGAATTTGAAGACTTAATCATAGTAGACAGAAGGGTAACTATAGACACTACAGCCGCTGCTATTGGTTTTTCACACAGCAGGCCTACCTCAGTCTTGGGTTCCCATTAGCAGTACAAACAAAACATGCATCAGTAGAATAAAAACATTGTGCATCAGCGTGAAAAAAAGTTTAGTGACATCAGAAAAGTTGGCAGTCTTCTGGGATCATGAAGGCATACTACTCACTACAGTTCAGCCTGAAGGGCAAATTGTAAATGTCATTTGCTAGTGTAACATCTCAGGAAACTTCATTTGCCATTCAAAAGACTCAATCAGAATTCTTCACCAAAGGCCTCACTTCTCTTGAATGACAATGCACATCCTCAAATTAACAAGACAAATAAGCAGTTCCAAAATTTAAAGTAGAAAATCCTTGAGCATTCCCTGTATAGACCCGACCAAGCTTCAAGCAACTTCCATTTGTTCAGCGCTACAGTACAGCATCAGATGGGTGAACATTTTTTTGGATGAAAATGTTGAAAGGAAAGTCTTCACATGGTTTTGGCACCAGCTCAAAGAATTTTATGCTGCTAGGTTGCAGGCGCTTATAAAACGATGGGACAAGTGCCTTACTGTTTAGAGAGATTATGTTCTGTAATGAAAGTACTTTTCTTATTACTTATTTTTGTTCAATATCCATTTTTAATTTCCTTAAACGGACTGTTTTTAACCTAGTATGAGACTATAGTGAAATAAACTTAAATTTGTTTAGATTTCAAAACTAAGTAATTCTTTTTGTCTTTAGGTAAACACTGCATAATTCCATTTAGCATTCCTTTCTAAAGAGTATTACAATGTCTTAACACATTTGGAACACACAATAATAAGAATCATCCAGAGTATATTAACTTAACCTATCTTAGTATAGGGTAAGCAAAGTTCATAACGCAACAGCTAAGTTTACCGCTGGATACTTGCAACCACAAACACCGAACTATAACAAGAAAATCTGTGCTCATTATCCTATAATTCATCTTGGTCTAATAATGTGTACACTCACTTTACTGTAAGGTTTTATAACTTTATAAACTTGTGTCAAGAAAGATTCTGTTCAAAATTTAACATGACTGCCTGCTCACTTTGTTATCATTGTACCATAGGCTATGAAATTTGAGGTACATGGAAGGAAAATCTCAACTTTTACGTCTTGTTCGACTCCTAACCTATTGTTTGGGAGAACGTTACTTAATGCACAGCTAGCGTTACCGAAAATCTGTAGTTAAGTACTGATAAATCCGCATTTCGAGTGCAAAAATCGGTGGAATTTGTATATATATATTTTTTTTCTGTGAGTTAAGGATGTCGAGCTAGGGACGAAAGATGAGGCATATAAAATGTAGTTAACATTGTGTCATATACTGCTGACAGGTGCATATCAAGAATAAGAGTAACGTGTAATACTACAAGTAAAGTAACTATGGTATTTACAATCAGCATTGATGGTCTTTTGTTAATTCAGTTGTATTTCATGTACTTACGGCAGGATTTTGATGAAAAGAAAATTAGATGCACAGTTTTAATAATGAAGCTATAATAATCTAAGAAAGCAAGAACACAACGTTCCACTTTTTCCATTCAACAAACGCAAGTCACAAGTTCACACCTGAAAGTTTGAACCTGAGAGTGATGCTGATGACGACACGTTTTGTAGTGCAGATCTCGTCCGTACGATCTCGTGAGGCACGAGATTTAACGGACGGCAGCAGAGAAAACGGAAGTAAACCGAATCCATCCTTTTAAGCATGTTAGTCATCTGAACGTTAAAGCCAAATTGTTAAATGTGTTGTGAACGGAATGTGTCAAATGTACTGTGTTGTAAATAGAAAGTGATAGTTTGCACTGTGGTTAATTATTTTTTTGTTCATGACCAGTAGATCAAAAGAGTTCGAAAGCCTGGAATGTGGGAAGGAGTATTACTGTAACACAAATTTAAGAGATCATGTTTCTAAAGTACACTCGGGAGAGTTGGATGTTATCGGTAAATTTCCTTTGACTCCGGCAAAAAAAGAAAAAAAGTAAATATAATGGTAGCCAGTAAATCATTGTAATGGTGACAAATCTCCTTTAACTCAAGCATAAAAAAATAATAAGAAGCAGAACAAGAGGAGAAAGAAGAAGCAACCTTCACCGTGATTATTTGAACCACTGTACTGGAATGCCTAATTATCTATCTACATCTGTAGAAGGTCTTCGTTTGCCTCCTTTTCGTAAATATTCATTTGATAGGGGATTGTAGGTGTGTATATCCTTATA
Source organism: Metallyticus violacea (assembly GCA_030762175.1). Classification (NCBI taxonomy): domain Eukaryota; kingdom Metazoa; phylum Arthropoda; class Insecta; order Mantodea; family Metallyticidae; genus Metallyticus; species Metallyticus violacea. Next base: position 93,036,611 of record CM060831.1, on the reverse strand, counting down.
ATTATGGCAAATCTCCTTTGACTCCTGCAGAAAAAAATAAACTTTGTAAATATGATGTTAGCAAGCAAATCACTGTAATCGTAGCATATCTCCTTTAACTCTGGCAGAAGAAAAGAGAAAATGCATTTGGCCCGTAAGTATATGGACTAACTACCTATGTATTATAGTACGACGCTCTAACCATCTGAGCTGACATGTACAGGAATACCTAATAGAATACATGTAATAGAATACCTAATACCTAATTATCTGCCGAAGTCACTGGCGGATGAGATTGGCACGACATTCTCTATCTCGTTTGACACGAAAATGATCTTACAATCATACTGTAAGCTTAAGTATGAGGATGAACCAAACACCTGCGCTTACCCATAATAATCAATTTTAAATTGCTGCAAGTTGAAACAACATTGCATTCTGGCTCCGCATAAATCCAGTAGAGGGTAAATCATTATAAAGATGGCAAATCACCGTTGTTTTCAGCAGAAAATAAAAGATTGGTAAATATGTTAGCCAGTATATCATTGTAATGGTGGAAAATCTCCTTTAACGCGGGCGGAAAAAAATGAGAAAAAGCATTTGTTCATGAGTATATGAACCAACTATCTTTGTATTACAGCCTGACGCTCTACCCATCTGAGCTAACATGTACAAGAATAACCTAATTATCTACCTATATCTGCCGAAGTCATTGGTGGACGAGATCGGCACTACATTTTCAATCTTGTTCGGCGCGAGAAATAGAACTTATTCCTGTGCCGATCTCTGGTACTCGTAATAATCAATTTTAAATTGCTCCAAGGTAAACGCCACGATGCAATCTGGCTCCGCGTTAATCCAACTATAGGCAGGCTCAGGCAGACAAAGACAACACACCTGATTTGTGATTTTTTATTTAAATATGCAATTTTATGTCACTGATGTCATGGCTGACTAATATGAAACAAAAATTATATTATATGTCTGGTAGTGTGCAAAAATACTGTAATTAAATGGCAAAGAGCTTTATCCATTGATCGTTTAATATTAAAGTATTACTACAAAAAATAAAGGATTCAAGACCGACTATATTTACCCAAGACCAATTACATTGACCAGGTCCAATAAAGGAAAAAAAAAAAAAAAACAAACGAAAAAATAAAACTTACGGACGAATACGCCTATTACTGCCAACAGAATATAAACTTCCCCACTGGTAAACGCAACCTTGATATAATATACGAACTTCCAAATAACTGGACACCTTGAACTAATTAACTTAGTTGGAACTGCATCATATTTATTAAAGTCTATTTTAAAGAAAAGGACATAGTCTTCCTTGGCAATAGTTACATACGGGTGTATAGGTCTCGTGAAAGATCTTCGAGGATAACCTTCAGTAGAGGAATAGTGAACCAGTTTATCTAAATGAAACATTAGTAAATTGTTCAGTTTACGATAATTTGATCCAAATAAACAACTGAGCTCCCCTCTGGTCTGTCTGACTGACTATTTCTAAAGTACAATTGAGTGCAAGATTTTATGTGGTAGGTTTTATTCAATAAAAAGTACTAAAAATGCCTCTTATAATATCAAAACTAAAAAGTAAAACTCTGCATAGTCAAATTTATGAGATTGTTGCTAATGTTTACCAGTTTATGAAGGAACAGGCTAAATATAAGGGCAGATTTCCTCCCGGGATGCAAAAAAGTTGCTGCAGCCACCAGAATATCGCACAGTTCAGTTTATAGAATTGTGCTGGAGAAACAAAAACATGAAGAGGAACGGAATTTTTCTTTAGGCAATCCGGGAACGACAAAAAAAAAAAAAAAAAAAAAAGTTTCAAAAAGACTAACAGAAAGTGTGTGATTAGACGTACGATATACAACATCTATACAGAAGAGAAGACTGTGCTTACAACAAAACGGGTGCTACAGAAGTAACCGGAAAGTATTACTTTTCAAGGTAAATCTACCTGCGTCTGAACTATAATTTAATAATTGGGACTTAAATGAAAAAAGAAGAAGCAACAATGAGCGTGTTGAAAGCATAAAATCAGTTCGTTGGGGAGACATATCTTTCTTCCCTTCGCAAGTACAGAGCTGAAGGATGCCCATTAATATATGAAATGAGACTTACATACACATTAGTCAATGGCCCCAACGCAGTTCAGGTTTCATGGGGTCCAAAAGAGAGTGACTGACTATAGTCAACTTCGGTGCAAGTTTTGGGTTCCTACCAAATGCTCTACTCATTCACAGATCGCAGCAGAAAACAGGACATTTACATAAACAAATGAACACTGATAACTATGTTAAAATGGCTTCGAATAATGTTAATTCCAAATTTACCAAACTCCGTTTGAGTAATGGACAATGCCTTATATGATGATTATTATTGCTTAAGGGCGCAAAACAGCTATGGTCATTAGCACCCAACAATGCCTCATATTACAAGTACAGTTAGACAAGCCAGTAAAAGCAAATTCATTAAAAAAAGAAAGGGGGGAAGACATATAGTCCTGGATACATAACGTTCGTTCCATTTGATGAACACAAGCACACACATTTGCACAATTTAATCCTAGCCAATAAGCTCAAAAAAAAAAAAAAAAAACTAATTAATCAAATATTGTCGATCACAACCACACAATGTTTTGGATTCCACCGTATCACCTACACATTAATCTCACTGAATTAATATGGGGAGATATTAAATAATAGGTGACCACCAAAGTTTTAACTTTCAACTAAAAAGATGTTGAAAAAATGTGTCGGCAAAGATTTCAAGAAATTGGGCAAATGAAATGAAAGAAACCATGCAACATATCGAATAAATTGAACAAAAGTACCCAAAAAATGGCGTCATGGAAGAAAGGACGGAGAGAATTATTATTCAAGACAATAGGTTGCAAACCAGTTATGAAAAATAATGAAAATGACAGCCTTTCAGCGGAAGACGGGGACGAAGAAATGTCATGTGTAGAAGAGATACAAAATAATTAAGAGTAACGATCAAAGATGCAGTTGTAAGTTCCAAAAATTACTGGCTGTGTGTGTGTAGTGTATGTACCAGTTGAGTGCATAAACAGCGGAGTGCCTTGACGAAACCTGACTTGGGTTCTGCGTCACTGCTGTGATGACTCGCATTTAACTTCTCTTATAAAATCTTCACTACGTCAACTGCTGATTAGGTTTTCTTATGGATGCTCTTTAACATCTCCGGTAATCAGGGTTCCATTCAATTCAGAACATAAAATGGCCGATAAATATTGGTTAGAGGCCTCTTCTTTCAGGCTTGAGGTCCTTTTAGTGCGGTAAATATACGACACGGAACCCACGACTTTACTTTCCTTCCAAAGGAAGATTTTTACTTAAGACTTTTACGCCCGAAAAATCCATCGGCCCTGGCCAGAGTTGATCCAGCGATCTTGGGTCTAAAAGGTAAATATGGTTACAACACAACCAGGACCAACTTCACCCATCAAGAACTATCGCGCGACCAATACCTGTTTTGTGTTAACCTCAAATGCAAAGCAGTTGAAACATACCATTCTGTACACACCATTTTATTTTAACTTTCTTCATCACGCTCCAAAACCTGCTTCATGCGTACTTCCGGGTCTTTCCTTTCCTTTCTCACACTCACTGTCACATACAGTGGTAGATGAGGAAAATTGCACAAAGAAAAGGTCGCTCCTAATCAGAAATGTTAGTACGAAAAGTTTAATACGCACAACAAACTACCGTTTCATCATCAACTTTAAAATTTTGCACGTGACTATTCTTTATTCACTTGTCAATTAATTATTGCTATATAGGAAATGTAAATATGGTATGTAAACAAGAGGAACCCATATTGTACTAACATTTTGTATAGCACAAGTAGCTGGTGTGATTTCACTAAATCATTATTAATATAACAAGAGGAACACATGTTGTACTAAACACTTTCTATTGCACAAGTTCCTGTTGTAATTTCACTAAATCAATACTAACCTAATAAAAAAAAACTATCACTCTACTGTTGATTTACTTCCAACTAAAATTCACGGTAATAAACCAGGTTACTGCAAGAAACTAAATAAACAAACCTATGTTTAATAGCAGCTACCTGAACGATTCCACTACGAGTGTACCTGCCTCTGCATAGCCTCATTTGCAAAAGAATTGAAGTATGTTATAACATTAAACTCACTAAAACTCTCATCACCTGTAACCAAACCCCGATCCATACGTTTTTTCGGACCTTTCTTTTCATTGCTAAACTCCACTGTCATATATGATGGTAGATGAAGGAAAACTGTACATAGAAAGTGTCCACAAATGTAGATTCTGGTGCAATAAGATCACCATGAGGTAAAGGTAATAAGATGAAGTTGAAACATATCTGCAAAACTCATTTACTATTAAGAAACAGTCACAAAACAATAATTTCCAACCAGGAACAAAGAAACAGCACAATCTCATTGTTATAAATGTGCTGCTGGAGCACTAATTTAATTGTAGGAAAAAGGTACACTTTTGACCAAAAAATGAAATCATAACGTTATTTATCAGTGTTGGATTGTTGACAAACCAAACGAGAAAAAGTGACTAACCTGAACGCTGCAGATGGCCTGAATACAGTGAAAGGAGGTAAGAGAGTAAAATTCTGATTCATATCATGATATAAACTAAAGTAAAACTCATCTATCATAAATAGATGTAATCATACTGCTACTCATTCATTAGGGCTCTAATGACAGACCCCTTGGCAATACCATTCAGCTTCTCACTCTCTCTCGCCTGCACTTGTGTGAATGCCGACTTTGCTCCACACCTAGAACGCTGGTTGGAATGGCATAAGAAAAACAATACTTTTCCACACGACGAAGTACAAACCACCACCAAAATAGTTGACAGTATTTCTTTTCACCCATATTGCTAGTTTTATTTTTAACAAGATTAACTTGGCTAAAAACTATCTTTACCTTAGCACTTGAGTGTGTCAAAAGCTAATAAAATCAATTCAGAAAACGGATTTTTCCTTCTTTGTATTGGTTGATTTCTTGCCAAAATTCTGCTGTAGAAGACATATTAACCCATTTCTTGAAGGGTATATTTATCCGTTGATTTTCAATTCTGTCGATTCTATCTTCATAGTGTAAAGTCAAAAGAATTCACTAACTAGTGTTTAACTAATTTTAAAGTCTAATTAACACTAAACAGAGACAATTACTTCAAAACTTCTAAATTATCAGATAACCTGCTCTGAATTTCTTTTAAGACACAATTGTTAATGCTCATTGTTTTGTAACGCTTAGATCAGTCGTTTGAAGAACGTACTCGGATGTCTTAATTTAATATAAGAGTGACTCTGAAAAAGACTTCCCTAAGACATTCTTTATAACACTTATACAGAATATTATCCGCTTCCGGAATTTCGATTTGCTTTGATGGTCCGTCAATGTGATGCGAAAACCTTGCACGGTCTGGTTCATAAGCATAGGCTTATAAATCAGCACAGGCTTCCCTCCTACTCCACCCACATTGACGGTCCACCCTCTCTTGCATAACACTTGTCAATGTGCATCGGTATTGAGCAACCAACAGAGCAGACATGATCACGCCAACTAGCGGAAGTATCGAGTGACGCTGATGTTGTTACCATGTGTGCGCTTATGCTGAACGTGCCACATATGGTGCAAGGCGTCCGGACTATCATCCAGAACGCTTGTCCGCCTCGAGACCGGGAAAAAAGCATTTCTACCCACAAGATTTAACAACTTTTCTGATTGATTGATTGATTGATTTATTTATGGACGCTCTTTAACATCTCAGGTCATCAGCGTCCCATTCAACTCAGGGCGTGAAACGGCCGACAAATTTTGCTCAGAGGCCTCTCTTTCAGGCTTGAGGTTCTTTATCGTGCCGTAAATGTACGACACGGGACCCACGGCTTTACTTCCCTTCCGAAGGAAGCCATACTTAGGATTTTTACGCCCGAAAAAATCCATCGGTCCTGGCCGGGTTCGAACCCGCGTTTTGGGTATAGGAGGCAAGTATGGTAACCACTACACCACCAGGACCGACACAACTTTTCTGCAGAGTTCGTCAACAAACTCAACTCTTTTGCCTTTTACATCGTATACAAAGGAGAGGTGGTTCTCCGTAACGACTACCGGCGACACGTCGTGAAGTTTACTTCAACATAATAACATAACATAGCGTACCGACCCGGTGGGATTCGGCAACAATCTAACTGCCAAACTGGCTCTTGACAACCAAAATCACATCACAACAAGCAGAGAGTATCCAGCAAACTTAAACCTCTCTCCACAGAAATCTCCTTCCTTGGAGAGTACAACACTGTCACCGTCAAACTAGCAACCAACTCCGACGTCGTGGAAAACAGACGTTTGCCTTCAAATGCACACCACTAAGGAATATAATGATCTAAGAAATAAAGTAAATCAAATTCTTCGTTCCTATCTAAGAAACCGCCTTTAGCTGTGAATCTAGTACCTATATAACAATGCATTCTAATAATAAAGAAGTCATAACGGCTTTCCTCAAGGACAAATCTTAGGCTCATTGCTACTTTTATTTTGCATAAATAACTTTCCAGAAGGAAATGAATATAAAGTAATCTCTTATGCTGCTGTGTCATTTATATGCAGCAATCTTGTAACATTAGAACACAACATGTGCCAACATTTGAAGCACATTTTATGATTATATATATATATATATATATATATATATATATATATATATATATATATATATATATATATATAAAGTTGAATCTAAAAGCCAACCAAACAAAATAAAATTGACTTCAGCACAATGGCAAACAGGAATCTATTTTCGAAGTATAGATGTTTATAATTAGCAAGTCACTAACACAACTTTCTGGGAATCAACCTTGATTGTAATCTTATGAAAAACAAATTCATTAAATTTGCAATAAAATTTAATAAAGCATTTTCAAATCACTTTGCCGAATTTTTAAAAAGTACAGGATCCAATAACCCCTTAGGGTTAAACAGAAATATTGATAAAATTCCATTTTGCCAAAATTTCTTATAGGGAGCAGTTTTTTTGAGTTTTACTTATTTTTAACCATTTGCTTGAAACTGAACTGTTTTGTTCGGCGTGTACATTTTTTTAATAGTGTTTAATGCCCATTTAATTACAGGAGCACCACAGACAGTGGACACCAATAATACATTAAATGAAATGAAATGAATTTTCTGAGAGAAGCTTTTAAGGATCAAGTTTAGGGTATTGTCCAGGCATCTGCCATTTATAGGACTAGGGAAAATCTGGAAAAAATCTCAGTCAGGATGGTTGGTCCTGGTGCAAATTCAGCCCCAGACCTCCTGCTAGTCCACGCCTTAATGACTTGGACCACCCATGGCAGTGGGTTATGGCAATGAAATTGGGGGGGAGGGTGTTGTGGAGATACAAAATTGTTGAATAGACCACTCCTGCTCCAAAAGCAATGTGTAAAATGCATATATCATCTAAATATATGAGAATCCTGCAAATTAGCATTTAAGAACAATAATAACCTTATATTCATGCTATTTACGCATATAAACTGGTAAAATTAGTAAAAAGGAAATAATTGTCCATAAATAAAATTCCATTACTGTATTCATATTACATTAGAGGTCATGTCTACTATCATAGAGTAATTATAACCAAAACAGCAACAGAAAGGGATTCATATATAATAGATCTATTCTTTATAACAAACTGCCTAATGACATTAAAAATTGAAATAAATCTTCTTAAAAATTTATTTATTTAACTGATAAATGTAGTGCCACATTGGAAGTTCAAAGGAATTGATTGATTATCACATTGCTGTACATGTTAGTCATTGGAAATGTCTAGAATTATTGAAAGAAATATTACAACTTAGTTGTATTTTAATTTCTTATTGTGCACATAAGATTGTTTTAGACTATATTGACATGCTTAATAATTATACTAACAAGTCTATTTGCAATAAATCAACTGAAAGTCCATGATATATGGAACTGTGTACCATAAACTCCCAATATTTTACATCCATTATCAAGTAAATACATACCGCATATTTGAACCAATCTTTTAATTAGTGTTATATCCAGTATTTAAAAAAAAAAAAAAAACCAAGAATATAACATTTATGGACTTTATTTCTGATATTTATTTATTCCATTCATTTTTAATAATTACACGGTCAAAAAAGCAAAAGATAAAATCATGGCAGGCCCACACTCAGAAAAAGAATAAGAGCACCTGCTTGAAGGTTAATTTCATTTTGACCATGGGTACTTAGTTACTGGAAATTCAGTTCACTATATAAGTATAAAATATTAACTATAATCTTCAAGTTGACTGATATTCCTAAAGACAATGCAACTAATATTCAAAATAGCATGTATTTATTTTTAAGAGTTTAAACTGTTTTTGTTATGATTTTTATGTTTTAAATATTTCCATTAACACATCTGATATGACTTTAAATCTTAACTTAAAGAGTTTTAAATTCAATACAAAATAATCATTTTAACTGATACAAAGGCAACAAGATATAAATTGTATTGTTGTTGATCTACGTGCAGGATTTTGATCCATCAATTTTTCCCTGGCCAGCCAATATAATTTGTGTATTTTCCCATTAGGTGCAGCTTTCCTCATTCTGTACATTCCAATAGATGTTCTCCATTTAGAATCTTGTCAGTATTGCGGATCTTACATGTGTTATCATTCTTAAAAACAAATCTGTGTAGATGTTCCGCCTGACAATCATGTCCAGTGGCCAGTCTAACATTAGCAACTGCATCCTTCCTTGATAGATTTTTTTTATTTTTTGTACGGTTTCTTTTATATTAGAATATATATTTTTTAAGACCAATGTGTACATTTTCCACTAACACTAAAAGTGTGCGCTAAATATCAAGTGCTTAACACCTGGAATGTCTTTAAACAACTAAGAAAATGTGCAAGGTTCAAGGGTTTTATTCAGTAATTATGTACATTTGGCTTTGTCAATTAACATTACAACATAACTACGAATCAATTATATATATTAACTATAATTTAGTTTCCAAGAATTACTCTTCAGTATTAAATTAATATTACAATAGATTTTTGATACATTTTGTAAATTTTGTGCTTGAAGTGCTTTTACATGATTTTGGTATTTTACTATAGAGGATTGCACCTTTATGTGATACATAATTAATTACTTCAACTCATGTATACACATTCTTACACTAACTCCATTTTTTTCACTTACTCTTAAGTAAGACGCGTTTCGGGAGAATCTCTCCCATCTTCAGTTGCTGACTGAACCTCTGCTATTTGAAAATATGTTCAGAGGTTCAGTCAGCAACTGAAGATGGGAGAGATTCTCCCGAAACGCGTCTTACTTAAGAGTAAGTGAAAAAAATGGAGTTAGTGTAAGAATGTGTATACATGAGTTGAAGTAGATTGCCACTCCATTGTCAACAGCTTCGTAAGTACAAGACTTACATAATTAATTGATGCTTTTTGTATGTTTGTGATACTGTAAGTGAATTAGGCCAGTTGATATAGTGTGATGCAAATGATATCTTTGTTATTCCTAGAATGCTGTATATTATTATGCACAAATGAACCAGATCATTAATGTCTATTTATATGGATGGTAATGATAAAACATTTAATTCCTTAAAAATTGGCATGAGATGGTAAATACTGCATTATTCTTAATATTTTCTTTTGCCATTTAAAATCTATAGATGATGCAGCTGCTGCTCCCCAGAAGTGTACACTATAAGCTAATAATGAATATACGTAATCAAAATATAGTATTCTTAAAATATTTTAATACAACTCCTACTTAATGTGCACAATTGCATAAGATATTTGTGGCTTAATTTATTACATATGGCAAAAATGTGTATATTCCAAAGTAAGTCTGAGTAAATTACAAGGCCTAAAGATTTCATACTATTTAGGTTTTTATATGTGTATTTTCAGTTTATATTCTATATGAATTATTAAAAATTAATGAAATGAAATGTTTATTGAAATTCAAGTAGTTGGTCTTCCCGATATTTGTATTAACTTATGAGATTTTAATCAACCTATGCAAAATTTTATCCATGATATCTTAGAATATCATCTGTCAAATATTTTTTCTACAATATATAAAATTATGAAACTTTACACTTTAATAATTTTAAACAAAATCTTACTGATTAAATCTATTCCTATCACATTTTTACTTCCATCTTCATTAATAAACAACTGTTTACTTATAAGATGATTGACAATGCTCTTGCCCATAGTTGTACCAGTACATTATTAAACATGGAAAGGTGAAAAAAGTATTGAAAGAGTACATAACTGTATATACTTTTTCTCAAAAATCACATTTATGCAGCTTCTGACCCTAATGCATCAGAATGACACCTAAAACCAGATGTCAGGGAAAAGCTTCACATAGGTGTTTTCTTATGCTCACTAATTAAAAGCAGACTCCTTAAAGTTGATGTGTAGATAAAGATCTTCCCATAAACTTCTCATTTATGTGGCTTCCCATGCTTATGTATCAAAAGATGTCTCTTTAAAGTAGATGTCCAGCTTAAGTTCTTCCCACAAACTTTGCATTTATGTGGCTTCTTACCTTCATTAAAGCAAAAAATATCTGGGTAAAGATCTTCCCACAAACTTAACATTTATGTCAGTTCTTACCCTCATGCATCAAAAGATGTTCCTGTAAATGAGATTCCTGGGAAAAGCTCATTCCAAAAATTTTAAAATTTATGCAGTTTTTCATGCTCATGCATCAAACGTACATACCCCTAATAAGATGTGCTGCTAAAAGTCTTCTCACAAACTTCACATTTCGGTGGTTTCTTACTCTCATGCAGCAAAAGATGTATTTTTAAGTAGATGGCAATGAAAAGTTCTTCTTACAAGCTTTACTATATGTGGCTTCTTACTTTTATGAATCAAAAGAGGTTACTTTAAGTGAGATGAATGGGCAAAGCACATCCTAAAAACTTCACATTTATGCAACTTCTCATCCTTACATATCAAAAGATATTTCCTTAAATTAAATTAGATGTCTATGTAAAGTTCTTCCCACAAATTTCACATTAATGCAGCTTCTTGTCCTTATATATATATATATATAAAAAATGTCTGCTTAAATAGGATGTCAAGTTAAAGCTTTCTGCACAAACTTCACATTCATCTGGCTTCTTACGGTTATGGATGAAAGGATATTCCCTTAATGAGATAAGGTAAAGTTCTTGTCACAAATACACATTTATGTGGTTTCATACCTACATACATCATAAGATATCTCCTTGAAGTAGATGTCCGAATAAACTACTTCCCACAAACTTCACATTTATATGCCATCTCATGCATATGCATCGTAAGATGTCTCCCTAAAGTAGGTGTTAGGGTAAAGCTCTTCCCAAAAGCTTCACATTTATGTGGTTTCTTACTCTCATGCATCAATAGATGTTTTCTTAAATAACATGTCAGTGTAAAGCTCTTCCCACAAACTTTATATTCATGTGGTTTTTATCCTGATGCAGAATAGATGTTTCCTTAAATAAGATATCAGTGTAAAGCTCTTTCTGCAAATTTTGTATTCATGTGGTTTCGTACCCTCATGAATCAAAAGATGACCCCTTAAATGAGAAGTGCAGTTATAGTTTAATCTCCATAAACTTAACATTTATGTGGCATCTTACCCTTATGCATGAAAGGATATTCCCTTAATGAGATATGGTAAAGCTCTTGCCACAAACACTCAATTATGTAGCTTCTTACCCACATGCATCAAAAGATGTTTCCTTAAAGTAGATGTCCGGGTAAAGCTCTTCCCACAAACTTCACATTTATGTGCCTTTTTGCCCTCATGCATTAAAAGATGTCTTCTTAAATTTGATGTCTGAGTAAAGTTCTTTCCACAAACTTCACATTTATGTGGTTTCTTACCCCCATGAATCAAAATATGTTCCCTTAAATAAGATAACTGGGTAAAGCTCTTTCCACAAACTTCACATTTATGTAGTTTCTTACCCTCATGCATCAAAAGATGTCTTCTTAAATTAGATGTTTGGGTAAAGCTCTTCCCACAAACTTCACATTTATGTGCTTTCTTACCCTTATGAATCAAAAGATGTGTCCTTAAAGTAGATATCCGAGTAAAGCTCTTCTCACAAAGCTCACATTTATGTGGCTTCTTACCCTCATGCATCAAAAGATGCCTCCTTAAAGTAGATGTCCGGGTAAAACTCTTCCCACAAACTTCACATTTATGTGGCTTCTTACCCTTATGCATTAAAAGGTGTCTGCTTAAAGCAGATGCCCAAGTAAAGCACTTCCCACAAATTTCACATTTATGTGGCATCTCACCCTTATGTATCATAACATGTCTCTTTAAAGTAGTTCTTAGGGTAAAGCCCTTCCCGCAAACTTCACATATATGTGGTTTCTTACCCTCATGAATCAAAAGATGTTGCCTTAAAGTAGATGAACAGGTTAAGCTCTTACCACAAACTTCACATTTATGTGGCTTCTTACCCTCGTGCATCAATAGATGTTTTCTTAAGTAAGATGTCAGTGTAAAGCTTTTCCCACAAACTTTACATTTATGTGTATTCTTACCCTCATGAATCAAAAGGTGTTCCCTTAAATGAGATGTCTGGGTAAAGCTTTTTTCACAAACTTCACATTTATGTGGTCTCTTACCCTCATGCATCAAAAGATGTTTCCTTAAATAAGATGTCAGGGTAAAGCACTTTCCGCAAACTTCACATTTATGTGGTTTCCTACCCTCATGAATCAAAAGATGACTTCTTAAATTAGATGCTCCAGTAAAACTTTTCCCACAAATTTCACATGAATGTGGCTTCTTACCCTCATGAATCAAAAGGTGAACCCTTAAATGAAGCGTCTGGGTAAATCCCTTTTCACAAACTTCACATTTAAGTGGCTTCCTACCTTCATGAATCAAAAGGTGATTACTTAAATGAGATGCCTGAGTAAAGCTTTCCCCAAAATCTTCACATTTATGTGGTATCTCACCCTCATTCATCAAAAAATGGATCTTTGAAGTAGATGTCTGAGTAAAGCTCTTCCCAAACGCGTCACATTTATGTGCCATCTTGCGGTCTTTAAAGTCACCTTCATTTATAATTTTATTTTTTTGATTGTCATTAATTGATGTGTGGCTTTTATTAGATGAAGTGCTAGTGTAAGTGCTACCACATACTTTACAAGAGAATATATGCCCTTTTGTGTTCTCTTTACATTCCTGTGTAACTTCAATAAAAGAAGTTCTCAATGAGTTTTTCAAACATCTGGACAGCTCCTCCTTATTTGCCCTGAAATGTGAAGAACATAATGATGATAAAAAAGAGGAAATATTTTTGTAGTGATGATGAAAATCAGAACATAATTACTTTAGATTCATTTTGGGAAATATTAAAATACATCACAATAATAAAACATTTATTCGCATTGGAATATAAATTATTCTCAAATGTTGCTGCTGATGCTCAGTCATGAAGTTTGTAACACTTTTAATCAACATAAATTAAACAACCTGAAATTCAGTTCTTTTGATCAATTTAAAATACAATGCAATAATTTTAAACATTCTTAGTTGAATGTTAAAGAGAAGAATATTTTCATACTAATAATAAAATAATTTTTCTACCCCAAAATACAGGGCAGAAAACAAGTAACATAAGCAAGTCAGCCAAACTAATAAAAATTCTCTTACCAAATAAGAAGGAAAAAATAATTAAAAATGTTCAAAGTGCTGATCATAAAATATACCAATAGCCAGAAACATAAGGGACATAAACAAATAGGCCGTTAAGAAATCCCGTTAAGAAATTACAAGGGGGAAAAAAATTAACAATGTACAAAGTACTGATCATAAAAAACACCAGCAATAGCGGAAACAAAATATGCTTAAAATGTATTAAAAGGAATCCGTCACTTATACAATTAAAAAATCACAATCACAAATATGCATAAAACCGAGAACTGGCACTACAGCGACACCATCCGCAAGAACTTCCTCTAGAGAGAATGGCAACCCTGGGAAATTTTAAAAACCGTTGGATGATGACACTAAATGAAAATGTAACGCACACTGTAACGGAGTGGTCACAATTTGAACCCATCAGAGGCATGTTCAACTTTAAAAAAGGTGACGATAACTAAAACGACAATGACCAATACGCTAAAGTGCTAATATTACTTCTCTGCGACGAATTACGTGAGACGCGGTTAGGGTTAGCCAATTAAAAGTTTATTTTTTCGAGCAAATACCATTCTTCGCGCCCACTGCGCGAGAATTGTTCTATGGTAAAGCAGACTAAAATCCCCAGGGTAAATACGTCACTAGATTGCCGAAGGTTGTAAAATAGCGGATTTCGCTGTGACATTTCGGCCTCGTTGCCCTAAATTCTCACACGGCCAGAAACCCATAGCAGTGTTACGCTGACGCCCGCGTCAACTAGCGCAAACATCGTGCTCCGTATCTTCTATACAAGAGGATAGGAGTTGTACAGGTTTCGAAAAGTTAAAAGGACAGTCGAGGGAACAGAACAAATTACAGAATCCCCAGCCGGTGTTCAGACACATACAAAACCGCTCGATAAATACCCATAAAAATAGACGTCACAGAGTTAAGATCATACGTAAAACTGGAATAATTAAAAACGAAGGCACATCCAAAATCTGTGTCAACTTTCGAGCTTTCGCTGGTATAGGTAAAATTGCATCGCGTAAATGTCGACGAATTGGGGTACTCTGCTATAGGCCAAGTGGGGTAACAAACTTTCCAGCTATGAATAAAGCAGGCAACTCTTCGTCCAAAGTCTTTAATATCTCCCGATATATTTGATAGCAAGGGGGCTTAGGAGTCACAGACCTAGTAGCGCGTAAAGGCTATCAAGCGAGATATACTATAAAACGGTTCATTCACGAGATGTCGAGGTTGAGCAAAAAATTGCAATCTTATCTTCCAAGTAAAATGTCTCTGCGGTAGCATAGAGCAAAGTCTGGACACAGGACTCGTAGGAAATGCTCTTAATGAGACACGGATTTCCCGCCAATGAATCGGGTTAAGGCGAAGTAATGAAGGTCGCGGAAGGCCAGAACCAAACTGCCATAATCGATTTTGGACCGAATGATAGAACGGTAGAGCAGCAAAAGAACCGTCCGGAAAGTTCCCCAAGATGTGCCACTTAAAACATATAAAAGAGACAGAGATCGTTCACGCCGGCTTTTCAGTTGTGCTCTATGTGTTGATCTATAACAAAACTCAGCCAAGGAAGTTTACTTCATCTGTGAAAGATAAGAGCACCTGGGCCAAGATGGAGAGATTGCGAAGGATACTCCTTGTTGCGCCAGAAATTCATGCAGGCGGCCTTCTCAGCCGAAAAACAGAATCCACAGTTGACACTCCAAGCAGCATTGGCAGCGGCGTTCCAAAAGACAAGTGCTCTGAGAAGAATGAAAGAGCGCACACGTACGTTAAAAATGGATCTTTCATGAACTTCTGAATACAAATTGAAAACCAACCACGTATATGACATTCATGACGCGTTCGAAGGATACGACTTCTCCAGCAGGTATAATAGGCTTTCTCCAGATCAAAGAAGATATTGATATTTGGCACTTACGTACAAAACCGTCGATAACATGGATGGAAAGAGATGGAAGAGCTAAACGACGAAACCCACATTGTACGTTCGTTAGAAGGTGCTGTGATTCTAACCACCACATAAGCCGCCCGTTAATCATGTGTTTCATCACCTTCCATACACAACTGGTGAGGGAAATCGGACGGTAACTACAAAGAAGATAGATGTGGCCACTGACCAAACGCATGTAAACGTGCCGTCACACCAGATGCGATTAAAAATCTCGGGTAAGAAATCCTTACCTTCCGCTGATAGATGCTGCAACACAGCAACATGGACATCATCTGACCCGGAGCGCAATGCCAAGAGAGAGAATGCGCATGCTGTAATTCCCTGGCAGAATATGGGGTATTATAGCATTCCTGATTGTCGGAGGAAAAGGTAGAGGCCCCTTGATTCCATTTGCACCTTAGTTGTGCGCAACGCAGGAGAATAATTAGTGGACATTGAAATATCAGCAAAAGTGTGCCTTAGTGTATTGGAAATGTCCATAGGAGTTTTTTTTTTATTTGTTTATTTACGGACGCTCTTTAACATCACAGGTCATCAACGTCCCGTTCTATTTAGGGTTTGAAACGGCCAACAAATTTTGCTCAGAGGCCTCTTTTTTCATGCTTGAGGTTCTTTTTCGTGCCATAAATGTACGACACGGGACCCACAGCTTTACTTCCCTTCCGAAGGAAGCCATACTTACGATTTTTACGCCCGAAAAAATCCATCGATTCTGACCGGGTTTAAACCCGCGATCTTGGGTTTAGAAGGCAAGTATGGTTACCACTACACCACCAGGACCGACATCCGTAGGAGTAGCAAGTATACGGTGTTGTACCTTGGGACCTTGAGGCCGAGTATGGGCGAAAAGTCAAGCTTACATGAAACAACAACGAAGGCGTTGAGAAATTAAAAGAAGCGAAAGCATTTCAAGAAAGTATTTTGGCGTACACGTATTACCTCCCGGCATTCATTCATCCACCAAGGAACCGGAAAGCGCTGAGGTGGGCCGGTGACCAAGGAATAACCTGATATTCGGCAGTAATGAGTACGGTATCGAGATACTCGACCATGGCGTCGATAGATATACAATAACACCCCGAAAATATGGCGAGAGAACTGAAGAGATTCAAATTGGCCTTGCTGATAAGCCACTTCGGCGCGTGCTAGAAATGTACGTGGGAATTGATTGATTTATTTGTGGACGCTCTTTAACATCTCAGGTCATCAGCGTCCCATTCAACTCAGGGCGTGAAATGGCCGACAAATTTTGCTCAGAGGCCTCTTCTTTCAGGCTTGAGAGATTCTTTGAGATTCTTTTTCGTGCCGTAAATGTACGACACGGGACCCACGGCTTTACTTCCCTTCCGAAGGAAGCCATACTTAGGATTTTTATGCCCGAAAAAAATCCATCGATCCTGGCCGGGTTTGAACCCGCGACCTTGGGTTTAGAAGGCAAGTATGGTTACCACTACACCACCAGAATCTATACAAGGATGTAAGAAGGATAAAAATTAAAATCAGGCAATACTAAAATGATCAAACGCGCTAAGCATAGACCTGTGGGAGCAGCTTAGGTGACTCCAGATCACTACACCTGTACCCAATAAGTGGGCCCCTGAGGGGATAATTAAGATTGCCAACCATCCTTTATTTTCTATATTTTAAAGGACAAAAATATACTTATATATATGAAATTTAAGGAAGGGCAGACTACTACTTCTTTTAGCATTTGCTCTGCTAAGTGTAACTAAATTCAAATGGTTTGCATGGTCTGTCCAGTTTCAGAGTAGCCCTTGGGGACAAGTCTAATATGTCAATGATGATGAGATAAGGTACTGCATACATCAACACCACCATTTTGTCAAAAGTAACAAAAGAGTAAATTTCTCCTAGAGCGAATAATGTTCAACTTAGTCACAGCTGTACATTGCTGTTATTCTGAGACTGCTAGCTATAAAATCCTTTGTGGTTACAGCCACCAAACAGATTTGGCAGAACACAGTACCTCTTTCAGTATGAGGCTTAATGATCTCAACAATTTTCTACTCACATTTCACTTAAATCAACCAGTTGGCTTGAGGGCACTTGGCACATTGCATCAATGGAAGGCTCATTTAAAGGAGAAGGTACAATATTAAAGAAATATAACTTCATTTTCATTAATAGTATTCCTGAAAAAAACAGCTGAGATTCTATCTGTCACTGCATTAAAAATTACATAAATAACCAATTCATGAAAATGTAATTTTTCCAAAAGGGATCACTGGATTGTACACAATCAATTAAAGGTTATAAACTACTACACAAATATTAAGTGCAACTATTAATAAAAACTTTTGTTTTCTAATTCACAGCAGATTATTTCAGGTTGCTATAATAATAATAATAATAATAATAATAATAATAATAATAATAATAATAATTATTATTTTAATAAAGCTAGTGAATTTTAAAACTGTGAATACTTGCAGCTAATATTGATCTCAAGCTGCACATTTACAAATTATATATATTCATTATGATAAATTTATATTTATTATATAATGAGAGTACCAGCCAAAATATATCATTTTTTGTTTTGTCAGCATTTATGTGCACAATAAAACCATGATGATTTCAAGAATAAATAGCACTAAGCCAATAGTTATTTTCCTAGGGATTTATGGCCTTCCCAAAATACACAAACCAGCCAAGAACATGTGCCCAATAATTAATCAAATAAATGCACCAACCTAGAATTTGGGTAGATTGTTGGTAAGAGATTTGGGGCTATAGAATAATTTGAAAACAAAAGTATCGCTAATTCTTGTGAACTGTAGAAAAAACTAACAATACAGTGATTTAGCCAAATGATTCACTAATCCCTTTGAATGTTGCATTTTGTTCACTAACCATTCAAAACAAAGACTGCTCCTTAAATTACAGAAATGGTTTAAAGTATGAACATATCAGTGGATAAATTTGAGGATTACATCATTCTCACAAAATTGTGCATAGACCAAAATTTCTTCACATTTAACAAAAAAATTTACCAACAAAACTTTGGCTTGGCTCCAATTCTGTTCATGAGTACAGTAAAGCACACATTACCAAGGTATTTCTATTTATCTTTAAAATATAGTTTTGCTAAGTGGATGACATATTTACAATAGTACCAAAATAAAAATAAACAATTTTTAAAAAATCAAACAAAAAAAGAAAAGGAACAGAGGATGCCTAAAATTATTAAACCTGCAAGACCAAAGATTTAAGTTCACTACAGAAATTTAAGATTTGGACCTTAAAATCTACAGAAAAAAACAACACAATCATTTGGTATATATAGGAAATCCACACATACAGATAATCACATAAAGAATAATAGCTTCAACCCTATATCACACCAAAATGCCATTATAAACAGCCTTGCTAATAGATTAGTGATCATCCCACTCAACTATACAGCTGAATATCTGTACATCTTCAACAGTGCCCTCAATAATGGATTCAACCATTCATTAGTAGATAAGAATGTCAGGCATTTCAAAAGACTTAAAAACACCACCATTCTATCCACAATATAGGGAGATTTAAAATATTCATATACCATCCATTAGCAAATAGGGCACTCATGCACATTGCTTGATAATGTGTTGGCTGTACAAACTAAATTTTACTTTGGAAACCTTTAGAATAGATCTATAAAGGATGTTCTGTTCAATAAAAAGGCAAGAATGTATAGAACAGATTGTTTGGATAATGGTCAGATATATATTGGCAGAACAACAAGAAATTTGGATATGACAAAAGAACACTTTAGAAATTAAAATATAAACAGATGGATAAATTGTCGTTACAGATCATTTTGGGAATTACAATCATGACATCACAAAAGAAACCAAACTGTTGAAAGTTACTTATGATTCCCTGGAATTCGCAATTTAAGTAAAGATTTTTATTTTAAAGAATAAGCATCGTGTTATGAATTTTGACATTCCACCCAAGATTTTGAGTTGCCTCTTAAAGATAGGTACCTCTATAAAAATATACCTTAGAGATTTCCAGGGTACTCATTTGGGCAGAGTTGTAGTTATGGTTAGATATGGCAACAAGACATTGATACAGTTAATTGAAGATCTGCAATTCAAGTACCATTATTAACCTCAAAATATGTTTTATCAGGCACAAATTCCAAACTTTAGACTAATATATTTAAAATATACACAATACTTGTCATTATTCCCATTTGAGTGGTAAGAGCATATTTAACTTAGAAATATTAGATTTCCATTTAACTAATAGGAAGCGCTTCACACTATACAGAAGCAAGAAACTGACTTGTTAAAACTAAACTTGGCATGGAGATCAAATGAGAATAAAGATTATGACTATATAAAATGCATGTTGACAATATTTATGTATTCAGTAACTACATTTAAAAATATATATCTAAAATAATAAATTTTCTTTGCTGCTCAATATCTATTTCAGTTCAATACAGAATACAAATATAATCTAATTTTTGCAGAATACATTTTGCTTTTTTAATGACAGAATTATGTAACAAAAATATACCTTTAAAACATCAACTATTCCTTTGAGTTCACTGACATCATGGACATATCTTGGTGTATGACAAAGAATGAATGCTGAAAATATTGGCTATTAAAATCTGCACATGCATCTCTATGTTATGGCAGATATTTATCATTACATCAAAAGATAGATTAACTTTCCTCCCAAATGTTTTCTTGCAGTTTCATGAGAGCTTGTAGCTTATTTCAACATGCTCCATATGCAATCTGGTGGTTAAGGTTAGGCAAGACTAGGATCAATGTCCTTCAGAAATGGTACAAGTTTCTAGAAAAGAGATATTTCTGGCTTTCTGCCATTCAAAGTATGGCATCATCCTATAAGAATAGTCAGCAGGAAGATGCTTGTCACCCAAATGTTTCATAAGCTCATGGAAATACCACTGTACTGTGGTATCCAGCATAATATGAATGTAAATCAGCCAATGATGCATTGCCATGAAACATTATCCCATACTCTAAATATTACAGATAAAAGGGTGTTTCAAATTCATTGTGAGCATCCTCACTAATTAAATACAAACATTCAGGGTACTGATATCCCTACTTAAATATAACCATACATTATAGGAGAACCACATGTAGTACCAAATTTGCACAAGTAAATTGATATACTCCAGGAGTCAACTGAATGAGATTCTTGCCTTTATTAAGAAGTTTTAATTAATGCACAGCTGCAATATGTAACTTTTTTCCTCATTTTGTTGACATCTCCGTCTCTTGCCAACATTTTACAGAAAGAATATCTTGGAGAGGCATTGGAAAAATGGCAAATATTGAACATCGTGCTGTTATTAGGAACTTGATAAAGGAAGGTATAAATGCAACAGAAACTCATACAGATGTGACAAACACTCTAGAGACTACATTATTATTTTCAACTTTTTTCAAGCAGTCCATGTAGTTTAAATGTGGGTAAAAGCTTTGAAGATGAACTATGCAGTCGAAATACAGAGCAACTTCAGAAATTATCAATAATGTGAACAACATAGTTCTGGAGGACTGCCGATTACAGGTATTCAAAATTGCTGAAGATCTGGACATTTCAGAGATATGTGTATTTCATACTTTGAAGAAAGAATTGTCATGAACAAATTATCAGCAAGATGGATGCTGCAACTGCTGCATTAGGACCCAAATCAAATCATATGCAAAGCAATTGGCAAAATTTGGCTTGCATTCCGAAGTGATCTGGCAGGTTGAAGTCAGTGCTCAGCCTGTGTGTGGTTGCTGCGTACCTACCCTGTAGACTTGCATTCAGAGAGATCCAGCCAACTTTATGCACAGACTAGTGACTAATGTTGAAACAAGGGCATATTACCACACACTTGAAACAAAACACCAGCCTAAACAATGGAAGAATCCCTGTTCTCCAAAGTGTCTACCGCTAATTAATTCTCTCCCTAAAGAACATTTATCACTGGAACATATCGCACTAAATCTTTTGGCCCTACTGAACATAAAAATATGTGAGAAAAGGGGAGGTTTATCAAAGAAGAATGTTATCTTGCTCAAGACAATGCTTGCTCTTATACATATATTGTTGCAATGGTGAAAATCGAAGATTTGATTCCACATTCACCTTATTTATCTCCATTTGACTTCCATCCATTTCTTAATCTGAGAAAATTCCTTGGTGCTAAGAAATTTTCATACAATGAATAGCTTAAATCATTAGTCCAGGCATTTTGCAGGTCTGAAGGAACCAGACTTTTCTGATGGGATAAAAACTTTGGAGTATCACTGGACAAAGTGCATTAAGTGAACGGGGACTATGTTGAAATAAATAATTATATCAGAAAGTTATGCCATCATTATGTGCTTCATTCTGAGAACTTTTCAAATGACACTCGTAAGTAGAGACTTGGTATACATTCCCAAAAATTTTAACTGGTAGACCTTTTATTGTAATTATGTGGTTTATAGTAGATCTTTTTAGATGATAACCTGTTATAAAATTTTCAGCTTTATTTAATATTTTATCACTTACAACATTGGAAAACTGTTAAGTTGTACATATCTACTAAATGCATACATTTATGATTTTCATTACCTTAAATGGAGAGAAACAAAAAAATCTTATGCAAAATAAAATACTTGCCAAAATAGATTTCTAAATAAAATAAGCCATAAAGAATGCAACTAAAAAGTAGCAAAAAAGTATTAATCTTATACTATTATTCCAGAAATACCATATGTTTTACTTGTGCTTGAATTATGGCTTTAAAATGATCCTCTATCACTATGAAGTTTTTTTCTTCTGGGAATTTAGTTCAGTTTACAAGCAAAAGGTATTAGGATGGTGGTCCATTCTGTTTTATTCATACAATGATGTGTCATATCATCAACCTCTATTGATCTCAGAATACAAACATCATATGGATATTATCATTCTCATTGTGCTTGAGAACTATGATTGCCTTGTCATGGCATTACATTCTGTTCTGTTCTGTTCTTAGCTATAAAATATCAACCTTTATCTCTCAAGTTGAAATTAGTATGAAAAGGCAATTTTAAGTTTCTTCTTTTATAAGCATAACATTACATAGCAAATGTATTGACTGTAATAGACAGAGTTTATTCTGACCATTTTTTCTTTATATTACTTCAAAATGTGTTGCACTCACAATTACACTCATAGGCCCAAATGTGATTAATTAGTAAAATTAAAATTAGTATACACAGAGCAGTGACTTACCCTGTATCACTAGCTGGTAAATTTAATTCCTCAACTTTGATCTTCCTCACTAATTCTTGGACAAACCATTTCTCCTCCTATGACAAATGAGTTTATTTTGGTACAAACCTGCTAACAACATATTATCATGCATGAGCTACCTAACCAATAATATCTCAACACAAACTATTAACAATTGTTACTTTTATCAATTAGCTAGCATCTATACGCTAGTCTTTGTCTTATCAGTGATTATCCAGTGGAATTTCTTGAAAACTTGGGTTTGGCTACATATATAATTTCTACAAATCAATAAATTCCTTATTTCTAAGCTACTTATCTGCTCCCATATATCAAAATACAGGTTAACAAACAATAAAAATCTAAGAATTTAGCAATACCAAAACTAAGTTCTCCCATGCCTTAATCACCTGGTAATAGTTATGTTAAGGACCTATAAAATAGATCATTATTTTTACAATGGTGTATGCCCTCAAGTTCTTTGCTTAAACCTCCCATGTACTATCCCTTACTTTTCCTAAAAATGTACCAATCTTGTTTATTTTCCCTGCCCTTAAATGTGTCAACATTTTGACTGTCACTAATGTCTTGCAGTAGTTTGTTCCATTTTTATCCCAGATACTGTACCTCCACTTTTCTACCATTTCACATTCTATTTCACTATAAAAGCATAACAGAGATAAAAAATAGTAATAATTCTATTTTTATAAATCCAATCACAGAAAGTGAAATACAAAAAGTAGTCAATGAAATGAAAGGCAAATATTCATCTGAAATAGATGAAATACCAGATTATGTGATTAAACGATGTATAGAACAGGTGCAAGTCCCTTTGATTAACATGCATAACTCTTCGCTTGAATCGGGAATCTTCCCTGATAAGCTTAAAATTGCAAAAATTATCCCACTACACAAGAAAGGAGAAAAGACATGGAATGAAAACTATTGACCAAAAGTGTACCATCAGCGTTGTCAAAATTTTTTGAAAAATTAGTGTACGATAGATTAATATGTTCTTGGAAAAATATAACATCCTTTCTGATGTTCAATTTGGTTTCAGGAAAAAAAAAAGATCTATAGAAACAGCCATAGCTAAATTACTGAATCAAATTCAGCATGCAGTGAACAAAAATATATACCGACTATAGGAATTTTTTTAGACCTTACTAAAGCATATGAAGTATTAGATCACAAAAGCCTAATATCTGAGTTGTACAAATATGGAATTAGAGGAAACATGAATTGGTGGATTGAATCCTATCTCACCAATAGGAAACAAGTAGTGGATCTACAATATGAAAAACAACTGAGAATAAGTAATTACGATCAAATACAAAAGAAATTAAAAGGTGTTCCTCAAGGCTCAGTACTAGGGCCTCTGTTGTTTTTAGTGTATATAAATGACTTGCCTAATAATATTCAAAAGGCTAATATGGTTCTTTTTGCCGATGATACAAACATTCTTGTAAAAGGAAGTAATGATACAGTATTGCAAAATAAAGCAGACACGATCATGAATAGCCTCAATAACTGGTTTAAAATAAATGAACTAATCATAAACAATGAAAAAACTATTGCAATGACATTTCATAGATGGCAAAACAGTATTAAACCTCAAATTATATATGATGGAAACATTATTGAGTACACAGGAGAAACATAATTCTTAGGTATACATGTGAATGAAAACCTTAAATGGGATACTCACACTCATCATTTAGCGACTAAACTTAGTTCTGTTTGTTATATGCTTAAAAGTCTAAAAAGGATACTGAATTTATTAGGATTGAAAAATGTATATTTTGCCCATTTTCAAAGTGGATTAAAATATGAAATAAAATTTGGGGGAGAAAAATGTGAGAGAGTATTTAAAATCCAGAAGAGAGCAATAAGAATTATAAGTGGAATAGATAGAATGACATCCTGTAGACCCTATTTTAGGAAACATAATATATTACCATTAGCCTGCCTCTTTATAATAGAGGTCGTAAACCATATTAAGAGACATCAGGGAGAATTATGTACAAATATAGATATTCATTCTCATAATACAAGAAGGAAAACTGACCTTAATGTGCAGGACAAATATTTTAAAAAATAATCTCACAAATGTAGGCATTCAAATATATAACAAACTACTAATAAATATTAAAGAAATAACCAATATAAAACAATTTAATAAAGAAGTCAAAGCCTTTCTACTACAACATACCTTTTATTCAGTAAGTGAATATATGAACTTTAAATAAGGCATATTGTAAATCTAGATAATTACTAAACTTGTATGTTGCTTATATTATAATCTGGACGAAGCCCAGATCATGTAAATGATCCAAATGGTGGATAAAGTATTATTATTATTATTATTATTATTATTATTATTATTATTATTAGTATTATTATTATTATGATCCACTTTCCCAAACAAAATATTTCTTTTAAATTTATATAAGTCTAAAGAATGTGTGTCCTCAAAGTTAGTCTTGCTTCTCTATATCTTCTACCCTTTATGTCACTTCTTTCTGAAATCTAGTGATATTACTTTTACCCATTCACCACACATCCCCATCCCAATTTTTTCAGTTTCCCCATCACCGGAAATCAACTCTCTCTTCCTAATACATCTCTTTGGCACTTAAAACATTATATATACATATAATACATATTTTATATACATATAATATATACTGGTACTATCTAATTTTAAATATCTGTGTCAATATTTTAAGTTTCTCTCCGTTATTATATATTTCCTTACTACTCTTCCTAGTTCTGCCACACTCAACCCCATCTGCAAACTTTTTGCTAATCCTAGAACTTCTCTACAATACATTCTTTGATCACAAAATTGTTGCCCTCCCCTTTGACACTATAAATTTCTACTCCAAACTCATCTTTGACTGAACCACTAGTCTTTCTAGACATTTCATTAGCAATATGGAAACTTTGTACCAACTTATTCTTGTAAGTTTCATAGCTAATTTATTCCTAACTGTGCACATTTGGATTGCATCTTCTTCTTTCTTCCATAACTCATTAATTCCACTCCCAAGTATTCAAATTCTTTTACTACCTCTAATGAGTCTCCATTTATAATCCATCCCTCATTTTTTTTTAATTTTGATTCTTTTTTAAATACTATTATCTTTATTTTTTACTGTTAGACCCCATTATGCATAAAATTAGCAATTTCATAAATGACATTTTTATAATCCTATCATGGTTACTGATTCTGTTATGAGAATGTCAGCAAAAGCAATCCTGGTATTTCCTTCTTTCCAATAACTGGACAGTCTATTATTTTTCATGATCCCATTTAAGATATCATCTATAAACAAATTAAATAATATTGGGCTCAGTTTAAATCCTTGCTTCAAACCCATATTTTGCATCACAAACTGTGGTTCTGTTACTTTCACTAATGATATAAAACTTACTGCAAAAAAAGGCATATTTCAGACAAAATATAAATTATTTCCAATGAAAATGCAAAATAAATCTGAAACACACAAAATTAATTTAGTTTTATTATTTTAAGGGGTATTTTCTTAGATTTTGAATGAATTTCCTTAAATGCAAGCCTCCAAACCTGTTAAAAAAATCTTAATTGCCTTTATAAGAATAGAATTGTAAAACTATTTTTATTGAATGTCAAACAGCATTTTGGTGTGTATTTGCTGCTACATTTGCATCAACTTTTTACATGTACACATTTTGGTGACATTTGTAGTATATTAAAACATTAAACCTGAATTTTTAAAGGTAAAACAAAAGTGGGAAATAGTGGAAATTACTATAAAATAGAGCAATTTTAGAGGTTTTAAGGGGATTAAAAAGGATTGTATAACTTTCTTTAACACTTCTCACACTAAAAGAAGATTTACTTAACCATATTTGACACTTTAAAATGTTCCATGGTGAGATTGTCTTGTTCAATATAAAAATATATTTATATAAAGAAAATGACTAATCTATATCTAAAGAACCAGTGGTAAAAACTAGCTTTGAACTCTTGAGCTCTAACTTGACAAGTTTCACAATGTCCAGATTTTTTAACAAGGGCTTAATGTGGTTTTCTGCAAACCACACAAGATGGTTACCAACTGCTTCAACCATACCATATTGCCTTTCCTTGACAAATTCTCATCTTTTAGTGATAACTTAGCTATAATTGGAACTTATGTCCAGCTATGGTTATTAAAATCTTAGGTAGATTAAAAGTAAAACTATTTAAAATCATGTAAACATATTAAAAACACTCTTTACATTCCACTCTTTTAAAATTAAAATTGGGATATGTTTTGTGAGACCTTGCTCAAACTATCAACCAAAAGCGAGTTGTTAACATGATTTTAAGTAGTTTTACTTTTAATCTACCTAAGATTTTATGGTCGTTTTACGGTGTGGATTCATACATTCATCATTCATTGTAGTTCTATGGTTATTATTTAAGGACTCTTTAACAACTCTGGTCATTAGCAATATATTCAATTCTCCCTGTGTGGTATGACTCCCCACAGCATTCCATTCATTACAGTTTTTTAGAAATAAAAATGAGCAGGAAATCTACTTATAGGAGAGAAAGAATGGCATCAATAAGAACTTTTACAGATTCGGCGGACCTCAGAGAGATAACAATATTTGCATAAGTATGAAAATTTGAAATGAAATTAAAGATATCACATACTTGCCACCATAATGTTCACTTATAGCAGTAAGTGAAGCTCTACTGTTCATAAATCTGAAATTAATGGAACCAATATATAAATTTTGCCAATCTGGTGAAAAGCTCTTCATTGCATTTCATTCTATGCAAAATTTAACACAACCTCATATAGTAGTATAGGAAAGTTTCTATTAAGTAAAATGTAGAAACATGTTCTTAATATCCACAACTTTCCAGACAAAAGTTGAAAATCATATACAAGGGTAATTTAAATTTAAAACAGAAATTTTCTTCTCTGGACTAGAAGAGATTGCGAGAGGGGTGGGGCCATGGTGGTAGTTAAGTATGGATGTGTGGAGGGCAGCAATCTAAAGGATACTTCCACATGGGTCATTTCATCAGCAATAGCAATAGGTCTGAGCAAGAGGTTGCATCATACATTGTGCTGTGGATGATAATCAGATTTCTAACCAAAGAAGAGGTCTAACTGACCAAGATTATGTGGAGACTTTGGGCACAGTTTGGAGAATCTACATTTCTCGAATTCAAGTGTTTGACTGGCACCCAAAAACAAGAGAATGAGTATGGAGTGGAGGAAAACAGCAAAGCATACTCGAGTATTCCAAACTTGCCTCTCAGTCACTGAAGTACTGCTTATGGTGCCTCAGTAGTAAAAACAGGCATTAAACACTATTCAAAAAAAGCCAGTTCCTGTGGCAGGGTTTTGGCACTCCAAAGGCTCATCAATTTTCTTCACAAACTAAGAGGACCATGAATGCTCCATATTATTGCAAACTTTTGGATGACTTTATAGCTGCCTATTAGAACAACCAATGCTAGCAGCCCATTCGTGATGTAATGCTTTTGCATGACAGTGCAAAGCCACATATAGACCATAAGCCAGGATCAATTGAGGAAAATTAACTGGCCACTCCTAAAACATCCTTCTTACACTCCCCATTTATCTCCTTGTTATATGCACATGTTTAAGTTACTGAAGGAGACATTGGGAGGGAAAAGATTCAGTGATGACACAGTTTCACTGCTTAGTATGTAATTGGCTATGGACGTGTCCATCTTCCTTTTTTGATTAGGGAACAAAAAAAAACTACCCATCAGATGGAGAAAATGCATTTCTGTTGAAGGAAAATAGTATAATTATTATTTAATTGTACATGGTAAGAATAAACTTCAAACCGGCTGTGAAGAAACTTCACCTGAACTTAACTGAAGAAGAGCTATTCATTTATCAGTCTTTGAATGGTCTTAGCTGCATTAGAATGTTTGAGGAAATTATTGATCATTTTCCTGTCTGAGCTCTTGCTTTCTTGTCCTATAACATGATTTTTGTGTCTTCACAGTACACATCGATTAATGTGACATAATATATACTCCACATATACTCCTAACTACAACATTATTATTAATGCTAAAAAAAGCCATTAAAGTAAAAATTACAGAAAACCTATATATAAATGATGAACTAAGCAAAAAAAAAAAAAAAAAATTAAAACTAAACACACACGGGGGGAGTAAAGAGGTTTTAGTTTTTAAGTACACAGAGTTATGCACAGAAAAGTAATAAGAGCAATATGATACTATATCTTTCTATTTTATTTGATCAGTAACAATCAGAGAGAGAACAGTATTACCAATACCAATACTGTAAATAGATTCATATTGATACATAGAATAGATTATTAAAATTATATTTCCTTTACACCCCCTTAATTTTAACATTTTGAGAAATATAATATTAATACAAAAGATATCAAATTTTTATGAAACAAACATTTTTCAAAGTTACAATTTTCAAGACATTAACATTTTTTTTTTTAAACATTTTTCTTTCACATTTTTTAACAACTTTCTCTTAAAAAACATCACATTTAATAGAAACTAAAGATTGTAAATATGTCAGCAATCTGTTATGCAGATGGACAGTACTTTATATCCAAAATTCTTGCATCAATTTTTCTTTTATGAAATAATATTTAACACCAATATATTATCAATGAACAATGTGATTGGTACACTTTTACCAGTTAATTCACAAAGTAAACTACTTAATAATAATTGCCTGCAACATTCAGTTGCTGATATAAATTCTGCTTCAGTGCTGCTGATAGATACGATGGGTTGTTTGCAACTTCTCCAGCTTTTTTTTTGAGTAGTGTTTAATATCCCTTTTTACTACTGAGGCACCAGAGGCAGCGGACACTGATGACACATGAGATGAAATGATAAATTGGGAAAGGATAATTTTTAAGGAAGGAAGTCTTTCTGGCCAACTTTAGGGTACCTTCCCTGCATTTGCCAGTTATTAGGACTGAGGAAAACCTGGAAAAAACCTCAGTAAGAGAGGACGGCTCTGGACCTGCCGCTCACAAGTCTGTACCTTAATGGCCTTGGCTACTCATGGCGGTCTTCTCCATCTTACAGCATAAAATATGACATAACCAGAAGTGCTTCGGCGAGTTTCAGGGTCATTGGCAAAGCTGCTATCATAGTAGGCAATGAAAACATTAGGGCTGTTTCTGGAATACGAGATTGCATCAGATTTCATTCCAGTCAAAAATTGTAAAAATCTTTTCACATTAGCAAAATCTGCCTGAGTTGGATTTTCCAGATGTCTGCTACTCATAGAAAATTTTACAGGATTGGAATTAGCCATCTCATATTTTTCAAGAATCCATTCTACATAATTTGCTTGACTGAGCTTTAGAGTGTTAGGTGTGGTTGTAAGTTCCAATCCAACGAAGATTTTTGGTTTGTTGAAAATCGTGATATCAAATTCCTTCTTCATTTCATAAAGAATTTCATCAATTTGGGCTTTATCTTATGCGAAAATTGCTCCATCATCAACACAGATAACCAATATTGTGTTTTTAGCATTGTTTACTAAAATATAAGGTTTATTTTTTATGATGATAAATCTTTTTTATTAAGAAATGGGGGAGTTTTCTGTTCCAGTTCAAACTTGAGTCTTTCAGCCCCATATAGGCTCTTCTTGATCTTGCAAACTTTCATGTTGGCATTTTTATACCCTTCAGGAACTTTCATAAAAATTTCTTCATCTGAATAGAGAAAGGCAATTTTCACATTCAAGGCCTTACAGCTTAATCCTTTTCGAAGAGCTACCGCCATCAGAAGTCTTAGCGAATTAGTGCCTAAGATGTCACTGTATGTTTCAGAGAAATCTTCATCATAAGTCTGTTCACAGATTTGTACAATGCTAGGCTTTAAATTTTTTGTTGTCCTTTTTTTTTAAATATCCACCTGTTAGGATTTTCTTTCCATCAGCAAACTTGCTATTGACAAAAATCCAGGTGCTATTCTTTTTTAAGGTCTGCCTTTCTTCATCAATTGCCTTGATCCACTGTCTTCTTCTTCAGCTGTAATGGCATCCTCATATGAAAGAAAAGCATTTTCATTCAAGTTATCAAGATTTAATTTGAAATCTTTTAGATTTTCAGCTATATTCTTTACCCTTGATGATCTTCGTTCAGCCATTTAGGAACTTTACTTTCCACAGACCTTTCATTAACACTTTCTTGTGATGTTATATCATAGACAGAGGCCTCAGTTTCTGATTCATTTTGGTTAGTCTTCTCATTCATCTTCTTGTTGTTTATCTTTGGTGTCTTCATGATCAGTGGGCAGATCGTCTTCATCAGTATCAAAGTTGAGAGTAATTACCTTTGGAGATCCTTTAACTTTTTCAGGTTTGCAGGGATAGATGTTCCTTGATGCAATTATCCTATGCCTTTCAGGATCCCAAAGTCTATAACTATTACTTGTGTATGCAACAAATATGTACTTTTTGGTTTTGGATCAAACTTTTTTGTGTTCTTCAGAATTTTGGCATTGGACTTCACTACAAAAAATTTGGGGTCGGAACAAATCAGGTTTCTTTTTTAACGGTAATTCAGCTGGAGTTGTTTCAACAGCCTTGAATGGACTTCAGTTAAGCAAATAGTTTGCTGTCATCAATGCCTCACCCCACATTTCCTTTGGTAATCCAGAGTCAAACATCAGAGCACAGGTTTTATTCATGAGTGTATGACCAAGTCTTTCAGCACAAACATTCAACTGTGGAGTATGAGGGAGAGGTAATTCAGCTCTATTCCCTTCTGATCACAAAATTCTTTAAATTCGTATGAAACATACTCACCACCATTGGCCATTCTAATCTTCTAAACCTTTTTTGACCAATAATTTGAAATTTTACTGATGTAGTTGGTTATTGTCTTTTGGACTTCATCTTTACTTTTCAGCAGGAAAATTGTGGAGAAATGTGTAAAGTCATCAAGTACTGTAACAAAGTACCTGTTATTGTCCCAAGAAAGATTTTCTATAGGTCCAATAATGTCTGTATGTAGAATTTGGAGCAGTTCTGTAGCATAGGTACGATTGAGTCCAAATGGTTTGCAACATGCTTTGGACTTCCAGACTACTTCAAAGGTTTCAAGATTTTCCATGTCGGATTTTTTTAAGTTTCATCCCTTTTGGCATGTTTAAACTATTATCAAGTATTTCACTCCAACATGTCCAAGGTTCCTATGCCAATGATATTCTCAGTTATTGCAATGAAGACTTCCGCATCATTTTCATTACTCAGTTTATTTCAAATAATCCACTTGAATCTTTCTTACTGCAGTGCATTTTTCTAATAAATTTCAATTTTTTCATTCTCAATGACTACCCTGCCATCCTTTTGGGTGACAGCATTAACAGTAAGCAGATTTTTAGACAGGTCGGTCCCAAATAAAACATTAGACAATTTGCATTTGAGAGCTTCAATCATTCCAAAACATTTGGCTTTTATGAGGTAACTACTTTTGGCAATGATCATGGCATTAGATGAACTAGTTCCTTTCAGATATTTTCATTGTTAGTCATGTGATAGCTAGCAGCCGAATCAACTATCCGTAAAGGAACATTTTACCTTGAACTCTTATTCTTTTTATTTGCTATAAAGGAGCCTGAGTATTGGTGTTTTGTTTTTTATTCCTGGTTTTGTGATAAAATCAGTATTCAGGTTTGTGGTTATTTCTCTTATTTTTACATATATTACATCAATAACTCTAACCAGTTTTACATCAACTCTTATGTGTTGTGAAACGTGAGGAATTCTTTTGTTCTCTGGAATAAAACATGACAGGTAAGCAATCGTTGTTTGATTTCCATGATTCCTCGCTTAAAAGATGGGATGTTAGATTTATTAATGTTTTAATATCTTTAAGAGCTGAGTTCCTTGATGTGATGAAGTTATCATACTTTCCCAGAAGATAAAATATTATTTTTGCCATTAATATTTTGTCATCAATTTTATTATTATTTTCTCCAGTTTTCGAGAGGGAGTTTAGACACTTTCTGAGATTTTAATAAACTGCGAAGTTTGACGTCACGTCTTTTTATTGGTCAAACTTATAAGCAAAGAAAATGTTCATAAGATATCGATTTTTGGTGCTCGTTATCTCGTTTAAAAATACCACAGAATTTAGTGTACATTTCATTGGCATTCACACGCCATATTTTTCAATCTAAAGAATGCTGGTAAAGTGGTATCAATATCTCACATCAATAATAACTTGAAGATATAAGAAGTGAGTGAAAAAGTTAATTATTAAATAAAGAAAAAGAAAAATTACAGGTTTTCAACACATGATCCTATTCATAGGATGTAAATATTACAAGATATGATGACAAGATTGAATATCAGATGTCACAAGAGGAAGTTGTAAAGCATGAGTTAGTTACATGCAACATGGTGTTGCATGTAACATGCTTTGACTGGTGGCAAAGTAAATAATATGAAGTGTAAGTCTGTCATAGAAATAAGAACAATTCAAGTGGAATAAGTAGAAAAGTGAACAGTTTTATCATAATCTGAACTCAGAAATTACAATGGTTAATATGTGTATAGAAAGAAAATAAGTGAACTTGTTTTAAAATGTGAATGTAGAAATAGGTGTTAGAAAAATATGAAAATACATAAAATGCAATGAATAATTTCAAAAGTGTAGAAGTATGCAAAATTTTGCAAGGAGGACAGTGAGCGAAAAGGAAAGGAAGTGCAGTGAAGAATGGTGGATTTAAGAGACTTTCAAGCTGATGTTCCAGATGAAGAAGTTAGGTAGAAATAGGGCTTATAATGTTGAATGTAAAATAATTTTTGGAGGGGCAAGGCAGGAATGGTAGGTTATAAGAAAATTGTTTAAAGTAGACTCTATTAACCCTACATATTAGATTAAGTATTTTGAGCAGCTAACTGAAAAAGAGGAAGGTGTTCCTAATAAATGGAATATAAATCTGCATTGTAGTTGTACAGAAGAATTGGACAAGCCCTTCTGAAAGGAAGAAGTTAAAAACTGGCATGTAGTTTCAAAAAGAACAAAGAGTGTGCATTCGCAAATTGCCAGCAGAATTTTTTCAAGTGTGGTATAAAGATAAAGGCATTTTTAACCAAACTTTTAGATGGAATATTCCTAAAAGTTTGCAGGTGTCATTAATTCAATCCATTATTGCATTAGGATTAACGTTTTTACCTTACGTAATACATTAAGCCAAATATCTTATAGAATGAGCATATTAAATAGGTGCTGTAATAAAGATAATTTCAGAATTATATATTTTGGTTATTTACATTCTATATTAGCTGCTGGTATACCCTTTTGGGAAGCTAATAGTTTATTATCTCTGGTCTTTATATGGCAAAAGAAAAGATTTACAATAATGCAGCAATTACCATTCCCTTCTCCCAGTCAACCAATTTTTAAAGAATTGAATGTTCTAATATTCCATATATACTTAAAATGCACAAAAGCTTGCCACATTTAAAGTAAGGAACACATAAAGACACAATAAAACACTGTTCGAGGCACTGTACGATTTATAGTATCTTTATGTGTTCCTTTTTTTAAATGTGACATGCCTTTCTGCATTTTAAGTTGTGTCAGGTCTCCTTAGGAGAGCTTTTTACATTCCTTTTAAAAGTATATATATACATATTACTATGAATATCTTTTGTTTATAATAATAAAGTTTTTTTTAGAAATCATGAAGATTATCATCTGCATTACGGTAGATAAGGTGAGCTAATACACTTACAATATCACAGACTTACAAAAAGTATACTTAAAGATGCAATTCTATATAATAAATTACCAACTTAATTAAAAGCACTTCAATCACCACATTAAAAAAAGTGTTAAAACCCCCTTGTAAAAACAGAATTTTTATACTACAGAGGAATTTTTGGAAACTAAATTATACAGTTAAATATTTATATACATATAATAAATCAGTAATCACTTATTTATATAAACTGATGAAGCCAAATGTACAAATCCTGTACAATTGATTGATTAATAATAAAATGAAAAGAATATAAAGGAAGGGGAGGTGAAGGAAATCTGTGTAATTATAGAAGAATCTTATTGCTGTCTAATTAGAAATTTGGAGGAAAGAACATTTTTGGAAACATTCAGTTTAAGCAGGTGGATAAATCAGCAGTAATAGCTCACTTTTGGACCAAAAATCATGAAATAAAACCAGAAATTAAACTGCTGAATCATTTTCACAACCCATTGGAGTTATCCACTTGGGAAAAAAATTGTATATTAAAAAATAGAGAAAACCTAATGAATTTTGAGTTTCCTCCTATGGATGAACTCACCAATTTCCTACTTCAACCAACAGAGGCCACCACAGAAACATTCGGGTGTCCCGACATCGTTTCAAGTAATGGGAGTTCGGTGAACGAGTGAAGATGGGAGAGATTCTCCTGAAACGCATCTTACTTTTATGTAAGTGAAGTTTGGTGTAAAAAACAAAAAATGAATACCTAAGTTTAGGATAAGTCATCTGTTGTCAGGCATCTTTGGAACTCTGCCATGGCAATGACAGGGAGAGAAAAAAATTCTGCAAACCGTTGTTACAGGAGATGAAACTATGCTCCTCTACTATGATCCCTTCACCAAAAGAGAATCAATAGAGTGGTGTAAACCTGAAGGCCCAGGTCACTCCATCCACCAAGTTCTTTTGGGACTATCAAGGAATACTATTCATTTACTTGAAGGAGAGGAACACCACAGTAAATGGGGGAGTACTATGTTGGCCTATTGCACAGACTACCTGCTTCCAGCAAAGAGAAAAGGTGAGGAAAGTTGAGTGGTGGTGAGTGCCTTCTTCACAAAAATGTGGGTGTACACACAGCTCTCACTGTAAAGGAAACTGTAAAGAAATATGGCTTAAAGGAGATGGATCTTCACTCTACAGCTCAGATCTATCCTCGTAACTATTTCCTCTTCTTATAACTCAAGAGGGAGCTTCGAGGAAGGAAATTTAAGTGTGACAAAGAAGTGATGGATGCTGTTTATGCCCATTTTGCAGACAAGACGTTTTGAGGGAGGATTGAAATGTTAATTCAAAGATGTGAGAATTGAAATGTTAATTCAAAGATGTGAGATGTGTATTGCTATAAAGAGTAACTATATTGAAAAGTAAAATATAGTTTTGTCTTTATCATACCTAGAAAATGATTAGGCTGGAAACTTATGGTTCTACCCTTGTATATACAGTATTGTTAGATTTTTGAGAAATGTTATGATTGTAATTATGAGAGAAGCATTATGGTATAAATTGAGAAAAAAGAAGTTAACTACAGAAATGATCGAGATACAACAGTTATAGTTTCTGTATCAAATGTGATGGTAAGTCATGCAAAACATGAGTTAAAATTAAGCCCAATCATATTTAGCCTGTTTATACATATTATGTTAGGCCTAAAAGATGTCAATGGACATTAATCAATAAATAGTGATGATTTAAACAGAATCAATATCAGTTATAGGATTAGACATTGAAAGGTACCTACAGTACAGAGTGGAGATAGGGGAGGGGAAAAAAAACAAATAAAACAAAACAAAGAAACATGGTTATTTAACCTAAACTTAGGTATTCATTTTTTACACTAAACTCCATTCACTTACACAAAAGTAAGGCGCGTTTCGGGAGAGTGGTTATATTGCCACTCCATTGTCAACAGCTTCGTAAGTACAATATTTATGGTTATTTAAATTGTAATTAGGAAGCCATAGAAAATGGAATAACTAAATTCTATTATAATTTATTAAATCAATTTACATATACAACTAAAGGTGGATAAATGCCGTGTTATTTTCTCTTGTTCTTTTAAGTGAGAGGGCCTAATGGAAGTGCTGCTACAAGAATTTCCGCAGTCAGTACATAAGTGATGAAATCACTTCATAATAGTCTTGTACTGTGCATAATATACAGGAAGTAAAGAAAGAGTATAAATATATTTTTTATCAAAATTAATGATGAATGTAGGAATCCACACAGTCAAGCGATCATAAAATCTTAGGTAGATTAAAAGTAAAAGTACTTTAAATCATGTAACACATTAAAAACATTCTTGACGTTCCACTGTTTAAAACTTTTAAAATTAAAACTGAGACATGTTTTGTGAGACCTTGCTCACATTGTCAGCCATAGACCGAGACAATGACAATGTGAGCAAGGTCTTGCGAAACATGTCCTTTTTTAAAAGTTTTAAGAGTGGAACGTCAAGACTGTTTTTAATATGTTAACACGATTTTTAGTAGTTTTACTTTTAATCAACCTAACATTATATTTTTTATTGTTTGTTACAGATATTTTTGTTGCTAGAAATACATAAAGAACATTTTCTATGAATGATACTGTAACTTTAAAAGTATATGTTTGCTGCTTACCTTTAACTCAGGATTCTGATTAGCATCATAACAATTTCCCTCATGAGTTTTTGATTGTTTCAACTGAGGTGAACATGTATTAGTATTCTTTTGTTCTTCTTTAATGTGATTCATTTTCTTAGACTCTTTTATTTATGAACCTTTTATACTGCAAAAGAAGAAAACATAGCATTATTTGTACTGATAGTCTAAAATAAGAGCATTAAGCTGAGCAAGAGCAATGATGACTGTAGTGTAATGCTGGGCCGATAATATGGAATGTGCCTTTTAATTTATTTCAAATTATAGAAATACATGGCTATTTTGTTTGGATCAATGCAAATATATGAGGTAAGTCATTAAGTATGTTACAAATTGATGTGGGATATAACATGATTGCATAAGGCACCTGAGGTATGGCTTCTAGATAGCAGCATTAATCCAGTGCAAATTGGTAATACTCGACAGAAGACAATCAATATTTACAATAGCAAAACAGCAGTTGTTAGATGGTGACATCTCAGAGTGAATATACAACTCTTCAACAGTGCTCTGTTGTGCACTTTTTGTGAGCTAAGTAATGGCATCAAAGAACATTCATAAAGAAATGCTTCCCATTTACAGTCAGAAGTTGCCTGAAGGGTGGACACACATCAAAGGTGAATACTGCATAAAGTGGCCAATAAAGATGGCCAGATAGGTGAATTTGCTACTTGAATTTGAAAACTTAATTAAAGCAGACTGAAGAGTACTGTAGACACTATAGCCGCTGCTATTGGTTGTTCACATTGCAGGCCTACCTCTATCTTGGGTTCACCATTACCAGCTAAACAGAACATGTGTAAGTAGAGTAAAAACATCTGCCAGGAAAAGTAATGCTGACAGTCTTCTGGTATCATGAAAGCATACTGCTCATTGCAATCCAGCCTCAAGGACAAATTGTAAATGCCATCTTCTACTGTAACATTCTACTTCATAAGTAGAAACGATCAAGACTTCTCACCAAAGGCATGTTTCTCTTGAATGACAATGCACATTCTCAAACCACTACAATAGAATTGAGATGCTGCAAAATTTAAAGCAGAAAGTCCTTGACATCCCTTATACAAATGTGACCTTACTTTAAGCGATTTCCATTTGTTCAGCCCTATAAAAGCTGTATATGTTATGCGTGAACATTTTTCCAATGAAAATGTTGAAAGGCAAGTCACTGAGTGGTTCTGACACCAGCCCAAAGAATTTTATGCTTCTGGATTCCAGGGGCTTCAGAAACGATGGGACAAGTGCCTCATTGTACAGAGAGATTATGTTGAGTAATCAAAATACTTTTCTTATTACTTATTTAAGTTCCATATCCATTTTATTTTCCTTAATGACTATTTCTAACTAAGTTTGAGACTATACCAGAGTGGACTTAAAAATATATTCAGACTTCAAAAGTCAAGTGATTCCTTTTGTCTTTGGGTAAACACTTGTCTAATTTCATTTAGCATTCCTTTCTAAGGGTTATTGCAATGTCTTAACAAATTTATAACTACTACTACTACTACTACTACTACTACTACTACTACTACTAATAATAATAATAATAATAATAATAATAATAATAATAATAATCTCATTGTTATCATTTAGAGAATATATTAACTTCACATATCTTTGTATAGGGTAAGCAACATTAGTAACGCAACATCTAAGTTTACCACTGCATACTTGCGACCACGAACACCGAACTATAACAATTAAATCTCTGCTTATTTACTGGCAATTCATCTTGCTGTAATAATGTGTACACTCACTTTATAGTAAGTTTTTATAACTTTATAAAGTTGTGTACTGCTAAGAAAATTTCAGTTCAAAATCCAATTTGCCTGCCTACTCATTTTGTTGTCATTGTACCATGTGCTATGAAAATTGATAGTATAGTTAAATGGTATCCTCTTATTCGATTCTTGTACTTTTTCTTCTCTTTTTCACAGGTAATCCACTAAGCAGTGTTGCGATGTTCCGTCCGTGAAATATCCTTTTCATGTGTACAAAATTCCCTCTACTATTTCAAAATTCCCTACGTCATTTCTAGGGTATTTTTGTTGTTTATTGCTATTATACCTCTCTCCTCTTTGCCTAGTAAACTGAGATGGGTGGTGCCGGTTCAGGGACGAACCTGCATTTGGGCAGAACGCTGTAAATAATAATAATAATAATAATAATAATAATAATAATAATAATAATAATAATAATAATAATAATAATAATAATAATAATAATAATAATAATAATAATAATAATAATAACTGAAAATTAATTCTACAAGTAATCATAGATATTCCCCAATTTCACTCCTGTTTATCATATCATCATAAACAGAAAACTAAACATTCTTTTTTCTGTAAAATCCTCACAATACTACTTGCTAACAACTCGTTCCTAATTTTAGTTTTGTTTAAATTAATGGAAGAAAACAATCTTTTATTTGTAACACTGCTATTGGCGAAATATTTATATGATGTACAAGTTTTAAGTATTAGAAGAAACATTGGCCTCCAAGCCCATTTTTCAAGAATCTGATTTCCAATAATCTTCAAAATTAGATTTCGAATCTACCTCTAACTCAGTGTTCATGAAGAGCCTCCACTCTGCGTAAATGATGTTATCATTTTCTCCTGTAGTACTACGAAAGCTAATTTTTAACTGAAGAATTGAATCATGTTTTATTTTACAAATATTTTCCGGATTTAAAATTGCCATATGTTTCAATTCTGTTCTCACAAACTGAAATCTTGTATATATTTGATATAGCAATTCCAATGCAAATTCCAGGCATATAGTTTTAAACTTTCTTAACTATCTTTGTGGGATACTTTTGTCCAAATAGGAAGGCTTGATAAACACTAGCGAAACAGTTTCATAAACTGCTGCTATTTTTTGATATAACAAAAAAAGTTTGGGTTGTTCTGGCTACATCTCTCGATTTATATCTGTTATATAAGGTAGCATTTAGGCAAAAGTAACAGATACATTTTGCTGAACACGTTTTTCATTTTGGACATAAACGAGGCAGAATTTTCAGAATTACTTTCACTGATCTCTGAAGTGAAAAATAATATTAAAGCACTGCACTGGTCCAATATTATCTTCACTACAATTATTATATATAGCCCTTTGGTTTGGCAAGTATATAACAGCTTATGGGATTCAATATTACAAAACACTTTCAATTCTTTCAAATCAACATATCTATATTAAAAAAATGTAATATATTTCTTTCCCCGGTGATTCATACTTTGAGATAATTTCTTACTTGCATAGGGAGCCAAAGTGCGAATGTGTGACAGTAACATTTAAACACAAACAAGTGTGGAATTTCAAAATTGTGTAGCATGTTCAATGAATCATTACTCCCCACCATTATATTTGCACTGTCTGCCGCAAATCCTACGAAAGTTTCAACATGTGGCATATTGTGTTGTGCAAATGCATTTTTAATTAACTAAAAGGTTGTTTCCGCCTTGCCGCCTGTATTGAATATTAAAATTAAGACTCGTCTTTAACAAAATCATTTTCTTTCAACCTAACCACCAAACCTAAATGTTTCATGATTCCTTTGTCGGTTGATTCGTCGGCGATAATAGGAAACTTTGATTTTCTTTGAACGTCCCACAACTGTTCATTATTAGCATGTCCAATTATATTTTTCATAATGCCTGCACAATTAGTTTGTACCACATGTTAAATATTCAGCAACTTTCGATTTCTTACTTACAGCTTACATAAGTTCTGTCAAGTGCCCTCCTATATTAAATGAGAAATTGTGGTCAACAATGAAAGGAGCTATTCTTATTTCCTACTCTTTAATTAGTTCATCAATGTTATTTTATGACAGTATTTTGAATAACGTCTTCTGCTTTATTACTGATAAACAATATTTAACATGACTTTTACTTTGTCCATCCCTCTTTACTTCTGTTGATCTGTTTAGTCACACTGACAAACTTAAAAAAAAGTGACAACTGCCTTCCTTGAACTTAGCAAGCGAAATATGATCTTCCCAATGTTATTTATATTTCCGTATATATAACGTAACATTATGAACAAAATAACTAAATTAACCATAAATGGAAAAGCAAAAAAGGATAAAACACTGAGAAAAAGCCACAGAGTTGTAATCGCTAAATTTCGAACTACTTGAGCTCTTCTATGGCAATAACTCAAGTAGCTCGAAATATAGCGATTATAGCTCTGTGACTTTTTCTCAGTGTTATATTCTTTCTAATTATAGTTTATATATATATATATATATATATATATATATATATAATCCTTTGTGGTGGTCCTCCAGATAATTTAGTTCTTTTATCCTCTTCCTTATTATAGAAATAGGAACCAGAATCCCCATTATCGGACTTTATACCTAAAGTTACAAATTATATTATAATACAAGTGAATTAACTGTGGTATTTACAATCAGCATTGGTGATCTTTGTTCATTCGGTTATGTTTTATGTACTTACGAGTGTTTTCTTGAAAAAAAATAAGTGCATATTTTAAATAATAAATAATAAAAAGTCAAGAAAGCAAAAACACTATCCATCCAATGAATACAAGTTTACAATAAAATTAAGAGTGATAATGCTGAACCGAAGAAAAAAAAACTGGCAGACGAAGTCGCCTATTACTGCCAATACAACATTATCTTCCCAGCAGGTTAAACGCACCTTTTTATATAATATACGAACTTATAAATAACTGGATACCTTAAACCAATCGACATAGTTGGGACAGCCTCATAATTATTAAAGTCTATTTTAAGGAAAAGGACGGTCTTCCTTGGCAGTAGTTATAAACGGGTGTATAGATTTCGCGAAAGATCTTCAAGGATAACCTTCAGAAAAGCAGTAGTGGGCCAGCTTACCTGAATGAAACATTGGTACATTGTTCAGTTTACGATAACTTGACCCAAATAAACAACTGCGCTCCCATCAGATCTGTCTATTTCTAAAGTTACAGTTGAGTGCAATGCAATATTTTATGTGGTATGGTTTTATGCAGTAAAAAGTACTAAGAGAAAAAGCCTCTTATAATAGCAAAACTAAAAATTAAAACTTTGCATAGTCAAAGTTATGAGATTGTTGCTAATGTTAACGAATATATGGAGGAACAGGCTAAATATAAGGACAGATTTTCATCCGGGTATTACAAAGTAGGTGCAGGAAAGAGTTACTGCAGCCATCAGAACATCGCACAGCTCAATTTACATAATTGTGAGAGAGAAACAAAATCATGAAGAGGAAGAGAATTCTTCTTTTAGCACTTCGGGAAAGAAACACACTGTCCCTAAAAGACTATCCGAAATCAACGATTCAATAAATGTGCAATTAGACGCAATATATACAACTTTTATGTCGAATAAAAGACTGTGCCTGCAATAAAAACGATGCTACATAAGTTACGAGAATTTTCAAGGTAAATCTACAAGCGTCCGTACTATAATTTAAAAATTGGTGAAAAAAAAGGATGACAAAGAAGAAGAAGCAATGGGCTTGTTCTAATTGAGACCTATTTTTCTTCCCTTCCCAAGTGCAGAACTGAAGGACGCCCATTAATGTATGATGATGAGACTTAAACACACATTAGTCACACGGACCCAAAGAGTTGGTCTGATGATAGTAGCTCAGGTTTCATGGTGCCTATGTCCAAAAGAAAGCGATTGATTATAGTCAATTCAGGTGAAAGGTTTGGTTTCCTACCAAATGCTCTAGTCACTCAAAGCTCACAACAGAAAACAGGAGATTTTCATAAAGAAATGCACACTTATAAATGTATTAAAATGGCTTCGAACAGTGTTAATTCCCAATTTACCAATTACGTTTTAGTAATCGACAATGCCTCATATCACGATGTGCAGTTAGATAAGCCCAGCAACATCAAAAATTAAAAAAAAAAAAAAAATGGAGTGAGAAAAAAATGTAGTTTCGAATACATAACATTCCATTTGATGAACAGAGGTATAAAAAAGTTCACTTTCAAATTAAAAGATGTTAAAATTCCGTATCGGCAAAGATTTCAAGAAACTGGGCAAACGAAATGAAAGAATGCCAGCATATCGAATAAATTGAACAAAAGCAAGGAATAGAGAAGGCGTCGTGGAAGAATGGATTGAAAGAATTTTATTCAAGACAATGGGATGGGAAGCAGTGATGAAAATAATGAAAAGAAAGCGATTCAGCGGAAGACGGGAACGAAGAAATGTCGGATGTAGAAAAGATGCAAGACAATTAAGCGTAAAATGATTGAACCAATAGGTGTCTGTGGCAGACATTACTGCCACTGTGTGTGGTATTTTGTTTTATAGTGACTGTACTTGTTCTGTCAAAAACAGTGGAGTGCCTTGACGGAAAATGACTCGGGTTCTGTGCCTCTGCTACGCATCTTATGTTTCATATAAAATCTTCACTTGCCTATTGTTCATAGGTCTATTTACGGACGCTCTTTAGCATCTCAGTTCATCAGCGGCCCATTTAATTCAGATCGTAAATTGGCCGATATATTTTGTTCAGGGCATTTTCTTTCAGGCTTGAGGTCCTTTACGTGCGGTAAATCCTCGACACCGGACCCACGGCCTTACTTCCCTTCAGAATGATATTAATACCTGAAAAAAAATCCATTGACCCTGGCCTGGAATGAACCCGAGATTTTAGGTCTGCGAGGCTAGTATGATTACTAGACT
This sequence comes from Metallyticus violacea, assembly GCA_030762175.1. Lineage (NCBI taxonomy): Eukaryota > Metazoa > Arthropoda > Insecta > Mantodea > Metallyticidae > Metallyticus > Metallyticus violacea. The sequence continues at coordinate 92,992,524 of CM060831.1, read as the reverse complement.
TCACACGTCAGGAATTATCGCAGGACCAATACCGGTCTTATCTTAACCTCACTTGCAAAGGAATCGTAACATTACATTCTGCTCACGCCATTTTAATTAAAACTTTCTTCCTCACGCTCAAAAACCCGGTTCATACGTTCTTCCCGATCTTTCCTTCCATTATTAACCATTACTGTCATATATGATGGTAGATAAGAAAAATTGCACACAGAAATATCCTTCCTAATCGAAAATGTTGGTGAAATGTATAATACACACTAAACACTACAGTTTCATCAATAACTTCATTTCCTAAACTGCGTATCATAAACTACAACACCACATTTAAAAAATTACAGTGGAAAAGAAAAAAGAAAGAAAAAAACACGCACACACACTACAGAAACAAATTATTGTAACACTACTTTTTGCTTATAATCATTTTTCCTTTTGAAATTAATTATTTTATAAAAAGTCCAGAATATCCCATTTATAGACTAAACTTCTATTATTTATTAATTCCATTTATTTGTAGTAAGTTACATGTCCAAAAAAGCAAGAGATTAAAAATGGGAATGCCCACTTTCGTAGAAAGAACATGGGTACTGCTAAAAGGTTATCATTTTGACCATACGTACTCGGGTATTGGAAATGAGGTTTACTACACGAATATAAAATAAAAACTATACTGCTATTCCTAAAGACAATGTGACAAATATTAAAAATAGCATGTATTTATTTGTATGAGTTTAAACTGTCTTTGCTTGTGAATTTCATATTTCAGATATTTCATAAACACCCTGATATGACTTTCAATCTTGACTTAAAGAGTTTTCAAATTAATTCAAAATAATAATTTTTAACTGTTACAAAGGCAACTAGATATAAATTTTTCTTGTGACTATTACATGCATTTTCTATTAACACTATATGTGTGCAATAAAATCAACTGCTTAACACCTGGTATGGTTTTAAATAACTAATAAAAGCTGTCGGGTTCAAGATTTTTATTCACTGATTATGTACTATTTGTACATTTGGCTTCATTAATTATTACTATAACATTACTATAAAATAATTATATATATAAATTAACACTAATAATAAAAGTAGATAAAGATAAAACACAGAGAAAGAGTCACACTTGAAATTGCTATATTTCGAACTACTGCGAGTTCTTCGATGGCAAGAAGAAGAACTCGCAGTAGTTCGAAATATAGCAATTTCAAGTGTGACTCTTTCTCTGTGTTTTATCTTTATCTACTTTTATTATTAGTGTTAATTTGTTACATTGTTAATAGTGTTTCTTTATTTTTATATTTCATATATATATATATATACTACAAACACACACACACACACACACACTCCACATCTAACTCTTATTATAATTTTAGTTTTCAAATATTGTTTAAATTTATTTTAACAATATTTGACATATTTTTTAAATGTTGTGCTTTAAGGGTTTTTAAACGATTTTGGTATTTTATTATAGTGGATTTCACCTCTATGTGATACACAATTGGCGCTTTTTGTCAGTTTGTGACATTGTAAATGAATTAACTCAGTTGATCTTGTGCACATGATAATCATTATTCCTTAAAAGGAGTGTATTATTATGCATATATATGTGGATATATGATTCTAATATATGTATGGATGGTAATAATAAAACATTCAATTCCTTAAAAATTGGTTACTGGGAACGTGAGACGCTAATTGCTGCATTATTCTTAACATTTTCTTTTGCCATTTAAAAACCATAGATGATAAACTTGCTACTCCCCAGAATGGTATACCACAAGCTAACATAGAATATAATTAGCCACTATACACTATTTACAAAATACCTTTAGTAAAACTACTACTTAAAATGTGCTTTATTTACTTTACATAAAGTACAAATAAGTTTATTCAAGCTAAGTTTGAGCCAATTAGAACACCTAAAAATTTCATACTATTAACGTTTTTATAGGCGTTTTCAATTTCTATGCTAGATGAATTATAAAACAGGGTATGTTTATTAACAGTTATGTGGTTGATCCTGTCAATATTTAATGTTAACTTAATACATTTTAACCAATCTATGCCAGATTTCAAACATGATATGCTGGAATAAATGCCTTGCTAAAATTTTTTCTACAATGTACAAAGCTATGAGACTTTACACATCAACAATTCCAAATAAATTTTAGTAATTAAATCTATTGCTAATAAATTTTTACTTCCAGTCTTCATTTATAAACAACTGTTTATTTATGAGATGATGGACAACGCTCTTGGCACATGGTTCCATCATTGAATTAGTGCATTACTTATGGTGAAAAGCAGTCTTCAAAGAGTACATGATTGTGTAAAACCTTTTTCATTAACTTCACATTTATGTGACTTTTTATTCTTAGGGATCAAAAGATGCGTCCTAAAAACAGATGTCAGGTTAAACTCATCCCACAAACTTCATATTTATGTGGCTTTTTCCACTTATAAATCAAAAGATGCTGCCTTAAATGAGACATTTAACTATGGCTCTTCCCATAAATTTCACATTTATGTGGCTTCTCAACTTTAAGAATCAAAAGAAGTCTCCTTAAAGTAGATGTCTGGGTAATCCTCTTCCCATAAACTTCATATTTATCTGGCTTCTAACCCTTATTACTAAAAAGATGTCTCCTTAATTTAGAATTCAGGGTAAAGCTCTTCCCACAAATTTCACATCTATGCGGTTTCTTATCATAACGAATCAAGAGAAGTTGCCTTAAATAAGATATCTGGTAAAGCACTTCCTAACAACTTTCACATTATTGTGGAGTATTATCATCATGCTTCAAAAGGTGTTTCCTTAAATTAGATGGCCAGGCAAAGTTCTTCCCACAAACATCACATTTACGTGGTTTCTTACCATATAAATCAAAAGATGCCCTAAATCAGATCTCCCAGTAAAGCTCTACCCACAAATTTAACATTTATGTGGTTTCTTACCCTCATGAATAAAAAAATGTTGCCTTAAATCAGATATCCGAGTGAAGCTCTTACCACTCTTACCACTCTTCACAATTATGTGGTTTCTTACACTCGCGAAGCAAAAGATGTTGCCTTAAATTAGATATCCGAGTAAAGCTCTTCCCACAAACTTCACGTTTATGTGGCTTCTTTCCCTTATGAATCAAAAGATGTTGCCTTAAATCAGATCTTCGAGTAAAGCTCTTTACACAAATCTCACATTTATGTGGTTTCTTACCCTCATGAATCAAAAGATGTTGCCTTAAATCAGATCTCCGAGTAAAGCTCTTTGCACAAACTTTACATTTATGTGGTCATTAACCTCATGAATCAAAAGTTATTCCCTTAAATGAAACCCTTCCCATAAACTTCAGTTTATGTGGTTTCATACTCTCCTGCAGCAAAAGATGTGTCTTTAAAGAAGATGTCTATAGAAAACTCTTCCACAAATTTCACATTTATATGCCTTCTTATGGTTTTTAAGTGACCTTCATTTATCGCTTTACTTTTTTGATGTTCATAATTTGATGGGTGATTTTTGATAGATGAAGTACAGGTGTAACTGTTACAATATAATTTACAACATAAGTTCTTCTTTGTAATTCACAATCCTGTATAATTTCAACAAAAGAAGTTCTGGAAGAGTTTTTTAATTATCTGGACAGGTATTCCTCATTTAGCCTGAAATATGAAGAACATAATGATGACAAAAGAGGAAATGTTTTTGTTGTGAACATAAAAATCAGAACATATTAAAGTTAGATTCATTATGGGAAATACTAAACTACATCAGACTAATAAAAACATTTATTCCCACCAGAACACAAATTATTCTTAATTATCGTACTGATGCTCACTCGTGAAGTTTGTAACACTTATTCTAATCAACCCAATGAAACACTCTAAAATTCTGTGCTTTTGATTAATGCAGAATACAAGTCAAGAATTTTAAAATGTTCTTAGCTGAATGTCATAAAGAATGAATTTTTCATAATACTCTAGACACATACTAAGAAAATTATTATTAGTGTGCTTCAATATTTAGTTTCAATCTTAATTAAGATTGATGATGATTTGTGTTTAAAGGTGCAAAACTGCTAAGGTAATTAGTGCCCAAAAACACTAAAACTGTCAATAATAAAAATATTTAAGTAATTTATCTACACTAAACTACCGTGCAGAAAATAAGCAACTTAAGCAAGTTGGCCAATACAAACATAAATCCTATTAATAAATAACAGGGAAAAAACCAAATTAACAATCTACAAAGTCCTGATAATAAATTACACCAGCAATAGCCAGAAACAAAATGGACATAAGCAAGCGGGACAATCAAGTAAAAGTTACATTAACAATTAACAAAGGGAGAAAAGATTAACAATGTACAAAGTACTGATCATAAAATACATCAACAAAATGGGCTTAGAATGTGCTAAAAGGAAACGAACACATATAAAATTTAAAATAAAAAATCATAGCTTGCTCCAGAAAACACAAATGCCCATAAAACCGAGCATCCGCTGGACAGCGATGACATCGTCCGCAAGAACTTCCTCAAGAGAGGAGGCAAACCTTGGGAAATTCTAAAAGCCGTTAGATGATGACATTCAATTAAAATGTGACGCACAGTATAGCAGTGGTCAAAATTTGGACACATCGGAGGAGGTTCACTTTCCAAAAAAGATAGAAACTAAAACGATGATGCCCAATCAGCAAACGGGCTAAAATTACTAATTCGCCACTAACTACGCGAGAAACGGTTAACCAATTAAAAGAGGCAGATTGGTTTTCCCGAAACTTATTTTTTCGGAGCAAATATCGTTCTTCACGCCTGCGCGAGGTAACGCCTCTACGTAAAAACTGATCAAATCCACTGAATAAATACGTCGCTGCATCGTTGAAGGCTCTAAAATAGCGCATTTCGCTACACGTAAGGCATCGTTGCCCTGAATTTCCACATGACCAGGAACCAATAGCAGTGACATGCTGACGCCCGCATCAACTAACGCTAATAGTGTTCTGTATCTTTTCTGTACAAGAGGATGAGAGTTGTACAGGTATCGAAAAGTCAAAAGAGCATACAGGGAATAAGAAAAAACTACAAAATCACCCCAGCCGCTGCTTAGATACAGATAATACCGCTTAAAAATATCATGAATTTCCGCCATAAAACTAGATGTCGGAGAGTTTAAGACCAAATTTAAAACTAGAAACATTAAAAACGAAGTCACTTTCAACAACTGGGTCCACTTTCGAGCCGTCGATATAGATAAAATTACATCGCGCAAATGTGAAGATTATAGAGCTAAAATATCAGCGAATAATGGAAGCTGTAGTCGATGAATGAAGACAGGAAGTGAGTCCAAGTTTAAATTGGGGCTTTTGCTAAATACCAAGGGGGATAATAAGCTTCCCAGCTAAGAAAAAAGCAGGTAATCTACGTCCAAAGTTCTTACCACTTCCTGAAAGCCATAGCCGGGAGGCTTAGGAGCCAGAAACTTAGCAGCGTAAAAGCTATCAAGTGATACACTAAACACGGCTCATTTGTGGGATGCCGAGGTTGAGCAATCAGCAACCGCTTATACTCCCAATGAACTGTCTATACGGTAGGATAGAGCAGGTGCACCAGATTCCGTGCACAGGTTGGACACAGGACTTGCAGGAAATGCTCCTATCCGATTCATCACGGATTACCCGGTTATGAATCGGGTAAAGGTAAAGTACTGAAGGTAGCGCCCAGCCATAAACAATGCAGCCGTAATCGATTTAGACCGGTTGATAGAACGGTAGAGGCACAAAACAATCGCCCGTAAGCTCCCCAGGATCTGCCACTAAAACACGTAGAATGTCCACGCATGCTTTTCTCTTGTACAATATGTGATGACCAGTAGAGTTTTCTAACAAAAATTAAGACAAGGAACTTTACTTTGCATCCATCTGCTACAACATTGGAGGCGGAGTTTCCAGAGACAAGTGTGCTGGGAAGAAAGAAGGATTGCAAACTGGTCAACAAATAACGACAACGTTAACCTTGGCGATAAACACTTTGTGAAGGAATTAATAGCAATGCAAACAGTGTAACACTAAGTACCGAGCTTTGAGGTACTCCGTTATCGTAAATAAAATGAGAAGTTAAAACAGAACTCACGCGTATATTAAAAATAAAAAACGGTCTTTCATGAATTCCTGAGTAAAAATTTAAAGTGGACCACGTATATGCCATTCATCGAGCGTTTGAAGGATAACAATTCTACAGCAGGTATCTTTGATCTGGAGAAGGTCTATGTGCTTTCTCCAGATCAAAGAAGAAGGCTATCGTTTGGCACTTTGGCACAAAACCGTCCATAATATGGGTGGAAAGAGACACCATATGGTGACCAGAAGAGCGATAACGACGAAACCTACATTGTACGTTTGTCAAAATGTTGTGTGATTTTAACCAGCACATAAGCCGCTTGTTATCCATGCGTTCCATCAATTTGCATAGAATTGCATTCAATTTTATTCCGCGATGCTTATATCCTGATATCTTAATTCTATATCAGGACATAATATTCCAGATTAATTATTTTCTCTTACATTTAACAATATGATTTAAATTTATGTTCCAAAATTTATTAATATACTTTTAACATATCTTAACCTTTACAATTAATAATTTCTAATTTTATACATTTTATATCTAAAATCTTCATTTTTTCTGATGGTTCCCACCAGAATTCCAGGCACCAGGGCCTGGACATCAATGAGGTGACTATGGGTCTCAAGCAACAGTTATGTTGGGCCAGTGCAGTTTCCTCCTTTTCTCTTTTTCCTTCGTCTTTTTCTGCTTCAACATTTATAAACTATTATACAAATGATAAAAGCAACTGTTAATAGAATATTTTGCTTTTATAATTCACAGCGGATTCTTTCAGGTTGTTATTGTAATAATAATAATAATAATAATAATAATAATAATAATAATAATAATAATAATAATAATAATAATAATATAAAGTTAGTACATTTTAAAATTGTTAATACTTGCAGTGAATAGTTTGATCTCAAGCTGCACATTTACTCATTATATATAATTTTCATTATAATGATACCTTTATATTTATTACATAATAGGAGAACCAGTCAAAACAACTCATTCTTTGTTTTGTCAACTACAAAAATAAAGAATTAAGTTCAAGTATATTAAATGCTGCATTGTAAGTGTGTGCACAATTAAACAGTGACAATTTCAAGAATAAATTGCACTATGGGAATATTTACTTTTCTAGGAATTTATATTCTTGTCAAAATACACAAAGAATTGAAGCATTGCCAATTCTTATCAAGCGATGGAAAAAATTAACAGTGCAGTGATTTAGCAAAATGATTTACTTTTCCCTTTTGATGTTGCATTTTTGTTTACTAACCATTCAAAACAAAGACTGCTCTTTAAACTACAGAAATGGATTAAAAGTGCAAACATGTCTGTAAATGAAGTTCAGGACTATATCATTCTCACAAAATTATGCATAGACCAAAACTTCTTCACATTTAACAGAAAAATTTACCAACAATTCTCCAGCTCAGTTCCATTTGTGACAAATTTATTCATGAGTACACTAAAAGCACACATTACTAAGGCATTTCAATTTATCTTTAAAATATAGTTTCACTATGTGGATGACATATTTGCAATAGTGCCAAAATAAAAAATCAAACAAAAAACAAAGCAAACAAAGGATGCCTAAAATTGTTAGGTCTGGAAGACCAAAGATATAAGTTCACTATTGTAAATGAAGAGGAAAGATATTTCTGCTACTTGTACCTTAAAATCAACAGAAGAAACAACATAAATTCATTTCGTATATATAGGAAACACATACAGATAATCATAAAAAGAATAATAGTTTCATCCTAAACTATACCAACATGCCATTATAAATAGCCTTGCTCATAGTATAGTGAACATTCCATTCAACAAGGAAGAAAAGAATAATATGCAGGAGAATACCAATATACAGGAGAATACCAGTAGATGATCAATAGTGCCCTCAATAATGCATTCAACCATTCATTAGTACATAAGAATGTCAGACATTCCAAAAGACTTAAAAACACCATCATTCTCTCTAAAATAAAAGATTTAAAATTTAAAAAATTCACAGACCATCCATTAGCAAACAGCATATTCATGAAAATTTTTAAAAACATTTGATATTATGTTTGCTGCACAAAATAAATTTAACATCAGAAACCTTTAGAACATATCTATAAAAATGTTATTCTGTCCAACAAAAAGGCAAAAGACTATGACACATTGTTAGGATTGTGTCAGATATATATATATATATATATATATATATATATATATATATATATATATATATGCAAAACAATAAGAAATTTGGAGACAATAATTTTTAAATATATGATATTATCAGGTGGATAAACCAGCAATTACAGATCATTTTTGGAACTACATCATATCACAAAAGGAACCACACTACTGAAAGCTACTTATAATTCCAAAGAATTAGCAATTTAGGTAAAGGTTTTCATTTTAAAGAGTAAGCATCATGTCATGAATTTTGACATTCTACTCAAGTTTTGAGTTACCTCTTAAGGATATCTTTATAAAAATATAACTTAGAGGTCTCCAAGGTACTCATTCTGGCACATTTGCAATTATAGTCAGATATGGCGACAGACAGAACATTCACACAGTAACTTCTGCAATTCAAGTACCATTACTGACCTCAAAAATGTGTCTATCTGGCACAAATTCCAAAGCTTGGAATAACTAATTTAAAATATACACAGTACTAGTCATTATTTCCATTTGAGTTGTAATAGCATACTTAACTCAGAAATATGAGATTTTCAGTTAATTAATGACAAGAGCTTCAAACTATATGAAAGCAAGAAATTAGCTGTAATACAACTTATGATGTTAAAACTAAACTTGGCATGGAGGTCAAATGAGAATAAGATTGTCACTATATAAAATGCATGTAAACAATGTATATGTGTTAAGTAGCTACATTAAAAAATAATAAAATGGCATCTTTGTTGCTCAATACTTATTTTAATTTAATATATAATGCAAACATAATCTAATTCTCATAGAAAACATTTTGCTTTATTAATGGCTAAATAGGACTATGATTGACAGAAACAGAATTCTGTAATAAAAACGTGCCTTTATAACACCACCAATTCCTTTGAGTTCACTGACATCAACATTCTCCATAGGCAATCTGGTATGTTATGGTCAGAAAAACTAGTGATCAACATCCTCCAGTAATGGTACATTTTGCAACTCACCAGCTTAGGTGAGTTGATTTGTCCTGAACAAAAGTCACCTTAGGGTCACACCTCTCTGGATATAGACAGAGGGACCCAATCGCCTCCAGGAAGTGAATCATGCAATGTCCGCTCACTGGACCTGGCCTATAAGATAACCATTCTGTGAGTTATGCCATTACCCAGTCATATTTTACCGTGTCCAACACCAGGACATCCATCAGACTAAGAACAGGGAGGTAAGAAGAATAAAAATAAAACTTGGGTGAAACTAAAATGTTCAAACACACTAAGCATGGACCTGTGGGAGCAGCTCAGGTTCCACAGGGCTGCTATGCCCCATAACCAATAAGTGGGCCCCTGAGGGGATAAAAAGATTGCAAACTATTCTCTATAGACAGTATTTTCTACATTTTAAAGGACAAAAATATACTTTTATATATATGAAATTCTAAAGGAAGGTCAGGCTACTACTTCTTTTAATATTTGCAGGTGCTAAGTGTAATTAAATTGAAATGGTTTGTATGGTCTATCAGGTACCAGGGCAGATGATGATCATTATTGTTTAAAGGGCGCAAAACAGCCAACGTCATTACCGCCCAAACACACTAAAAATTGCACCAAAATTAAATAAATGAATAAGTAATGTACACAAAATCAGTGTATATAAAATAAGCAACAGTAACTTGGGCAATAAAATAATACCACATATAACAAAAAAACAAGGGTAATACAAACGACAACAAAGAAGATCGGTGGTAAAACCCAGCTGCTAGAGCTGGGAAATCAACAGTCTTCTCATGGTAAAAATTGTAACAATAAAAACCCCAAAAACAAATAACAAGGGTAATATGGACAACAAACACAAGACTTGTACTAAAACTTAGCTGCAAGAGCTGGAAACACAACAGTCTTACAATAGTCTAAAATTGTGACATAAGAACCTCATAACAAATAACAAGGGTAAAATGGTCAACAAAAAACAAAAGACTGGTACTAAAACGCATCAGGAAGGGCTGAAAACACAACAGTCTTAAAACAGTCTAAAATGCCGTCATAAATAAAATGATATAAAATCACACCTTGCTCCAAAAACCACAAACACGGATAAAACGGAGCACTTGCTCAACAGCAACCACATCATCTGCAAGTAAGTCCTCAATAGAGGAGGGCAAACCTAGGGAAAGTCTAAAAGCTGCTAGATGATGGCATTCAAGTAAAATGTGACGCACTGTAAAGGGGTGGTCACAGTGAGGGCAAGCTGGAGCTTGTTCACCATTAAAAAGGTGACGGTGATTAAAACGGCAATGCCCAATTCTCAAACGCGCTAAAATTACTTCTTCTTCGCGACGAACTGCGCGAAGTTAAAAGGGGCGGATTTACATCACGAAGCTTATTATTAGGAATTAATTCCCACTCCTCGCGCGAGCGCGAGAGAACGCCTCGACGTAAAGAATGTTTAAAATCTCCCGAGTAAATACGATGTTGGTATTCAGCAGGGTCTAAAAGGGCGGATTTAGCTGGGACATCTGCGGCCTCATTACCTAGAAGTCCCACATGTCCAAGTACCCATAGCAGTGTCATCCTGACGCCAGCGTCAAAAAGCGTTAGCACTGCATCCTCGACCTTCTGTACAACAGGGTGGAAGTTGTTCCAAAAGATAAAAGCGCGCTCAAAGAGTCGGAACAAATGACACAGTCCCCTGGCCGGTGTTCAGAAATAAATAAAATTGTCCGGTAAATAGCATAAACCTCTGCCATAAAAATAGACGTCACAACGTTAAGACCAAAAGTAAAACTAGCTGTATTAAAAACAACAAACTTCTAACTCCTGTGTCAGATTTCGAGCCGGTGGTATATATAAAAGTCCATCCAGTAATAGAAGAGACGATCTCGCTAAAATGATGAATAATAGGTGCTGCGGTCGAAGACTTTGGACAGGATGTAAGCCCAAGATGAACGGGGGCCTCTGCTAAGAGCCAAGGGGGAGAAGAAGTTTCCCCGGTTAAGAAAAAAGCTGGTAACTCAACGTCCTTAACAACTCCGAGAAACGAAAGTCAGGAGGCTTAGGAGTAAAAGACCGAGCAGCGTAAAAAGCAGCGAGCGACACATTAAAAAACGGCTCTATTGTGGGATGACGAGGTTGAGCAACCAATCGACTACCATAGGCACCAAGTAAAAATCCCAACGATAAGAAAGGGGAGGTTTTCCAGACTCTGCACATAAACTTGACACAGGACTCATGGGAATGCTCCAATGGAGACACGGATTCCCCGGTGATGAATGGAGTTGAGACGATGTAGAACTGAAGGTCGGGCTGAGCCATAATACCAGGGCAGGCCTTAGGCATACATCTAATGTTTCAATGATGATGAGATATAGAACTGCATATACCAACAACACAGTTTGGTTAAAAGTAGCAAAGTTTAAATTGCTCCTAGAACTGAATTATGTTCAACTTATTCAGAGATGTACATTGTTGTTATCCTGAGACAGCTAGTTCCAAAATCCCTTGTGATTACAGCCACCAAATAGACTTGGTAGAATGCAGCACATCATTCAGTATGAGGCTTTATGACCTCAACGATTTTCTTTTTATCTTTCACTTAAATCAATCAATTGGGTTGAAGGCGCTTTGCATATTACATCAAGTCTTGGGGTTCATTAATAGGAGAAGGCTCAATAGGGAAGAAATATAACTTCATTTTCATTCCTAGTTTGCCAGAAACAACAGCTGAAATTCCATCCACCACTGCATTAAAAATTACCAATTCATGAAAATTTAATTTTTCCAAAAGAGGGTTCACTGGATTGCAATGGAGTGCACACAAACATTAAAAGTTTATAAACTACTATAAAAATATAAAGTGCAGCTGTTAATAAAATCTTTTGCTTTCATAATTCACAGCAGATTGTTTCAGGTTGTTGTTGTTGTTTTTATTATTATTAAAGTTAGTGCAGTTATAACTGTTAATACTTGCAGTTAATTGGTCTCAAGCTGCACATATACACTGCATTATATATAATTTTCATTATAATGAGACCTTTATATTTATTATACAATGGGACAACCAGTGAAAACACATTATTCTTTGTTTTGTCAACTACAAAAATAAAGAATTAAGCTCAAATATCTTAAATAATACATTTTAAGTTTGTGCACAGTAAAACAGTGACAATTTTAAGAATAAATAGAACTATGGCAATATTTATTTTCCTAGGAATTCCCAAAATACACAAACCAGGCAAGAGCATATGCCAAATAATAAATAAAATAATTACACCAACCTATAATTCAGTCAAATTATTGGTAAAAAATGTGACATTCAGGAACAATTTGAAACCAGATGCTTTGCCAACTCTTATAAACTAGTGGAAAAAATTAACAATGCAGTGATTTTGTCACATGATTGATTTATCCCTTTTGATGTTGCATTTTTGTTCACTAACCATACAACGAAGACTGCTCCTTAAACTACAGAGATGGCTTAAAAGTGCAACATATCCATAGATGAAGCTGAGGATTACACCATTCTCACAAAATTATGCATAGACCAAAACTTCATGTTTTAACAGAAAAATTTACCAACAAAATTGTTGACTCCATGTCTGACAAATTTATTCACGAGTGCAATAAAAGCATACATTACCAAGGAATTTCCATTTGTCTTAAAAATATGATTAAATTTTTAAAAATATGAGTACCAATTTAAAAAATTTAAAAAAATCAAACAAAACAAAGAGAAGATGCCCAAAATTATTAAATCTGCAAAACCAAAGATTTAAGTTTGCTACAGTAATTAAAGAAGAAGTATGTTTTTCCTTTTTGAACCTTAAAATATACAGAAGAAACAACATAATTTCATTTGGTATATACAGGAAACACATACTATCACAAAAAGAATAATAGCTTCATCCTAAACCACACCAACATGGCATTATAAACAGCCTTTCTCAAAGATTAGGGAACATCCTACTCAACAATGGAGAATATATAGCAGAATTCCAGTACATCATCAATACTATGGATAAAACCATTCATTAATAGATATCAGTACCAGATATTTCAAAAGACTCAAAAACACCACCATTCTCCATGATAAGATTTAAAAAGATTCAAATACCATTTATTAGCAAACAAACAGAGCATCATGAACATTTGTGAAAGAATTTGATATTTTGTTGACTGTACAAAATAAATTTTCCTTTGGGAACCTTTAGAACAAATCTATAAAGGATGTTATTCCATACAACAAAAAGGGAACAGATTATTCGGATTGTGGTCAGATATATATATATATATATAGGCATAGCTATAAGAAAATTGGATACAAAGACAAAAGAAGTCTTTAGGAATGTAATATATAATCAGATGAATATATCTGCAGTTACAGACCATTTTTGGAATTACAATCATGACATCACAAAAGAAACCAAACTTTGAAAGCTACTTATAATCCATAGAGTTAGCAATTTAAGAAAATATTTTCATTTTAAAGAACAAACATTGTGATAGGAATTTTGACATCTTACCATGATTTGAGTTGCCTTTTAAGGGTACTTCTATAAAAAAATAACTTAGAGATCTCCAGGATACTCGTTTGGGCAGAATTTGCAGTTATGGTTAGATATGGCAACAGAATAGCATTGACACAGTAAATTAAAAATCAGCAATTCAAATACCATTACTGACCTCAAAATTGTTCTATTCTGGCACAATTCTAAACCTTTGACTAACATATTTAAAATTTACACAATATACACAATACTAGTCATTAGGCCATTTGAATGGTAATAGCATACTTAACTCAGAAATTTGAGATTTCCAGTTAGCTAATAGTGCTTTGAACTATACCGAAGCAACAAACTGGCTGTAATACAACTTATGTTAAAACTAAACTTAGCATGGAGATCAAATGAGGATAAAGACTGTCAGTATATAAAATGCTTGTAGACAATAATCATGTGTTAAGTAGATCGCAAACATAAACTAATTTTTGCAGAATATGTTTTGCTTTTTTAAATGGCTAAATAGGACTATTATTGATAGAAAGAGAATTGTGTAACAAAAAAGCTTTATAACACTACCATCTATTCCTTTGAGTTCCTTGACATCATGCACACCTTTTGGTATAGAACAAGTGCTGAAAATATTGGCTATTGGCACATGCATCTTCATGTTATGGAAGGCATTTATCATTACATCAAAAGACAGACCTAATCCCCCCCCCCACATTTTTTTGCAGTTACATGAGAGTTTGTGACTTATTTCAATGTGCTCCATAGGAAATGTTGTAGGTTAAGATTAAACAAAACCAGGGATCAATGTCCTCCAGTAATGGTATCATTTTCTATGAGAAAAATATTCCTGGATAGCTGCGATTCAAAGTATGGAATCCTATAAGAAGAGCCAGCAGGAAGATCCTTGACTAGAAATGTTATTTACAACTTTTACAGTTAATAGCTAATCGTATAATTAAAATCCTTGCATGATTGAGTCAAACTACACACTCTTATATAAGTGGAGCAATAAGTTCCTTGTCACCAAACTGTTTCACAAGCTCATGGAAATACGAATCAACTGTGGTTTCCAGTACAATATGAACATAGAGGGCTATATAATGCACCACCATTACACGTCATACCACACTCTAAATACTTCATTATGAACAGGTGCCTCAAATTCCCTGTGAGGATTCTGACTAATCATATACAAACATTCTGGGTACTAGTATCCATACTTAAACAGAGCCATACATTATTAAAGAACCACATGCTGCAGAGGTGAATTGATAAACTCCAGAAGTCATTTAAACAAGGCTCTTTTAGGAAGTTTTAATTCTTACACAGCAGTAATATGATCTATAATAGCTTTTTTCTTTATTTTGTTGAAACCTTCATCCCCTGCCAACATTTATAGAAAACATATGTCGAGAGGCATTGGAAAAATGATAAATATCAAACATCATGTAATTATTAGGTATTTAGTAGAGGGTATAAATATAACAGAAACTCATACAGGTGTGACAAACGCTCTAATGGGCCACATCATCATTTTCAATGTTTTCTAAGTGGATCATGGAGTTTAAATGCAGGTAAAAGCTTTGAAGATGACCTATACAGAGAAAAAATAAAATCTACATCAATTCAGAATTTACTGATAATGTACACAACTTGGTTCTGGAAGATCATCAATTACAGTTATCTGACATTGCTGAAGATATGGACATTTCAGAGAAATTTGTAAATTGTAATTCATGTAATTCTTTCAGGAAAGAATTTTGCTTGAAAAAATTACGAGCAAGATGGGTGCTGCAACTGTGGAATCAGGACCAAAATCAAATCAAATGCAAATTTCTCAACAAAATTTGGGTTGCATTTAGAGAGATCCTTACAACTTTATGCATAGACTTGTGATCGATGTTGAAACATGGGTTCTTTACTACACATCTGAAATGAAACAGCAGCCTATACAGTGGAACAATCATGGTTCTCCACTGCCAAAGGAGGCCAAGTGAATGAAATCGGGCAAGAAGATTGGATTTGTTGGATACTAAGGAAGTACTGCTAATTGATTATCTTTCCCTAAAGAACTAGATCATATTACACTAATCATTTTGAACCTACTAAAGATAAAAATATGTGAGAAAAGAACAAGTTTATCAAAGAAGAATGTCATCTTGCACCAAGACAATACTGGCTCTCACAGATGCATTGTTGCAAAGGTGAAAATCAATGAAATATGGTACAATTTGCTAACACATTTACAGTATTCCCCATATTTTTCTCCATTTGATTTTAATCTGTTTCTTAAACTGAGAAAATTACTTAGTGAAAGAAATTTTCATCAAATGAAAAGCTTAAATCATCAATCCAGGTATATTTTGCAGATCTGAAGGAATCTGACATTTGTGATAGGATAAGGACTTTGGAATAACACTGGACAAAGTGCTTTGAGGGAGTGTGGACTATGGGCCATTATTATTTCAGAAAGCTATGCCATCATTATCTCCTTCATTCTGAGAACTTTCCAAATGACATTTGAAAATACAGACTTATAATACATTCCCAAAATTTTTAACTGGAAGTCCTTTAATTGTAATTATTTGGTTTAAGCAGATCATCTTAGATAATAGCCTGTTATGAAATTTTCAGCTTTATTTAATATTTTGTGACTTATAACATGGAAAAACCAATAAACTGTACATATATATACTAAATCTTACATTTATTATTTTCATTATCTTACCTAAATTGTACATATCTACTAAATGCTTACATTTATTATTTTCATTACCTTACTTGGAGAGAACCAAAAATATTTGTGCAAAAATAACATACTTGATAAAATAACTTTCTAAATAAAATCAGTGATAAAGAATGCAACAAAAAGTAGCAATAAAATGAATAATCTTATATTACTATTCCAGAAGACCACATGTTTTGCTTGTGCTTGAAGCATGGCTTTAAAATTTCTCTCTATCACTATGAAAGGTTATTATTTTTTTTTTAAAGAACACTTTAGTTTAGTTTAGAAGTGAAAAGTATTAAGATGGTGGTGCATTGTATCATCTAGACCATGATGTGTCATATCATCAAGCACTAATGATCCCTATGCATATTATCATTCTCATTTTGCTTGAGAACTATGATCTCCTTGTCCTGGCACTTTATTCTGTTATGTTCTTAGCTATAAAATATCAACCCTTATCTCTTAAGTGGAACTAGTAAGAATGTACAGGCAATTTTAAGTGTCTTCTTTTATAAGAATACATTATATAGCAATTGACTGGTTTTCTGCAATGGACAAATTTTATTCTGATCACTTATTTTTTTTTAACATTACTTCATACTGAATTGCACCTCAAAATTACATTCACAGACCTAATTATGTGCTAGTTGAACATGTAGACTAATTAGTAAAAACAGAGCAGTGACTTACCCTGTATCACCAGCTGATAAAATAAAATCCTCAACTTTGATCTCCCTCACTAAATCTTGGCCAAACCATTTCACCTCCTATGACAAATAAGTTTATTTTAGTATAAACCTGTTAACATCATATTAACATGTATGAATGAACAAATCAATAATCTCCATAAGCAATTAACAATTATTATTTTTATCAATTAGCTAACATTTATACCTTGGTCTTTGACTATCAGTGATTATGCACAGGAATTTCCTGAAGACTTGGATTTGGCTACATACAATTTCTACAAGCCAATAATTTCCTTATTTCTAAGGTCCTCATTTTCCCCCATATATATCCAAATACAGGTTAACAAAGAACAAACAGAAAAATATATAAGAATTAGCAATACCAAAACTATGTTCTCCCATACCTTAACAAACAGGTTATATTTTATGTTAAGGACCTCTAAAATAGATCAGCATTTTTACAACTGTGCGTGCCCTCAAGTTCCTTCCTTAAACTTCCCATGAACTATACCTTACTTTACCTAAAGATTTCCCAATCTTGTTTATTTTCTCTATCCTTAATTGTGTCAACATTTTAACTTCCACTATTATGTTTTTGTAGTATGTCCCATTTTTATTCCAGGTGCTGTCACTTCCCCTATTTTACCATTTTATTCTTTTAGACAATCCACTTTCACAAACCCAGTATAGCCCTCTTAAAACTTTATCCTTAGTCATTTCAGAAATAATGTTACTGCAGTCTATCGTAATAATATATACATTTTTCCCCACAAATTTCTTTTAAATTTATATTAACCTAAATAACTTTTATCATTAAAGTTAGCCCTAATCTCTTACTTTTCTATGTCTTCTACCCGCAGCATCACTTCTTTCCAAAATCTACTGATATTACTTTTACTCAGTGGCCACACATTCCTATTCCAATTTTATCAAACAGATTCTCCCCTAACTCAAACCAACTCTCTCTTCCCAATACATCTTTTAGGTACTTAAAACATTCTTTTAATTAATTGTTACTATTTAAATTTAAACACCTATGGCAATATTTCAAGATTCCCTATGCTATTATATCTTTCCTTACTACTTCTTCATAGTTCTTCCAAACTCAACCCCCTTCTGCAAATTTTTGCTAACCCCAGAAATTCTCTACAAAAAATTCTAAGTTCACATCAGTTGTTGTCCACCCCTGTGATACTCTATAAATTTCTACTCCATACTCATCTTTGACTCAACCACTAGGCATTTGATTCCCAATGTGGAAACTTTGCACCAACATATTTTGCCAGTTTTCATAGCTAATTTACTTTCAGCTGCACCTACTCGTATCATCATTACTTAAAAATCCCACTCCCAAATATTAAAATTCTTTCACTACCTGTACTGAGTCTCCATTTGCAAACCATTTCTTAACTTTCTTTAACTTTGAGCCTTTTTTAAAACTATCATCTTTTAATTTTACTGTTAGACCCCATTATGCACAAAATCTAGCAATTTCTTTAATAACATTTTGTTATTCTATCATGGTTCCTGATTCTGTTATGAAAATGTCAGCAAAAAGCAATTCAGTTATTTCCAATAACTGAGCAGTGGCTATCATTTTTTATGATCCTATGTTAGATATCATCTATATACAAGTTAAATAATATTGGGTTCAGTTTACATCCTTGCTTCAAAATCAAATTTTGCCTCTCATAAACTGTGGTTCTGTTACCTTCACAACTGACATAAAACCTGATACCTTCATATTTATAATGAAGTTATACCTACATACATGATTAATGTTAAGAAGAAGAAGGTGGAGGAGGAGGAGGAGGAGGAGGAGGAGAAGAAGAAGAAGAAGAAGAAGAAGAAGAAGAAGAAGAAGAAGAAGAAGAAGAAGAAGAAGAAGAAGAAGAAGAAGCATATACATACACATCCCACCCATGTTGCAAAAAAAAAGGCATATTTCAGACAAAGTATAAATTACTCCAGATGAACATGCTAGTAAAAAAATTAATCTGATATACATAAAAATTAATTTTGTTTAATTATCTTTTAATGTGAATTTTATTAGATTTTGAAGGCATTTCCATAAGTCTCCAAATTTGTTAAAAATCTTAATTACCTTTACAAGAATAGCAATTTAAAAATATTATTATTCAATATCAATATAGATTTTGGGGTATCTTTGCTGCTAAACTTACATTAACTTTTTACATGCATATATTTTGATGACATTTGTAGTATTTCATGCATATGGATTTATATGTGCTAAAAACTTTAAAAAATATATTTTTATGTGCTAAAAATGCAAAACATATTTGTTAAAACTTCCATCAGATGTAAAGAGTTGACTGGAGTTGAGTGTATATCAAATGTCCATTCCAGATACTCACAAAAAAGTTTTATCTATTATAACAGAACAAAACCTTATATTAAGGCTTGTTCTACATCACAAAATGTTAACTTTGAATTTTTGGGTAGGTACATATAGTTAACAATTGTCTTATTTTTTGCCTTCCAAAACTTGGTAACTTTGCAAAGGCTTTACTATTTTTATCAAAAATGTTAACTTTTTTCTAAGAACTTCTATTTTTGAACACAAAATAGTGTCTTTGAAAGTAGTATTATTTCTTTAACAGAATTATTCAATAAGTCTACAGTAGTTACTAGTTTATGTATTGAATAAATCAAGAAAATGAAACAGGCAGACATGAATTTTAAATTAGTATCGCTTATTAAATTGTGAATAATCTCAATTACAAAATCATTGTCTTTGTTCAGTTCATTTACTGTGGATGTAAAAATTTCAATAATGTGGTATCTTATTTTAATGAAATGAAATCAGAGTTGCACTTTACTTCAATGGTCTTATTATGTAATGAGTGATGGCAAAGTAAATAATATAATGAAGTGTAAATTTGTCATAGAAATAGAGTAATTCAAGTGGAATAATGTGAGAAAGATTAATTTTATAATAATATGAACTATGAAATTACAAAATTATGTAAATACAAGATAATTGCAATGGTGAATTTGTGTGAAGAAAGAAAATATGTGAATATGTTTTAAAATGTTCATGTAGAAAAATATGCTAAAAATATTAAAATAGATAAGAGGCCAAATTATTAGTTTCCTATAAGTAGATGTGTGCAAAATTTTGTGAGGGCAGTGAATTTATGGAGAGAGCGAAGTAGAAAGAAAGAGCAATGAAGAATGGTAGATTTAAGACACATTCAAAATAAGTTAGAGATGAAGAGGGAGAAATGGGGTAGAAATAAAGGTCATAATGTTCAAGTTAAAATAATTTCTGGAGGGATAAGGCAGGGATGGTAGGTTGTAACTAATATTTTTGAAGTAGTCTCTGTCAAACCTACATTTTGGATTAAATATTTTGAGTAGAATACTGAAATGTAGAAAAATGTTTTTAATAAATGGAATCTAGATATGCATTGTAGTTATACAGAAGCATTGGACAGACCCTTCTGAAAGGAAGAGGTTCTAAATCAGGTATGTAGTTTCAAAAAGAAAAAGGAGTGTACATTGGCAGATTGCCAGCAGAAATTTTCTCAAGTGTGGTATGAAGATAAAGGCATTTTTGCCCACACTTTTGAATTGAATAAAGATCACCAGGTTGTTCTCAAGAGTTGTTTGCTGGCATTAATTCAATCTATTTATACATTGGAATTAACATTTTTACCTTAAGTAATAAATTAAGATAAATATCTTATTCAATGAGCATATTAAGGGCACTGCTCTAACAAATATTTTGCAAATTGCATATTTATTGCACTAATATATTGCAAATATATTAGTTTACGATATACTCTTTTGGAAAGATATCAGTACATTAAATATGGTCTTTAAATTACCAAAAAAAAATATATATATTCAGAATTTTGTAGCAATTACCATTGCACTCTCCCAGTGCATGAATTTTTAATTAATTGAGTTTATTCTAATATTACCTTCCATATATTTATATTATTCATTTAAGATGGCATTACTGTTGACAAACTAAATCTTCTCAGCCTACTTCAAAAGTTACTCCTGTCCTTCTCACGTTTTGTCCTCCCTCCAAACTTGAACCTCCTTCTTTACCTTTAGCCATCCTTTAATATTTATTAACCGATTTTCAACTTCAATTAATGATTTTACATATTTAGAAAAGATCACCCCAAAAGATAACTTTATGCAAGAAATCAGCACTTAAGGTGTTATTTAATAGTCCCGATGTTATTATTCTTCCAGCTGATAGAGTATCTTTATTAGTACAGTAGTACAGGACATTTCTTCTTACAATGCTGAAGCTTGCTGACAGATTCATGATTACATTTATTATGCACCATTGTCATCTGACCCTACAGTCAAGTTTAATCAAGATATAGCTTCTTTTGATTCTGCAGAAGCATTTAGTCACTAAGATATCGCTCTATTTACTCCTCATGCCTCTCGTACTCCCACCATATATTTTCTTCCTAAAATTCACAAAAAGAACTGCCCAAGTCACAGATAGTAGCCAGCTTTGAATTCCCTAGTGAACGCATTTCCCCTTACAGATTTATGGCTACAACCGTTTGCTACATATAGGGAATCCTATTTCAAAGATTCCTTCCATTTGTTTGGTTATCAAAGTTGACCCTTTGGCATTTTCTAATATACTTCTGGCTACTAATGATGTGATGTCACTTTATATCTACATTCCCCATCATAAAGGATTAACTGCTGTTATACATTTCTTGGACTTTCGAGCACCTCCTCATACCCTATCCTAGATTTCATTTGTCATCTTGCTTATCTGGTTCTTACTCACAATGCATTTAGTTTTGATAATAAATATTATCTACAAATTAAAGCTGCTGCAATGGGCACCATATTATGCCAATCCTTTTATGACTTGCTTAGAGGAGGAATTTCTTAAGTCAGAACCTTTGGCACCATTATTATGGCTAAGATGTATTGATGCTATATTTGTGCTTTGGATTCATGGCTCAGAATCTCTCGATCAGTTTCTTACTAATCTTAATTCCAAATTTTCACTTAAGTACACTTCTTCTGTCTCTTCCAATGCTGCTATTTCCCTAGATATTGATAATTCTTTATTCAATGCCTCTTTTCTTATGTCCTTGCACATTAAGCCTACCAGTTTACAACAGTATCTTCATTTTGATAGCTGTCATCCCTTGCATATCAAAAGATCTATTCCTTTTTCTCTTTCAATCCATAGCCACCATCTTTCTAATAACTTTGCACCTCTTGACATGTATATTAAAAACCTAGTTCAAAGTTCCAAGACCAAAAAAAATCCTTACTCTCTTTTAAAATCCTGCATCATTCCAGTGCACAAATCTTTTCAATGCAAACCTAAAACTTCTAAGATATTCATTAACCTTGTTACTACTTACATGCCTGGAATTGAAAGCATCAGACCTATTTTGAAAGATTGACACAATACTTTGTTAATGCATTCACCTTTAAGTGATTTTTCTAAGTTAGTACCCGGCCTTACTTTTGGAACACCCCTAACCTTAAAAGTATATTTTGCCAAAACCAATCTTCTTTGAATTTACCTCATCCTGTTGCAGGCTCATATCCTTGCCAATGCCCTAAATGTAAAACCTGTGTGCTAATTATGTCCTGTCATTCATTCCACAGCTCTGATTTATCCAGAGAATTTTCATTCTGCAGCCCTAATTTATCCAGAGAATTTAGCATTTTTACATTTGCTACTTGATGTTCTAAGAATGTTCTATATGCATAAGTTATTTTGTAAGTTTTCCAAAGTGCTTTATATTGGTTTAACTTCTACTATTGCTTTGCTATGTATGAACAATCATATACTTTCTGTCAGAACCAAGTCTCCCTTGCCAGTTGCCCAACAGGCTCTATCTGACTGTTAGGATTTTGATGATGCTTTTAATTTTATGTTTATTGGTGCATTACCTACTTATAGCTCTGAATATATAATCAGAGAGAGAGAAACAATACCTAAATTTATGCATAAAAAGCATATATAACTGACTTTAAATCTTACATACAAATTATTTTTGTCCCTCCTTTTCACACACTCTTGTTGCTTGTTTTATCTGTGTCCATGCATAATGTTACCTTCAATACTCAATATTTATTTTTACCACGTTCACTTGTCTTCTTGCCATAGAATTATTCAAGCAGTTCAAAATATAGAGATTACAAACCTATGACTTTTTCTTATTTTTTTTTTTTTTTTTTCCTTTTTTGCTTTTCTAGTTATTGTAGTTACAATGTTAATAGTGTTAGATTATTTTTCATTTATATTACATAAATATATATATATACATATATATTTTACAAAGAGTCTTTTATTTATAATAATAAACAGCTTTTTAGAAATCAAGATTATCATGTGCATTACCCTAGAATAGCCGGCCTAATACGTTTACAATATTACAGACTTACAAAAACCACACATTAAGATGAATTTTTATAATAATTTACCAAACTCATGTAAAAGCACTTCAATAACTACAATTAAAAAAATGTTAAAAATCTATTGTAATAACATAATTTTACAATATGGAGGAATACTTAGAAACTAAATAACAGAGTTAGATATTTATAATATGTTTATATATAATAAATTTATAATTACATAACTTCAACTTGGGTATTCATTTTTAATTCTAAACTCCATTCACTTACACAAAAGTAAGACGCGTTTTGGGAGAATCTCTCCCATTTTCAGTTGCTCATTGAACTGCCATTACTCGAAACTATGGCTGGACAAATGGATGTTCCTATGGTAACCTCTGTTGGTTGAAGTAGAAAATTGCTGAGCTCATCCATAGGAGCAAACTCGAAATTCATTAGGTTTTCTCTATTTTTTAATGTGTTATATTGCTACATTGTCAACAGCTTCGTAAGTACAATATTTGTAATTAGGTATTTATATAAACTGATGAAGACAAATGGACTAAGTAACTACTGAACAAAAAATGAAAAGAATATGCAGAAAGGGGAGGTAAAGGAAATCTGTGTAATTATAGTGGAATATCATTGCTGTCAAATTTTGGAAGAAAGAATAACATGCTGAGCATACGAGAATAAAAGTTTATTGCCATTTCAATCAGGATATAGAAAGGGCAGAACAAAAATGAATAGTATTATGATCACTAAAACATTGATGTTTGTTATTAAAGTGTGGCAAACAGTATACTGCATTGTTACATTTTTGAGAAAACTTATGATATAATTATAAGAGAAGCTTTATAGTATAAATGGAGAAAGAAGAAGTTAATTGCAGAAATAGTTCAAATACAAGAGCTACAGTTTCTGTATCAAATGTGACAAGGTCAATTCATGCATTAAATTATGCTAAAATTAAGCCCAATCATATTTATCCCATTTATAGATATTATGTAAGATGTCAATGAGCAATGTGCATATGCCAATAAATAGTGATGATTTAAGTGGAATAAATGTAAGTTATACGATTGAAAATTGAAAGGCACCTATGGCAAAGAGTGAAGATTCAAAACAAACAAAACCCCACCCAAAAAATGCAAAGAAAGAAGATTATGATTATGGTTATTTAAGTTATATTTTGGAAGCCATAGAAAATGAAATGGCTAGCTCTTATCAGAATTTATCAAATTAACTTACACATACAATTAAAGGAGGTCAAATGCCAGGTTATTTTCTTTCAATCTCGTGAGCTACAATACCTAAATGACAGTGCTGCTATGGGAATCACATATCTCAGGAGCAGTCTCTTAGTAATGACACAACTAGGGAATTTCTATGAACAACCAAAACATAATAGTCTTATACTGTGCAAATATCATACAGGAAGGAAATTTTGAGGTATTAAAGAAAGAGAATGACCACGAAAATATTGTTTATTGTTTTGTTACAGATTTCTTGTTGCTAGAAATATACAAAGAACACTTTCTATGAATGATCCTGTGCATTTAAAAGTATGTGTTTGCTGCTTACCTTTAACTCAGGATTCTGATCAGCATCACACAGATTTTCCCCATGAGTTTCAAGTTGTTTCAATTCAGGTAAACATGTGTCAGTATTCTTTTTTTCTTCTTTAATGTGCAGACTAATATTCATTTTCTTAGACTCTTTTTTACTTATGAACCTCTAATACTGCAATAGAAAAAATATAGCATTATTTGTATGAAAGTCTAAAATAAGAGCTCTAATTGCAGTAAGAGTAATTGTGACCATGTTAGGGGTGATAATAGGAAATGTGTATTTTAAAAAAGGTTCAGTTGTCACATTAATTTCAAATGAGATAATTTCATGGCTATTTTGTTTGGATCAATGCAAATATATGAGGTAAGTCATTAAGTAACTTACAAATTGATGTGCGATATTACATGTTTGTATGAGGCAACTAAGGTATAACTTTTATATAGCAGTATTAATCCAGTGCAAATTGGTGACACTCAACAGAAGACAATCAATATTTACAATGGCAAAACAGCAGTTGCAAGATGGCAACACTCTAAGTGAATGTATAACCCTCAAAACAGTGCTCATTGTTCAATTTATGTGGGCTAATGTTATGGCATCAAAGAATATTCATAAAAAAATGCTCCTCATTTACAGTCAGAAGTTCTCTGAAGGGTGGACACACATCAAAGATGAATGTTACCTAAGCTGGCCAACAAAGATGGCCAGACAGGTAAATTTGCTACTGGAATTTCAAGACTTAATCAAAGCAGACAGAAGGGTAACTATAGCCACTGCTATTGCTTGTTCATGCAGCAGAACTACCTCAATCTTCAGTTCATTATTACCACCCCCAAACAAAATGTGCATCAGTAGAATGAAGACGTGCTTCATCTGTGAAAAAACGTTTAATGACATATCTGCCAGGAAAGTAATGCTGACATTTATCTGAGATCATGAAGGCATACTGCTAACTGTATTCCAGCCTCAAGGACAAATTATAAATGTCATATGCACTGTAACATCCTCAAGAAACTTCATTAGCCAATTCAACAGAAACGATCAGGACTCCTCACAAAAGGCATGTTTCTTTTGAATTACAATGCACATCCTCAAACTACAAGACAAATGAGATGCTGCAAAATTTAAAGTGGGAAGTCACTGAGCATCCCTTGTATAAACCAGACCTTGCTTCAATTGATTTTCATTTGTTTGGCCCTATAAAACAGCATCTTATGGGTGAACACTTTTATGATGAAAATGTAGAAGGGGAAGTCACAGCATGGTTTGCACACCAGCCTAAAAAATTTTATGCTGCTTGATTCCAGGGGTTTGTGAAACAAATGAAAAATGCCTCATTGCACACCGAGATTATGTAGAGTAATCAAAATAATTTTCTTATTACTTATTTATATTCTACATCAATTTTTAATTTCCTTAATGACTATTTATAACTAGTTTGAGACTATAACAAAATGGACTTAAAATATGTTGAGACTACAAAAGTGAAGTGCTTCTTTTTTTTTCTTTAGGTAAATATTTTACGATTTCATTTAGCACACCTATCTAAGGAGCATTTTAATGTCTAAATAAATTTACAGCACATAATAAGAATCATTCAGATTATATTTACTTTACATATCTTTGTATAGGGTAAGCAAAGTTCATATTGCACCATCTAATTTTACCACTGGATACTTGCAACCACTGACTCCAAACTATACAAGTAACTCTGTGCTCATTCACCTACAATTCATGTTGCTGTAATGTTGTGTGTATGCACTTTATGGTAAATGTTATAAATTTGTGTGCCTCTAGGGAAGTGTCAATTATACGTTCAAAAATGACTTGCTGCTCATTTTAATGTCATTGTGCCAAATGCTGAAAATTAATGGTATAATTAAACAGAAACCTCAACTTTTATGTCTTCTTTCATTCTTTTCATTTCTCTTGAAGCTACTAACGTAACAAAATTGTTTGAGATTAGGTTGTCTCGTGTACAGCCAGCATCGCCAGCCCCTTTTCTGTGAAATTCCGTACATAAGTTCTGAAATATCTGTATACTGGATATAAATATCGGTAGATTTTGCATAACATCTTGCGAAAATTTTATCTACGGTTTAAAGAAATCGAACTAGGACGGAAGTGAGGCATATAAAAATGCAGTTAACATTGTATCATATACTGTTGGCAGGACGGTATCAAGAACAAGAGTAACGTATAATTCTATAACTGTGGCATTTACAATCAGCATTGATGGTGTTTGTTAATTCAGCTGTAATTTATGTTCTTGCGGCATGTTCTTGAATAAAAAAAATTAAGCGCACAGTTTTAATAAGGAAAATATAAAAAGCAAACAAAGCAAGAACACAATGTTCCACCCCTTCCACCCAACAAACATAAGTCACAAATACACAACCAAAATTGGGAGGGAAGACCCTCCCACACTCACAATAATAAATTTTAAATTTCTCCAAGTTGAATGCAACAATGCAGAGCCCTGCATTAATCCAACCAGAGGAAGACAAAGTTAATGTGCATGATTTGTGATTTCTTATTTATTTAAACATGCAATCTAGGTCAATTGTTGCCAGCGCTAACCAATATGAAACAGACATGTCTATCTCTGTAGTCTGCTAAAAATACTAAAAATAAATAGTGAAAGAGCATCATCAATTTATAAATTAATATGAAACTATTAGTATAAAAAATCTGTAGATTCAGTTATAAAATCCATAAATCCGTTGATGTCAAAAACTGTAGATCTATGGATAAATACGTAGTGTTGGCCAAGCTGTATACAGGTTACCATGGCCTTGTGGTCATGGCTGGGGTACTGTGGTCACCGCATTCATTTGTTTCTCATACCTACCACTATGGGAAGCGAATCGCACGTAGAGAACCCAAGATCGACTATATTTACCCAAGACCAATTATGTTTACCATACCACAGTACAGAAAATTGTGGCCGAAGTCGCCCAAATTACTGCCAATTGAATATTAACTTCTTCACAGGTGAGTACCACTCTTTATAAAATAAACAAACTTCCAAATAACTTGACATCTTAAAGTAATTGACATAGTGGGGACAGCATCATATTCTTCATCGTCTATTTTGAGGAAAAGAACGTAGCCTTCCTTGGCAATCGTTGTAAATGAGTGTAAAGGTCACGCAAAAGATCTTGAAAGGTGACCTTTGGTTGGGGAGTTGACCTAAATGAAACATTAGCAAATTGTTCAGTTTACAATAATTTAATCCAAATAAACTACCCTCCCCTTTAGTTTGTCTGACTGTCCATTTCTGAAGTGCAATTGAGTGCAAGATTTTATGTGGTAGTAGTAGCAGTAGTAGTAGTATGCAGTAAAAAGCACCAATTACCTCTGAGAAAATGCCTCATATATTATCAAAACTAAAAGGTAAAACTCTGTAGTGAGATTGCTGCTAATTACGAGGATATGAAGGAAGAGTCCAAACATTAGGATCGATTTTCTCCTGGTATTACAAAGAAATCACAAGAAAGAGAAGCTGCAGCCACCAAAACATTGTAAAGCTCAGTTTACAGAATTATGCGGGAGAAACAAAAACATGAAGAGGAAGGGAAATTTCTTTTGGCACTCTCGGAAAGAAACCAGTATCTCATAAAAACTAACAAAAAGTGTACAATAAACGCACCATTTACAACTTCTATACCGAAGAAGAGACTGTGCCTACAAAAAAAAAAAAAAAAAAAAAAAAAAAAAAAAAAAAAAAAAAAAAAAAAAGTCGCTACAGAAGTTACGAGAAAGATGTACTTTTCAAGGTAAATCTATAAGCACCTGAACTAATATTTAAAAATAGAGACTTGAATGATGACGAAGAAGGAGAAGACTAACAACAATGGGGGGTGTACTAATAGAAAGACATAATACCTGTTCGCTGTATGAAAACTATCTTACTTCCCTTAACAAGTACAGAGCTGAAGGACATCCATTACTGTATAAAGATGAGACTTAAATGCATATTAGAAACAAGAACCCAAAATGTGGTCTGATGATAACAGCTTAGTTTTCGTGGCACCTATATCGAAAAGAAAGCGACTGGTTATGATAAATTCTGTTGGAATGTTTGGGTTCAACCAAAAGCTCTAATCATTCATGGATCAAAACAGAAAACAGGAGACTTTTATAAAGAAATAAACATAGGTGACTGTGTTAAAATGGCTTCGAACAATGTGAATTCCAAATTTATTAACTTGGTTTTTTGTAATCGGCAATGCCCTATATAATTGGAAGATTAGATAAAAAAAAATTAAAAAAAGAAGTGAAAAAACGTACTCTTGAAGACAAACGCACAAAATTCCATTTGATGAGCACAGCACAAAGACACATCTGCACAATTTAATCCTAGCCAATAAGCCAGCTAAGAAAAAATAGCTAAGTTATCAAATATTGTTTGAACACAACCACACAACTCTAAGGCTTCCACCGTACTAGCAACACATTAATCTCATTGAATTAACATGGGGGATGTCAAACAATGTGTGGTCATCAAAAATTAAACGTTCCAATTAAATAATGTTGAAAAATCGCTAAAGATTTCAAGAAATTGGGCAAACGGAATGAGAAAAACCATGCCAGCATATCGAAAAAATTGAGCAAGAGTACTGGAATAAAAATGGCTTCGTGGAAGAAAGATTTCAGAAAATTATTGCTTAGGACAATGGGATGGAAAGCAGTGATGAAAATAATGAAAATGGGATTAATTCAGCAGAAGACAGGAATGAAGAAATGAACAGATACAGACAATCAAGTGTAAAATTGTTGAAGTAGTAAGTGAATCTAGCAAATATTACTCGCACTGTGAATGGTATTTTGTTTTGTAGTGATTGAATTAGTTGAATGCATAAATAGTGTAGTGCCTTAAGGTTCTGTGTCACTCCTATCGATTGATTCGCATCAAATTCTCGTATAAAATCTTCACTTATCAACCGTTGGCTTGATTTATTTAATGAGGGTCTTTAACATCTAAAGTTATTCGCTTCTCATTCAATTCAGATAGTGAAATGACAGATAAGTTTTGCTCCGAGGCTTCTTGAGGCTTGAGTTTTTTTTTTTTTTTTTTTTTTTTTTTTTTTTTTTTTTTAAACCTGTGGTAAACTTACAAGAGGGGACCCACGGCTTTACTTCCCTACGGAAAGAAGGCATACATAAGATTTTCACGTCCAAAAAATCCATCGACCCTCGCTAGGATTGAACCGCGATCTTGAGTCTACGAGGCAAGCATGGTTATAACTAGACCACCGATTTAACTCGTTAAGAAATATCACGTGACCAACACCTGTCTTATCTTAACCTCACTTGCAAAGGAATCGCAAAATAACATTCTGCTCACATAATTTAATTTTCTTCATCACGGTCCAAAACCCCCTTTATGTGTTCGGTTGGATCTTTCCTTTCATTGCTAGCCCTCACTGTGATACATGATGGTGGATAAGGAAAATTGCACAAAGAAAATATCCTTTGTAACCACGAATGTTGGTATGAAATATTTAAACACACGACAGTTTCTTTACTAATTTTAAAATTGCACGATGTTTGCTCTTGATCCACTTCCCTTTGTTTATAACTGACCTCTACAGAAATTGAATAATGTAAAAGCTTCTGGTTACAATTTTTTTTATTTGCAACCTGACAAGATTGAAGAGGAAATGAACAAACCGATTAGGAAAATTAATAGGTCGACCATCGTGCAAGATAACTGCTATGAAGTCGCTGCTGATTTTTAAATTATTTTCTATATGAACACTTATTTTCAAATGGGAATGGACGTACTGCTAGACATATATATATCAATGCAGTTTAATACCTGTATCATTGTTCACTACCCCCCCCCCAGGAGCACAATTTTTGGGTACGGGGCACAGCGACTCCGAGGCACCCGAGTTGCTCCCTCATGTCCACGCTCAGCGTGTTTGACTCCTTTTTTATTTCGCCTCTATTTTACTTTTTATTCGTCTTACTTCCCTGTTCTTTGTCTGATGGGTGCCCCCGTGTTTGACACGGTAAAAAGTGACTGGGTAACGGCGTAACTCCCAGCATTGGGTTATCATGTAGGACAGGAGCGTATCCCCTGATAAAGGCCAGGCCCGGGGATGGGCCATTGCATGAGCTGTTCACTTCCTACAGGCGATTGGGTCCCTTTGTCAAAACACAGGAAGGTGTGACCCTGAGGTACTTTGTTCAGGCCAGAGCAAGTCACCTAAGCCGGAGTGGCGCCCAGGAAGCAGCCTGCCATCGGAGACAGGTGCAATGGTGGAGGATTAAATTGCTATGGTACTCGAAAACAATCCTATATATTTTAAACGAAAAAGAGTTGACATTAAAGAAGTATGCGAGAAGTCTTTTCCTCGATACTTAGTGCTGAGTCGTACTGAAGATGGTCAGTCGTTTACCAAGGTAAACCCATTTGTAATTTAGAAGGGCATTGATGCCATAGCTGGACTCGTTAAGTCCTGTACCCGTCTAACTAACGGATCACTTTTGGTGGAGACACTTGGGCTGTCTCAAATCAGCTCATTGCTACTCCACGGTTATCCCATCCGTGTTGAGCAACATAAGACATTGAATTCGTCGCGAGGAGTTTTTACCACCAATGTACTAGACGAATGTCCGACCGGAAATCCAGATTTATCTGGAAAACCAAGGGATCACATCCGTTTATCGTGTGCAGGCAAGGAAAGAGGGGGAATCACAGCCGACCCGGACTCTATTCCTCACGTTTAACAGGGTTGAATTGCCGTAGGAGATTAAAGCGGGGTACGAGTTGATTGAAGTGCGCTCGTATATCCCAAGCCCGTTGCGATGTTTTCAGTGTCGATGTTTTGGACACACTCGCATATCGTGTAAGAGTGCCATTTACGTCTGTGCAACCTGCGGTCAATATATTCATGAAGGAGCATGTATATCCGCTCCGGTCTGCGTTGACTGCCGCGGTGATCATGTTGCCTCGTCCCGCGGCTGTCCTCGTTTTAGAGAGGGACGCTGTATACTGAGGCCCGAAAGAGTTACCAATCTCGCCAACGCGTAGTACCTAAGACCGGTACACACAGCGCTGCAGCTTCTTTAGCGATGAAAAAGTGCGACAGCAGTACGCAGACTTGCGACCTTGTCTTTACACGGGTCCCTACTACCCCAGTTCTCCGAAGCGCTCTACCGCGAAGCCGAAACCGATAGTTTTTAATGCCCCTAATATTAAATTAAAGACGAGCAACACGAGAACTGACTTCTTGAAATCGTCAACTGTGGAGAATAAAAAGAGCCCTTCTCCTCCTCCTCCTCCTCCTCCTCCTCGGAAGTCCCGCTCCCATGATGGGAGCAAACCCGCTGGACGGTCGCCGTCACCGCCCTTATCTACATCCAGCCGATTCCAGGTGTTGGAATTGGTGGATCCCTCTCAGCGGGAGAGCCCTCCCTCTGAGCAGGATGTGCCTGCTCCAGGCAAACCACCGAGCTCCACGCGACTGAAGAAAGGACGTTTGATTCGTCCTGGGCCTAGGAAAAAGTAAGGTGGTATTTTTATTTTTTAAGACCTGACCTGGAGTTATTTTTATGCTCGACTCCGCGTCGAGCTTGTGTGTCTCCAAGAGACCAAACTTTGCCCGCAAATTTCTTTCACTTTACGCAAGGTTTGATCTTCCTCCCGAAGATGGCACTCCAGCTCACGGTGTAGTTTTAATTTTAATTAGAGATGACGTGCCCAATACTTCATTACACCTCCAGACTCCTTTACAAGCTGCTGCAGCTACAGTTCACGTCTGTGGCCTTATTTTTTTAATCTGCAACATTTACTTACCTCCATCTGCTGCTGTCACAACCGTTGATCTTGATTATCTTTTTTCGCAGCTACCACCCTACTTTGCTACTTTTGGGGAATTTCAATACGCACCATCCCCTATGGAGTTCCAACACGGAGTGTGCCAGGGGTAGCATGTTGGCAGACTTTCTAGACCGCCACAATCTCATTCTGCTCAACATTGATCAGTCTGCTTTTATTTCTGACAATACTCATTGTTTTTCACACTTGGATTTAGTCTTTTGTTCTGCCTCACTTACTGTACATTTTACCTGGAACGCCATCTCCGATTTATATTCTAGTGACCAAGTTCCTGTCAGATACCCGTACTCTCTTCACAAGCATATTATCAGCGCGCGCCTAGATGGCTTATTGCAAAGGCGAATTGGCATCTCTTCCTATCTTTGGCCATATTTTCAGGGTTTGATTTTCCATCCATCGACGCCGTGATCGAGCGCCTAGAAACGGCCATCCTTAATGTCATAGTTCAGGCCATTCCCGGATTGTCTTGCCACCTCAGACGCTTTCCAGTTCTCTGATGGACCGACGAATGCCGGGATACGTTGCGTGCACTACGAGGGGCTCTACTAATTTTTCGTCGCTACCCTACTTCAACAAACATGGTTCGCTATAAACAACTGCGCGCCAAATGCCGTCGAGTCATTAAGGATTGCACAAAGGCGTCTTGGATTGCTTTTGCCCCCTCTTTTAACCACACAACGCCTTATGAAAGACCGGGTTTTTAATGTTGGCTTGGGACCAGTTTTATCATCTAATTTTATTCAAGAGAACGATGTACCTCAGAGCTCGGTACTTAGTTGCACACTGTTTGCCATTGCTATCAATGGGTGTTTACCGCCAGGATATACAAGCTCGTTGTTCGTGGAAGATTTTCTAACTTTCTTTCCTCTGGGAGAACTTGTCTTTTGGAACGCCGTCTCCAATGCTGTCTCGACCGCTTTTACTTTGGAGTGTAAACCACGGGTTCCGTTTCTCCGCAGAGAAGACCGTCTGCATGATCTTCTGGTGCCGTAAGGAGAATCCTGCACCATTTCTCCATCGCGGCTCAGACGCTCTTGCTTTCGCAGACGAAGTTAGGTTCCTTAGCTTGGTGTTTGACAGAAAATTATTTTGCTCATCGCATATAGCACAACTCAGAGGCAAGTGCGAACGTTCTCTTTGTATTTTATGTGTTTAAGTGGAACATCCTGGGGAGCTGACCAGACTGTTCTTTTACGTTTTTATTGATCTCTAATCCGGTTGAAACTAGATTATGGGTGTGTAGTTTATGGCTCAGCGCGACCTTCCGTTCTTCGTCGTCTAACCCCCATTCATTGTCGGTGTATCCGTGTCGCCATTGGAGCATTCCCAACCGGTCCTGTGTCAAATTTATGTGCGGAATCTGGAGAACCTGCGTTGTTTTACCGTAGGAATGTTTAATATCTGCTTATGGTTGTCGATTAGCTGCGCAACCTCGTCATTCCAAGAACGAGCCGTTTTTTAATGTGTTTCTCGCTCCATTTTATGCTGCCTCGTCTTTTACTCCTAAGCCTGCTTACTTTCGTTTTCGGGAGCTTTTAAGGACGTTGGACTTGGAATTACCTGTTTTTTTCTTAGCCGGTGAAACTTCTTTTCCCCCTTGGTTCTTAGCAGAGGCCCCCGATCATCTTGAGCTTACTTCCAGTTCTAAATCTTCGACCGCAGCACATATTATTCGTAGTCATTTTCACGAGATCATATGTTCTTTTGCTGGATGGAATTTTATATATACCGACGGCTCGAAATCTGACACGGAAGTAGGACGTGCCTGTGTTTTTAATGGAGCTAGTTTTACGTTTGGTGTTAAAGTTGCGATGTCTGTTTCTATAGCGGAGTCTTATGCTATTTATTGGGAGTTTTTATTTATTTCTTACCAGGGGCTGGGGGACAGTGTTATTTGTTCCCACTCTTTGAGTGCCATTTTAACTTTTAGAAATCTGTATATCAACCACGTTCTTGTACAGAAGATGCAGTAGTTAACGTAGTGTTAACGCTTTATGCCGCTGGCGTCAGAGTGACACTGCTATGGGTACCTGGACATGTGGGACTCCCAGGTAATGAGGCCGCAGATGTCGCTGCTAAATCCGCCCTTTTAGACCCTGCTGAGTGCGAGCAATGTTTTTACCTCGGGGATTTTAAACATTCTTTACGTCGAGGAATTCTTTCGCGCTGGCGCAAGAAGTGGAATTTAATACCCATCAATAAGCTTGGAGAATGTAAATCCTCCCATTTTAACTGATCAATATCTTCTCGCGCAGTTCGTCGCGAAGAAGTAATTTTAGCTCGTCTGAGAATTGGGCATTGCCGTCACCTTTTTAAAGGTCAACCAGCTCCCCTTCCACAGATAGCCAATCAGAAGAGAGCAACAGCATAGGAAAGGCTAGGCCTTTTCCACCAGCCGTCTGACCTCTGCCCACCCGGGAACAATCAGCAGAGAGAGCTTGCACTATAAATATAGTGACACTGACGGCCAATGAATCAGAATTGAAAATTTTAAAACAGATAATCATATCACACAGGGTTGACTGCCAACAGCGGGAACACACGCATAAATTCTGCGCACTGCCATCAATGTGTGTGCTTGCGGTAGTGCACACTCGCTGCTGATATGCCCTAGCACGGGCATGGAGAACGACACACCCCGCCGCATTAACTGCTGTGAAACTCACCCTGCCAGTTATCGGGGGTGTGACATTTTACAGAATGAAAAGGACAGGTGGCAGCTAGCTGAAGTCAACAGGTACCTTAACAACGCCCAAGCCGGCAAAGATGCCAGGCCTATTGCAAGCACAGCACTCATCAAAGACGACCACAGCTTTGCGCCTCATTCCAAAGCCAGAAGCCGATACAGGCACCGTCAAGTGGTATTCCAGCGCCAGTCGCGAATGCAATATCTGCCGCTGCCGCGCTAAGCGACCTAAGAGAATTGTTGAACTTTTTAAAACCTCTAAACGTAAATGATTTACCTCAAACTCAAAACATTAATTACAACAATGAAAACACTACATTATGGAAAATTTTGAAGCCTTAATAATATTTATTGATAATGTCCTAAGCAAATAAAATGGCTAAACCATGGGGGCAATCAAGCATCGAAATTCCCTCTCTGCTCTGGAACGCCAACAGCGTCCTCATATAGCCATACGAACTAAAGGCTTCCTGAGTAGAAATAAAATCGACATTGTATTCATAGGGAAAACAGAATTAGATGACAGGCAATTTTTCTGTTTCCAATTTTAACCTTATTCCGACAGGTAGACTAAAGAGATCGGGGGGAGGGGCAGCAATTGCTATATGCAACACTATTGGTTTTGCTCCGGGACGTCTCCGTTACCTTGCCTGTCTTAAGGGTACTGCAATCGAATTAAACAACAAAACCTTTCTACTGGCTACAACATACCGGTCTCCCGGTATCCGGGGCCTCCTAGAGAACTTAAAGAACATTCTCGACCTATATTAGAATGTTTTATTACCTGGTGATTTTAACACCAGTCACCCCTTTTGGAACTCGCGGAAAATTAACCAGACATGCACTATTTTGTGCGATTACATAATTGATTCAGATGATGTCGAGGTAAACGGCTTCCTTGACTCCACTTTCTATAATTATTCAGGAATATCTCACCCAGATGATTTGGGCATTGTAATAACCAAAAATGTGCAGCTTGACCACATTCCTCAAGTTTACCACAGTCTGGATTCAGATCACCTTCCCGTGAATTTCGGCATCAAAAACCATGTGGATTGAACCTTGGTCCGCATCGTACCCGTAGCTGCAAGGACGGACCGAGACAAATTCTCTTGCATGAACTAGCAGACCCCAGTACACATTTCGGCCACGCTGCTGCAATTGATCAAGGTATTTCAAACTTCACCGCTTCACTAAGGACAAAAAAAAAAAAAAAAAAAAAAAAAAGCCGTTACTTTGTCCCACGACAAACCCACGGCTTCTATATCTTTTTAACCTGGTACCTTATATTTTAAACCGGGTCCTAATTTATCTTTATTTTCTTTTATAAATTACAATTTTTATACAATTATTATTTTATAACTTATTCTACATCTACTAGAAAAAGCATACGTGATTAATTGTGCCTAAAACTAAAATACTACTATACATTTTTTGGGTTAATAATACATTTGTACTCTACGCGTGTTATTGTTGATTCTATTATTAATTAACTACTTGATTACATTTGTTAATTTATTACATTACTACAATAAAAACTTTTAGTTTTTTTTTTGCTACAATTTTATGACTACTACTGTTATTCTAGAAATGTTAATACTACAAGTACCATATATTAGTAAATTTTATTACAATTGATAATATTATACTAACAGATAAATATTTGTCAAGATATGTCACAATCGGTGAGTTATGTGGCCTGCTGGAATATCCCAGGGACTTCCACCTCCTTGGTCTTCAGAAGGGGCTTCTGGTACTCCAGTAGATGACGGTTCCCCGGCGCATCAACAGACACACACATATAAGTCCACAAATTGGTGGTGGCTAGCCTCTATAACTTTTCAGGCAGAAACCCGAAAAGGAGTTAGCCACTTTGTTGAGGTAGTTCCAGGATCTTCTATGCCTGAGTAGCATATATAGTTGTTGATTTTGTATTAATTTTTGTTCGTCTTATCGTAAATGTTGAGTCAGGTCACATTCCCATAACGCAACTACAAATAATGCATCTGTTGGTGTTGTTGAAAAGGCCCCAACCATCCTAATTAGGATCTTTCTCTGGAGGCTTCTTAGGGACTTGCTGGCATCTTCTAACAATAATCTGTGTGCCCAGACGCTTGCACCATAGCCTACTACTGCTGCCAAAATTGCATTGTTATATAATTTTATTGCACGGTAAGGAATTGTCCCATACTCCTTAGATAATCGCGCGATCTTGTTCATTAAAGGAACACTGTAGCTGAGATTTCTTCTAAATGTGTTTTGAAGTTTAATTTTTCATCTAGATGTATACCTAGGTATCTTACACTCCTTGCTCTTTGGATGTTCGCATTTTCGAATCTCAAAATTGGAGAACTCTGCATTGCACCCTTAAATAAAATGCATTTTGTTTTAGTTACGGAGATCTTCAAATTTTTATTCGCACACTCTTCCGAAAGCCTTGTCAAAATGTTGCTACATTTTTTTTTTCTATAGCTATTCTGGAGTTTCCTTCTACCAAAATAAGGATATCGTCAACGTAGGTAATCAGCGCAAGGGTATCCATTTAATTGTTTAAATCCTCTAGACAGGGTTCGATCCCGATGTCCCAGAAAACTGGTCCACTATGGATCCTTGTGGGCATCCCTTTGTCAATTCTCTTGATAATCGTCGCTGTCCAATATTGTAATTTACAGGTCTTTCATTACAATAATCCACTATCAAGTTATATAATTTGGTGGAACGTCCCATTTTCCTGAATTGGTTGGACAGCGCCGGCCACCAGAGGTTGTCAAAGGCGCCTTATATGTCAATGAAAATCTCTATAACAAATTTAGCCTCAGACATTGAAATTAATTGCAATGAGTGATTTATTGCATCCTCCGCAGATCTGCCTGGACGGAAACCATACTGGAGAGGATATCTTCCATAGAGTTTCCGAAAGATCTCTATTTATTAATAATTTTTCCTGTACTTCGGCTAGGTTATTCCGGAGGCAAATGGGTCTGTATGATTTTGGACGTTGGGGATCTCTGTCTGGACATTTACTTAATATCACCAGATTGGCTTGTTTCCACACATTTGGCACCCTGCCTTGTTCTAAACTTTCATTTAGCAATGAAACAAACGAGGGGATAGTTCTTCCACCGAGGGCCTGCAGAACCTTCGCCGAGATTCTATCAGGCCCTGGCGCTTTCCTCGGTCTTAGGTCGAAGATGAAATTCGCTACTTCTTCCTCTGTAAACGGCGGAATATTACCTGCCGGTTCCGGACAGGTGACTCAACGTTTCTGCGAAATGCCTGGTGATATTTATTTTCATTGCTAGAT
Organism: Metallyticus violacea; assembly: GCA_030762175.1. Taxonomy (NCBI): domain Eukaryota; kingdom Metazoa; phylum Arthropoda; class Insecta; order Mantodea; family Metallyticidae; genus Metallyticus; species Metallyticus violacea. The sequence continues at coordinate 92,953,537 of CM060831.1, read as the reverse complement.
TCGTCGATTGGTAATTGTGAGGCTATCAGATACTGTATAGTTTCCTCCCTGGATGCCGTATACGATCCGACCTTCTCTAATCAGGATAGCCATGGTTGACAAGTTGGATTTTTCTCTAACGATTCAGTAGGGGAGACCCCATACATTCCTCGTTAGACAATAATCCACAAACTTGGTCCAGCTCGAAAGTCCTGGTTAGAAGACTTTCGTACGTTGGCTTCTTTCTTCTATAAATCACCAGACGTGTCTCCCTTTTCTGCTGTGTCAAAGACTGTTGATACAGTTTCCTAGCCTTGCGTACATTTCTGCGGAAGCGTTGTAATTTATCACTCCATGGTCCCCTAAAATTTTGTATATTCCCCTAGATTTATGTATAGCTATCTGCATACTGGAAACTATTGCGGCAGTTAGTTCCTTAGCTGCTTTGTTCACATTCCCTCCATTTCTTATAATTTTAGGCGGAGTGAAACACTCCCTTAATTTTGTTCAATTTGCCTTTCTATAATTGAACTTGTAGGAGCTTTGTTTTCCCCCATAATTTTCCCAGTTAAATTTTACATTATGGTCACTTTCAGTCTGTTCTTGATGGACCTTCCATTCATGGATTAAGTCTGCTGCATGCGAATTTCTTACTGTAATATCAATATTACATTCTACGCCCACTCTTCCAATATAGGTTGTTCGGTTCCCCGGTCTATTTACCACCTCGAGTTGCAATTCCATTAGCAGACTCTCCACGAGATCCCCCCTTTCATCCATTGTTTCACTATGCCATAGTTGTGACTTGGCATTAGCATCTAGACAATAAATAGTTGCCCTACCATTATACCTCCTTTCTATATCTTTGATCTTATTGAGCCCTGTATTGATGTCCAAACTTGGTTGGAAGTATAGACTAATTAGAACCAGTGTCCTACCGACAAACATTATCTCTATGCACACGCTATGTCAGTCTGAATATTGTGCTATATTAGTTATTATAAGATTTTTATTGAATATAGCAATAGCTGCAATTGGGACATTGGCTCCTGTCACTATCCTAGGCACATAGGGAATTTTTCCTTTTATATTATAAGGCTCCTGCAAACACAAAATATCTAGCCTCGTCTCCTCAGACAGTCTACGAATTTCCGTAAAACTAATCTACTTCTCGCTGCATTCAGCTGTCCTACCCTAAGAAAAGAAACTATGGTGATCTAAGATGAATATGACACTGCGGCCAAAGTAACCTGGCGTCAAATGCTGTTCTCCCATGTGTACGCGAGAAGTCTTTGCACACTTCCTCTGAATCTAATATTTCATCCCTTCTACTGAATGCTAAATTTAGTAATTCCAGCAACTGTCCGGGGTCAGAGGGTAGAGCTAATGACCTTAATTGTAATCTATCTACAGCTTCAGGACTAGGGAAGGTAATTGTATTCCCCCTAGGATGAAGCTTCCTTACTGCGTGGCGCAAGGCTATTGTCAGGGTGTTAATTTCTTCTAGCCTAGACAACTTGTGATTTAATTCGATATCTCTATATATTAAGTTTGGGTCTATTTTATGATAATCGGTTCTATGGTCGTCCGTTAAAATTTCATCAATTTTGGGGACACTAAAGTCCTCATTTGGGGGGTGTATAACGTCCGGTATTGCATTTTGGTTTGTCTGTAAATTCATGTCTATGTGTTCGTTTATCGTATCCTGTCGCGACCTCTGACGACTTCCTGGTTTAAAGTTGTGCCACCGTTTTTTACGATTTTGCTGAGGATTTGAATCTTCACCAAATTCGCACGTTTGTGTAGAGGAATCGGTCCTGGATGTTCCGAGGCTTCGTATCGCTAGTTTTTCGCGATAAGCTTTGGTTCTATTGCATCACGCCTCTTTTTGGAGGGAGGCTTGTGCTTCCCCACGCAACAGAGGCAGATGTTTAGCCCAGCCACCCTCATGCGACATTCAGTTTCTTCCTCCGACAAACTGTGCTCATCCTCACAATCAAGAATGTCATTCGAAAGATTGCTTGAGGATCTACTGTCCATAGTCCGTTTTTTGGGTAAGTCGATTGAGTAAAAAATTGTAAGTCTCACAGCCATTGGAATTTGGTTTCTTACATGTTTTCTTTCCTCTGTTTTTTGCAGGCAATGCATACCACCTCCAGCTTGGATTTCTTGCAATCTTTCCTAAGATGGTCTTGTTCACCACAATGGCCACAGACCTGCTTCTCCTCTTTGCAGTGCTTCATTACGTGTCCAAGATCTTGGCACTTGTGGCACCTCGAGACTACTAAAAAGTCTTTTATTGACAGCGAAGAGAAGTCTACGCTTATCCTTCCCTTAGCTAATAAGGCGTTCCTGATCTTAGGACTAACCTCAACTACATGATGTACGCTTTTATCGTTTCTAGGTCCTGTTAGGAACCTATGGGAGAAGCCTTCTTTAAATTCATTTTCACTCATCATCTCTTCTAAATTTTGAGTATATACCAATTCCGCCAGTTTGTCTTTGTTTATCCATTTCGATACGTCATATATTATCATTTTTGGTCTCCATTTTCTTGATCTTTCTACTAGTACTTCCTGTCTTAATTTTTTATGATTCACTAGTTACGCCACATCATCCTCTGAATGTACTTCAATCATTACCAGCTTTCCTGCAGGTCTTATTGATTTTACTCTTATTTTGTCTTTTGCAGGATTTACTGTTTCTGTTATTTTTCTTTTAATTTCATCCATGCTCTTTCCTGATTTGGAAGAACAGGAGACAACGGGTTCTTGTTTATACAATGAGTGGGCTATTTTTTCCTCCTTACCAGTCATTCCCTTTGAGATGACTGGTTTGGCCGTAACTGTCGAAAATGACAGCTGAGATGGCATTTTTCCTTTCAATTCCTGGTTTTCCTGCCTCAGTTGAGAATTTTCCTTCTCTAATCCATTTATCTTTCCATATGCAAAACCTATTCTTGATGCCATTAGGATAAATTTCTCCTTTACCAAATTTTTCTTCTCGCGAGTTGTCCTATCATGCGTACGGAGGGTGGTGTCCAATTCCGTAATGTATTTTGTCAAATTCGGGGTTACCTCGGTCCCATGGACCAGTTCGGCATTTTCTGTCGGTAGAAGGTGTTCGAAACCTATTGGGTCTTCTGGACCTGGAATCATGATTACCTCTTTCTCTCGCTCCGGTGACGCGCAGGCAGAGGCAAGAGGTGACTCTGCCTCTGGGGACCTCCTAGACGGTGGCCGCCTAAGCGGTGAATCCCTTGGTGGAGGCCTCCTCCCCGACCTCGCCGGGGAGCGGTGGGTGGGCATTTGCCCAAAAATGTTCTCTGTACTTTTTTCCTTATTTGTGTTGTTTTACCTGAAACCTAAATATAGCCCTTAAAAGGGCTCTTTTTCTTCTATCTGTCCCTTCTACGCAAATTTTAGCTCCTCTCTGCCAGGAATTTCTCCTGTTGCCCGGGGTTCAGGGTGCGGAGCTGGGAGCTTCCCTTAAAGATCACAAAGCCAACGTTTCTAGATTGGATAGCACTTGGGGCACACACAATCTCAATGATCTCTTTAAGGGGCGAACCAGCTTCACTAAGGACTGCCCGCATCAATAGCACTACAAGAAACAAAGTCTAGAGCAAATGGGAGATTTCTGGAATTTGAACGCCTCATGACGCAGGTGCAAGCACAGAAGGCGTGACACCAGTGCACATATTTTCAAATCTACTGCAGGTTGGTAATGCAAAACAATCAAATCGCAGTTAGCTGCCAATAACTTCCAATGATGGGAGGAAAAATGCAAAACCACATCCACTCCGATGGCTCGATGTGGCAATTATCGCGCACTTTCAAAAACTCCAACAGAGGGCATCCTGGCACTTAGGTGCTCCGGGGGGAAATGGGGACTGCTTTTTTTTTTTTTTTTTTTCAAATTACAAGGCCTGAAACCTTTGCAGACGCCCTGGAGCAGCGCTTCCAACCTAATGCAGTCCCGATCCATGCCTGGCTCCAAGAGCAAAGGCCAGAGGAGCAACAGCAATGATCGAACCTTTTCACGACTGAGGAAGTCTTTCAGCAAATACAACTGTTAAAAAACGCAAAGCCGCAGACCCAGATAGCGACTAATGAGGATTTAAAGCGCCTACCATGCAAGGCATTTATTCAGCTGACCAAAATATTCAATTCCTGCTTGCTATGTAATTATTTTCCAACTGCGTGGAAGCAAGCGTGCATTGTTAGACTACTGAAAGTAAATAAAATTCCTCGACAACGTCAAAATTACAGATCCATTATTCTGCTATTTGCTGTAGATAAATTTCTCGAAAAATTCATTTTATCTCGGCTACAAAAATCTGTCTCGGACCAAGATGGAATGTCTAAATTCCACTTTGGCCTCAGAAAACATCACTTAATAGAGCTACAATTACTGAAATTCACAGACGAATTTACCTAGTAATTTCACAACGAGGTCCCAACCCTGGCACTATTTTTGGATGTTGAAACTGCGTTTGAAAGATGCTGCACATTGGCACCTTATATAAAATACATCACCAACTGTCAGAACTATGCTCTATTCTCCCCATTCTGCAGTTATCTATCGCAGCGCCGCTTCCATATCCAAATTTCCCGCCATACAACCACTATCAGAAACATCGCTGCAGGAATTGTGAAGGCACCTCTATTTGCTGATGACACGTACTATATACTCACCACAAAAAATTCACTTATGGCATTATAACTCTACAGCGTTACAGTAATCGATTTTCGACCTGGCTTGAGAAATGGAAGATAAAAATTTACTCTCAAAAAGCGAATCAATATAATTTTCAAAAATTTTGCAATTCCTGACTTTGAAATAGAAGTTAGTGAGGTGTTCACACTGTTTCGTCGGCGTTTAAAACACCTAGGGGTCACCCTTGACTCAAGGATGGCATGGCGGGACCATCTAGAAAAGAGTGTCACCGGTGGACGGCTGAGTAAAAAAACACGTGTTCCCATCTTCAGAAGTAGGTTAGTTACATTGAAAACGAATTTGACATTATATAAAATATACATCTTGAGCTATCTTACATATGCGCTGCTGCGTGGGCAAACATCTCAAAGACAGCTATGGGCAAACTGCAGACTACAGAATTTAATTCTAAGAAAATTGCTGTGCGTTCCACTGATCACTAAAATGACACCATCCATCGGGAGAACGCTGGCGAGCTTTGGTGACAGTAAAGCTCGTAGACCATGGGCAAAATTTCTGGTCAACTGAGCGTGGTAGGTTAGAATACAGGAAAAGGCTAACCTATGCACTGAAAACATAAAAGAATTAAAATATTTTAAACCTATAAAAACCACTCACAGCGATAAAAGTCGCCTCATTTGTATATAGGGTGTATATTAGGTTTAACCATAACTGTAAGTTAGATCTAAGGTTTCATGTGCATTTTATTAGGTATATTAAAAATGATATTTCCCAAAATGCAAACAAATAAGGCACACATAAAAATGACGGATGCAAAATGGCGATGGCAGGAACTTTCCCCCATCGTGTATGAATATGCGCTCAAAAAATGTCAAAAAATAATAATCAACCTAAAAATTGTACACTCATGTAACATAAGCCTGCAAGGCAATCCATTGTAGGCCACAGACGAAATTCCTGAATAAACAATGTGAATATGAATCCGAACGCATTGACGCAGTGATACGTTCCCCAAGGAGACGCCAATGAAGATATCCACCGCATCTGCGGACGAAACGAAGGAACTCTCGTCCCATCCAGCAGACTAAGGCCATAACACCTGGAAAGATACGTCTATTTATAATAACTTTTTAAACTTAATACTTTATTGCAATATATATATATATATATATATATTTTTTTTGGTGTTGCAAAATGAATTTTTTTTTCTTTTTGTTCATTAAAAGTGAGTCGCCGAGTAAAACATTATTTTTAACACGATACACTTTTTTTTTTTTTGCAAAAGTATTTTATACAATACGTTTTCGCAAACATGTGTATTTCATTTGTTGAATTATCGTGAATAACCTACAAATGTCATCAAACATTTCATTGTGGCAAACCATGTATAACTTGAACTGTACAAAGACTAAAATTATTAAAAAAAAAAAAAAAAAAAAAAAAACTTAACACTGATATCAAACTGCTGTACATGAGGTGAAATACATTAGTATCTAATCTAATATTAATATTAGAAGTGGGGGAAGATGATAGAGAGAAATAAGTACAAGTAATGTGAAATACGGTACCAAATGAGACACTTACAATTTATACATAAGTATATTTTTTATAATTGGAGGAATATAGGTGAGAATGTAGCGCAAGATACAGAATAACTTTATTGCCGGTTACAATTACAAGGCTAACCACGGGCTTGGTTTTCCTTAATGCACAATGGACCCGTCAATCGGACCTATTCCTCAGGGAAAGAACGGTGTGAAAGCGTGGGGTAACCCATTAATAGGGAAAAAGGAAATTTCTATGAAATATGTGTGAATGGAAATACTTGTACAGTTATGAAAAGTAAACGTTGTAAAGCACTCTAAATGTCATTAGCGGGTAAAGGGGAGAAAATCTATTAACCCTACAACTTGAAGTTAAAAAGAAAGTCCTTGTTCAGACAGGTCTATCATTACCCACCATTCAGGTGGCAGATCAGATAAAAACTTATCTGCTGTATGCCCTCTAGGCTCACAACTGCGCAACTTATTTCTCCTGCGGACACATTTGCTCAATACACAACAGAAACCCCAAGTCGAAACAACTTCGCGTCGCTCGTTTGAGATATGTCGTAAATTGTATTTTACATTTTCACTATGTTTTTTTAACAACTTATTTATACCATATTTCTTACCTGCATTCTTAAATATTGAAAATCAACAAAGATTTATACATTTTAGCATTTTTTTTTGTAAAATAATAGAAATATGGACCTCGGGATGGTGTATAAAGTATTTTTCGTACAACATAGCTTATTTTTACAAAGTTAAATATTTTCGTTTCTAATATTTGCTGTTATACGTTAACAGTCAATGACGTGTTGAAAAAGTTGATTGCTGTATAACTTTCTTTTTGTAACATAACTTTTTTTGCAAAGTTGAACAGCTTTTATATCTAATATTCGTTTTTTATATTAAAAGTCAATAGCAAAGTGAAAATATTCTTTAATTGCAAGATAACTTCTATTTTACTAAGTAAAACAGTTTTTTTTTTCAGTTTATTGAACTTCAATCACGAAGTGAAAATATTCTCTGATAGGAGGTGTGTTTTATTTTTCAACTTATTCTATACTGCATGACTATATATATATACACACACACCTTCCATTTCTACCTTGACATACGACCGCCACGGGTGGCCGTAAGGCGCGGATTTGTGAGCGAGAAATTTCGACTTCAAATCCTACCAACATTTCTGACTGGCTTTTTTTTTTTTTCAGTTTTTCCTCAGTCCTCATAAATGACAAATGCAGGGGAGGTACTCTAAACTTAAGCCAGGAACGTTTCCCTCCTTATAAAAAATCCTTTCATCTCATCTATCATCAATGCCCACTGCACCCCATAAGATAATACTATAATATAAAATATTCCTGTATAACTTAACGTTAACAAAGAAAATTTCTATGTTCCGATTCCAAATACAATTTCTAACCGAATACAACACGATAGACATTCTCTGTCAGCCCGGACATGTGAATTTGCAGAATACTGCTAATCTAAATTAAATCTGCATTTCAGTTGTTTTCAGCACAAAAAAAAACACAATTATTTCACAAAATTCCGTTGGACAATTAAAAATTACTCTTTGCTACACTGCAAGGGGAATAATATATTTGTATTTTTTTTAAACTGTATATTCAAACACTCGCACAGTTTTATTATGAGATATTAAGAGATTTTCAGCAAGATGCTGCTACTGTTCACACCCCACTTAATAGTTTTTATTACTGAGGCACCACAGGCGGTGGAATTTATGATACGAAGGGCAATATAAAAGTTATCGCCCTGCCCAAGAAAACACAAACTTTAATATAATTTTTCCCCTCCCATTTTTCAATATAGTAACCTGGCAAATCGATACATATAGTCCAAAGACTTTCCAACATTTTAATACTCTCAGTAAAATAAGATTTGTCCAATTAGGAATAATAGCTGTCTGTTTCAACTTTAACCTTACCATTTGATGTGAATTTTCGTCATTTCTTCAGGCTTGGGAACAAAAAGAAATCTCTGGCAGTCAATTCCTGCGAATATGCCGAATGTGGAAACACTTGGAAGCGAAAGTTGTGCAGTTTGGCAGCCGCAATCCCAAAAGTATGTGAAGGCGCATTATTGTGATGCGAGAGAAATATCTTTTCGCAAGGTGTGTACGTTTAGCCTGAATAGACAGCATCCGTCAGTTGGTCAAATAGTGAAGTGTAATTTACTCTTTTTGCCCTTCTGGGGATAAGTCTACGAGTTCCACAGTCCCAGAAAACAGTAAACCACGACTTTTCCTACAGATGGACCCGTTTTGGATTTCTTTGGGTCACTTTCACCTGTTGCCATCCACTGCTGGGCTGCTCCTTCGTCTGGCGAGTACTGACGAATCCATATTTCGCTTACTGTTTTGAAACGTCGGAGAAACCCATCGGAATTGCATTTAAATAAGTCTAAACACTGTTAAAAATGATCTATCGAATGCTTTTTTGGCACACTGTTAACAAGTGTGGCGGAATGTTTTCTCATATCCAAAACTTCATGCAAAATGTAATGGACAAGGTCTATTGAGCTCTTTAAAATGTCAGGTAACTCGATAACTTTTACCAGATGGCGCCTAATAAAATATTTAAATTAATTTGCTCTGTGATCCCAAATGTGGAACTGATAAATGTAGGAAACTTTACCCATGATTTACACACAAGACATGGACTACATTTAAACAGTAATGGTACACACTATCTACTAAACCTGATAGAAAAAGTAATTAAATCTTAAGATTACATTAAATGCGACTGCAAACTGTTTTCACTTACATGTACATTAACCTATAGTACCTGTTCCAAAACACCTTCACTTTTCTTGATAACTGCACGGGTAACTTTTCAACTCTAAGAGTAATGCTTCAAATACTCAGTATTAAATCAATAAAACTTAGTAAAGGATATGCTAGACTGTATTAAGACTTTAATAGAAGTTTATCAAAATATGGTTTAAGAGAAAATTAGATATTACTATACATAATAAATGGTTATAAGCTATTCTCAATTTTGATAGGAAAACTCATAAGAGTGTGGATGTGGTAATGCAGGTAGGTATTCAATTATTGATTATTAGGGATTCAAGGGTAGCCAGAATAATGGAACTAAGTGAAAAATTAGCTTGTGAAAACTGGACTGATGTTTACAAGACACCAAACATAATGAAAATGCATTCTTTAAAATCTTATCCATTACCTAAATAGCTAAAATCTGTAGCAAAGAAAAATATACAAAAAAATTGCACATTTTGGGGGGAAGGGGTTGAAATGTTAATTGAAAGATGTCAGAAGTGTGTTGCAATAAAGCGAAACTATATTGAAAACTGAAATACAGCTTTTGTCATTATCATAACTAGAAAATGTTAGACAGGAAACTTATGAACTTACCCTCATATTCTTTATAACAAATAACCTAATTAAATTAAAAGTTCAAAAAACAAATCTTTTAATAAAGACTTAAAAATTTATTTAACTGACAAACGCCCTTACACATTGTAAATTTAAAGGAAACGATTGTTAATCATTTATTGTACATGTTGATCATAGGAAATGTCTAGATTTGCGGAAAGCAGAATTACAACTTAATTGTACTTTAATCTCTTGTTGTGCATATATGATAATTTTAGATTATATTGACAATGGTTAATAATTGTACTAACAATCAATTAGCAATAAATCAAATGAAGTACAATGATATATGGAAATGCATATCATAAACTTCAAAACCACAATTCCAATAAATGGAATGTAAAAGATAATATATAGGTATTATATAAACAAAACACTACATGTTTTAACATTATATTTTACTGTTATTCATTTTTCCATTTGAAATTAATCATTAGCAAGTAAATACATATGCACATTTGTACCATTCTTGTGTTTTATACAATATTTTTGAAAAAAAGCCCAGAATATAACATTTATAAACTTTATGTCCACTATTTATTAATTCCATTTATTTTTAATAAGTTGCACATGGCAAAAAAGCAAAAGATAAAAATGGACATTACCTCATTTGCAAAAAGAACAAGGGCACCTGCTTAAACGTTAATTTCATTTTGACCATGCATACTTTGATATTGCAAATGTATTTCACTATATCAGTGTAAAATATCAACTACATTCTTTAATTTGCTGTTGCTAAAGACAAAGTGACAAATATTCAAAATAGCATGTGCTTATTTTTATGAGTTTAAATTGTCTTTGCTTGTAAATTTCATATTTGGAATATTACCACTAACACATTTAATATGAATTTAAATTTTGACATAAAGAGTTTTCAAACTAATTCAAAATAATGAGTTTTAACTGTTACAAAGGCAACAAGATATAGTTTTAACACTACTGTATGCATTTTCTATTAACACTAAAGACATGCAATAAATATCAACTGCTTAACGCCTGGTACGTCTTTAAATAACTAGTAAAATGTTATGACTCAAGGTTTTTATTCAATGATTATGTACAATTTGTACATTTGGCTTCAACAATTTGATTAGTGTGGTGCACATGTTAATCTTTATTCCTAAAAAGGTATATATTATTATATACAAAAAAATAGAGTTTCTAATTTTTAAGAAATTGGTTACTGCAAACATAAGATAGTAATTGCTGCATTATTCTAAAATTTTCTTTTGCCATTTAAAAACCATATATGATAAAATTTCTGCTCCCTATAATGGTACACATAAGCTAATATAGAATTTACTTACCCACAATACTAGATTCAAAATATCTTTAGTACAAATCCTTTTAATATGTGCATTGCATAAGAAATTCAGCTCAAATGTTTACGCAAGGTAAAAATTTGTTAATTCAAAGCGAAGTCAGAGTCAATTAGAACACCTAAAATTTCATACTATCAAGGTTTTTATAGGCATTTTCAATTTCTATGCTAGATGAATTTTCAACAGAAGTGTGTTTATTGAAAATCATGTGATTGATGATGTCAACATTTAATATTAACAAAATAGATTTTGACCTATCTATGCCAGATTTTAACCATGATATGCCAAAACAAATGTCTTGCCAACATTTTTTCTACAATGTTCCAAAGCTATGAAACTTTAGACATTAACAATTCTAAAAATATTTTACTAATTGAATCTATTCCTAATAATTTTTTACTTCCAGTCTTCATTAATCAACAACTATTTATTTATGAGATGATGGATGATGCTCTTGGCACATAATTCTATTTTTGGATCAGTGCATCACTTATAGGTGAAATGAAGTTTTCACAGAGTACATGACTGCATAAATCCTTTTTCACAATCCTCATATATATGCAGATTTTCATTCTTATGCATCAAAAGATGTTCCTTAAAGTAGATGTCAGATTAAAACTCTTCCCATAAACTTCACATATATGTACTTCTTACACTCATGAATAAAAGCGACTTCTTGTATTACATGTTCAGGTAAACTCTATCCATAAAATTCACATTTATGTATCAAAAAATGTCTCCTTAAAGTAGATGTCTGGATAACTCTTCCTACAAACTTCACATTTATGTGGCTTCTCATTCTTATGTATCAAAAGATGTTTCTTTAACGTACACATCAGATAAAGCTCTCCCAAAAACTTATTATTTACCTTGCTTCTAACCCTCATGAATCAAAAGATGTCTCTCTAAATTAGATGTAAGGGTAAAGCTCTTTCCACAAACTTCACATTTATGTATCTTCTTACTCTCATGCATTAAAAGATGTTTCCTTAAATGAGATTTCTGGGTAAAGCTCTTCCCACAAACTTCACATTTATGTGGCTTCTTACCCTCATGAATCAAAAGATGACTCCTTAAATGAGATTTCTGGGTAAAGCTCTTCCCACAAACTTTACATATATGTGGCTTCTTACCCTCATGAATCAAAATATGACACTTTAAAATAGATGGCCGGCTAAAGCTCTTCCCACAAACTTTACATATATGTGACTTCTTACCCTCATGAATCAAAAGATGACACTTTAAAGTAGATGGCCGAGTAAAGCTCTTCCCACAAACATCACATTTATGTGGTTTCTTACCCTCATGAATCAAAATATGTTGTCTTAAATGAGATGTCAGGGTAAAGCTCTTCCCACAAACTTTACATATATGTGGCTCCTTACCCTCATGAATCAAAAGATGGCACTTTAAAGTGGATGACCGGCTAAAGCTTTTCCCACAGGTTTCACATTTATGTTGATTCTTACCCTCATGAATCAAAATATGTTGTTTTAAATGAGATGTGCGGATAAAGCTCTTCCCACAAACTTCACAATTATGTGGTTTCCTACCCACATGAATCAAAAGATGTTCCCTTAAAAGAGATATCTGGTTAAATCTCTTCCCACAATTTTCACATTCATGTGGTTTCTTACCCAAATGAATCAAATGATGATTTTTTAAATGAGATGTCGGAGTAAAGTTCTTCCCACAAACTTCACATTTATGTGGTTTCTTTCTCTTCTGCAGCAAAAGATGTGTCTTTAAAGTAGATGTCTGAGTAAACCTCTTTGCAGAAATTTCACACTTATGTGCTTCCCTATGGTTTTTTAAGTGACCTTTATTTATCACTTGATGTTTTTGATGTTCATGAATTGATCTGTGGTTTGTAATAGATGAAGTGCAGGTGTTAATGTTATCATATAATATGCAAGAAAATATGTTTTTCTCTGTGTTCTCTATACAATCCTCTGTAACTTCAATAACAGAAGTTCTCGACGAGTATTTCAAACATTTCGATGGGTTTTCCTCATTTGGCCTGAAATAAGAACATAATGATGACAAAAAGAGGAATGTTTTTGTTGTGAACATAAAAATCAGAACATGTAAGTTCAGATTCATTATGGGAATTACTAAGCTACATTAAACTAATAAAAATATTTATTCACATTAGAATAGAAATTATTCTCAAATGTTGTACTGATGCTCACTAACAAACTTTGTAACACTTACTCTAATCAACACAATGAAACAGCCTGAAATTCAGTGTTTTTTTAACAATGAAGAATTTTAAACATTCTTATATAAATGCCATAGAGAATGAACTTTTCATACTACTCTACACATATACTACGAGCATTATTATTAATGCCTTGCAATATTTACTTTCAGTCATAATTAATATTGTTGATGATTATTATCAGTCTTTAAGGGCACAAAACTGCTAAGACCATTAGTGCCCAAATTTACTAAAACTGTGCCAATAATAAAAATAATTAATTTATCTACACTAAAACCTGTGCAGAAAACAATGGGGCATTAGCAAGTTGGCCACAATAACTCGGGGGAAAACAAAATTTACAGTGTACAAAGTGCTGATCATAAAATACATTAGCAATAGCCAGAAACAAAATGGGCATAAGGAAGTCGGCCAATACAAATAAAAATCACGTGAACAAATAACAATGTACATAAAATAAACCAGCAAAGGTTGGAAACAAAATATTCTTAAAATGCGCTAAAAGGAACCGACACATATAAAATTAAAAAATCATAGCTTGCTCCAGAAACCACAAATGCGCATAAAACAGAGCACTGGCTGAACAGCGACATCATCCGCAAGAACTTCCTCAAGAGAAGAAGACAAACCCTGGGAAATTCTAAAAGCAGCTAGATGTTGACATTCAATTAAATTGTGACGCACTATAAAGTGGTGGTCACAATTTGGTCATAACCGAGCAGGTTTACCTTCAAAAAGATGACTAACTTAAAAGAAGGTACCCAATCCGCCAACTTGCTAAAATTACTTAACCGCGATGAACTAGCGAAGAAACCGTTAACTAATTAAAAGGAACAGACTCGTTATCCCGAAGCTTAATTTTTTCGGAGCAAATATCGTTCTTCACGCCTGCGCGAGGTAACGCCTCTACGTAAAAACTGATCAAATCCACTGAATAAATACGTTGCTGCATCGTTGAAGGATCTAAAATAGTGGCTTTAACAACATTTGCGGCTTCGTTGGTCTAAATTTCCGCATGGCTAGAAACCTTAGCAATGTTACGCTGGCGCCCGCGTCAACTAACACTAATACTGTGTATTGTATCTTATGCATTAGAGGATGGGAGTTGTACAGGTATCGAAAAGTCAAAAGGTACGCAGGGAATCAGAATATATTACAGAGTCCCCCAGCCACTGCTCAGATACAAATTAAATTGTTCGATAAATAGCATAAAGTTCCGCCATAAAAATAGATGTTGAATTATGAACAAATGTAAAACTAGAACCATTAAAAAAAACCAAGGCACATCGGCACATCGACACATCGCGCAAATGTGGAGAGTATGGACCTAAAATATTGACGAGTAATGGAAGCTTCAGTCGATGATTTAAGTCAGGAAGTGAGCCCAGGTTTAAATTGGGGCTTTTGCTAAATGCCAAGGGGGATAACAAACTTCCTGGCTAAGGAAAAAAGCAGGCAATCTACGTACAAATACCTTACCATTTCCTGAAAGCCATAGCCGAGAGGCTTAGCAGTCAGAGATCCAGCAGCGAAAAGCCATCAAGTGACATATAAACACGGCTCATTCGTGGGATGCCGAGGTTGAGCAGACAATCAGCAACTGTATCCTCCAAGTAAAATGTATATTCGGTAGGATAGAGGAGGTTTACTAGATTCTGCGCACAGGCTGGACACAGGAAATGCTCCTATTGTGACACGGATTACCCGGTGTGAATCGGGTTAAAGCAAATTATTGAAGGTCGCGCCGATCCATAAACAAAGTAGTCATAAACGATTTTGACCGGATACAGCGGTAGAGGCGCAAAAGAACTGTCCGGTTAGCTTACCAGGATCTGCCACTTAAAACATGTAAAAGACACAGAGAACGTTCACACTCACTTTTCAGTTGTCATATATGCGATGACCAGCAGAGTTTCCTATCAAAAACCAAGTCAAGGAACTTTACTTCGTCTGCAAAAAATAAGAGCATCTGGATCAAGATGAGAGATGGTGAAGAATACTCACGGTAGCAGACAGTCTTCTCTGGAGAAAAACGGAACCCGTGATTGACACTCCTAGTTCAGAGACGGTCCAGACAGCATTGGAGGGGGAATTCTAGAAGACAAGTGCGCTGGGAAGGAAGAAAGAAAGATTGCTAGGTGGTTGACGTAAAACGACGATGTTATCCCAAGTGGTAAACACTCTATGATGGAACTAATAGCGATGCAAACAGTGTGACACTAAATACCGAACATTGAGGCACTCCGTTATCGTGAATAAAATGAGAAGTTAAAACAGATCCCACGCATACATTAATAATCGGTCTTTCATGAACTCCTGAATAAAAGTTAAAAGCCGACCACGTTTATGCCATTCATGAAGAGTTCTAAGGATAACATTTCTCTAGCAGGTTTTCTCCACATCAAAGAAGACAGCGACCGTTTTGGACTTTCGTACAAAACGGTCTCTTTATGGGTGGAAAGATACACCAGATGGTCGACAGAAAAGCGATAACGACAAAATTCACATTGTACGTTCCTCAGATGTTGCTGTGATTTTAACCAGCACATAAGTAGCCTTTGATCATGCGCTTTATCACCTTACATAAAATATAATTTTATTTTATTTTACAATGCTTATATTCTGATAACTTGATTCTATATCAAGACATGATATTCGTGATTAATTATATTATTCCTCTTACATTTAACAATATAATTTAATTTACATTTTAATTATACATATTTTAAAATCGACAATACTAATAAAGTAAAAAAAAAAAAAAAAACTACACATTTAAAAAACTAAACCGGTACTGGAATCCAACACTACGGTTTTTTACAATTAATAATTTCTAATTTTATACATTTTAATACCTAAAAATCTTCATTTTTTCACAGACTTTGTATCTGGGTTGTTCCATACCGGAATTTCAGGCAACAGGGCCTGTATATCAATGAGATTGCTACCGGTCTCAAGCAGCAACTGTTTTGGGCCATGGTGTGTTGCCAGTGCAGTTCCCTCCTCTTCTCTTTTTCCTTCATCTTCTTCTACTTTTCAACTTTTATCTGTATCTTATATTTTCCTTCTTTTGCCTTGGTCTACTTCTTCTCTTAGCTGTTTCCTTTCCGCCCGAAGACTACCATTATTCTGTTATTCTGTTAATTCTGCTCCCTTCTTCTGATTTAATTTGGGTGTTATTTTCATCTTCTTGGTTTCGAACTGACTCTTCTTGTACATAACTTTCTTGCCTTTGGCGCGCATTGGGAATATACGCTGGAAGACACGATGTGGATCTGACACGGAAAATGATCAATTGAGTACAAATCAGAGAGGACGCTCCAGGTAAGATACCTGTATTAAGTATTAAGTAAAGTAAGATTGAGGCGATCTAAAATATCCGCCACCATGCCACCTGTCCCACACTCTGTCGAAGAACCCCATAGGAGATGGTGCACGCTAAATTCCTCCAAAAGTAGAAAAGGGATGGTAGCTGGGAAATAAGATGGTCTAGATCAGCCGCTGAGATAGTAGCAGATGGAAGTATATAAATATTACAGATAGTAAAACTATGACCGGAAAAGGAAACGGCAGTTGCTGCAGTCTGTAAACTCAGTGGAGAAATGTACAGGTCAACTCTGAGCCATGAGCAGGAGTCCCGTCTTCTGGTCGAAGGTCGAATCGCACCGAAGAGTAACCGCGAAGGACTCTTTGTGTATGCCGTTTTGAATTTAATGGTCGAAGCATAAAAAACTACCGGTTTGGGCTTCTCGGTAGAGCTCTTGGGGGAACATAGAGACCCGAGTAAAAACAAATTTGCAGGTCTGTGTGCAATGTCAAGCTTCTGTATCGTAGAAAAGGTTACAGAGCTGTGTGTACTGGTCTTAGGTATCATAGGCTGGCAGGCTTGAAAGCGATTCGGAACCTTAGAAAAAGAAAGAAAGCTTTCCCTTCACCCAGCGTTCGATAGCGAGGACAGTCGAGAGACGATGCTGGATGATCTCCGCGGCAGTTCACTCAGACTGGAGCGTATGGACATGCTTCTTTAGTACTTTCTTTATCGCAGCTTACACGTACTGAATTAGCACTTTTACAGGACATGCGACAGTGGCTGAAACGTTTTCTATATTTCCCTGTATGATAAAAGGGTTGCTGAATTGACCAAATGACTGACCATCTTCTGCCCGGCTTATAACTAAGTAGCGAGGGAAAGGCTTCTCGATTACTTCTATGTGCACTCTTCTCCTTTTCATTTGTAGGTGAGGATTATCATTCACCATAGCGGATTATTCCTACACCATTGTAACTCCCTTCAATGGCAGGCTGCTTCCTGGACGCCACCCCAGCTTAGGTGAGTTGTTGTGGCCTGAACAAAAGTCACCTCCATAGATATAGACAGAGGGACCCTATCACCTTCCGGAAGTGACTCATGCTATGGCTGCTCCCTGGGTCTGGACTACATGATAACCCAGTATGGGAGTTATGCCATTACCCAAGCACATTTTACTGCATCAAACGCCAGGGCATCCACCAGACTAAGAACAGGGAGTTAGAAGAATAAAAATAAAACTTAGACGAAACTAAAATATTCAAACACACTAAGCATGAACCTCTGGGAGCAGCTAAGGTTCCACGGGGCTGCTACGCCCCATAACCAATTAGTGGATCCCTGAGAGATAATTAAGATTGCAAAACATTCTTTATAGACAGCATTTTCTATATTTTAAAAGACAATAATATACTTTTGTATATATGATCCTCTAAAGGAAGGTCAGGCTACTACTTCTTTTAATATTTGCAGGTGCTAAGTGTAATTAAATTGAAATGGTTTGTGTAGTCTATCAGGTACCAGGGCAGACCTTTGGTATAAGTCTAATGTTTCAATGATGATGAGATATAGAACTGCATGCACCAACACCACCGTTTTGTTAAAAGTAGCAAAGTATAAATTGCTCCTAGAACTGAATAATGTTCAGCTTATTCAGAGATGTACATTGTTGTTATTCTGAGACAGCTAGTTCAAAAATCCCTTGTGATTACAGCCACCAAATAGACTTGGCAGATGCAACATCATTCAATATGAGGCTTTATGACCTCAATCTTTTCACCTTTCACTTAAATCAATTAATTGGGTTGAAGGCGCTTTGCATATTACATCAAGTCTTGGGGTTCATTAATAGGAGAAGGCTCAATAGGGAAGAAATATAACTTCATTTTCATTCTTAGTTTGCCAGAAACAACAGCTGAAATTCTATCTACCACTGCATTAAAAATTACCAATTCATGAAAATTTAATTTTTCCAAAAGAGGGATGACTGGATTGCACACAAACAATAAAAGTTTATAAACTACTGTACAAATGAAAAGTGCAACTGCTAATAAAATCTTTTGCTTTCATAATTCACAGCAGATTGGTTCAGGTTGTTGTTGTTGTTTTTATTATTATTAAAGTTATAACTGTTAACACTTGCAGTTAATTGGTCTCAAGCTGCACATATACACTGCATTATACATAATTTTCATTATAATAATACCTTTATATTATATAATGGGATAACCAATCAAAACACATCATTCTTTGTTTTGTCAACTACAAAAATAAATAATTAAGCTAAATATCTTAAATACAGCATTGTAAGTGTGTGCACAATAAAACAGTGAACATTTTAAGAATAAATAGAACTATGATAATATTTATTTTCCTAGGAATTTCCAAAATACATAAACCAAACAAGAGCATGTGCCAAATAATAAATAAAATAAATACACCAACCTATGATTTAGAGAAATTGTTGGTAAAAAATCATTGAACAATTTGAAACCAGATGTGTTTTTAATTCTTATTAACTGGTGGAAAAAATTAACAATGTAGTGATTTTGCCACATGATTCACTTGTCCCTTTTGATGTTGCATTTTTCTTCACTAACCATCCAAAACAAAGACTGCTCCTTAAACTACAGAAATGGCTCAAAACTGTGAACAGTAGCTGAAATTGAGGATTACACCATTCTTACAAAATTGTGCATACACCAAAACTTCATGTTTAACAGATTCCATTTCGGGCAAATTTATTCATGAGTGCAGTAAAAGCATACATTACCAAGGAATTTCCATTTATCTTTAAAATATGGTTTCGCTATGTAAATAACGTATTTATAATAGCACCAAATTAAAAAATTAAAGGAAAAAAACAAACAAAAAAACAAATTATTAAATGTGCAAGAGCAAAGATTTAAGTTTGCTACAGTAATTGAAGAAGTATAATTTTTCTTTTTGGACCTTAAAATCTACAGAAGAAACAACACAATTTCATTTGGTATATACAGAAAATTCCAGTAGGTAGCTGCTGATGAACCAGGGACTGGGGGGCTGAGCCAATCAAATTGGAATAAATTTGGATTGGATTCAGTGCCTTCTGGAATTGCCGAAGGCACTGTTCCTAATTGTTATATTTAAAAGTAATGTTTTTTTTCTTTTATTTGTGTCTATTTTGTATTTAAAAAAATATGTGATGCAAGAGGAAATATACATAGAAAGCACATACAGATACTCACCAAAAGAATAATAGCTTCATCCTACACCACACCAACATGGCATTATAAACAGCCTTGCTCATAGATAAGAACACCCCAATGAATGAATGATGTTTAACGCCCGTTTTTGCTACAGAGGCACCACAGGCGATTGACACTGGTGATACATGAAATGAAATGATATATTGGGAAAGGACTTATTGTTAAGGAAGGAAACGTTCCAGGCCTAAGTTTAGGGTACCTCCCCGGCATTTGCCACTTATGAGGACTAGGAAAACCTGGAAAAAAACTCAGTCAGGGAGGACGGTCCTGGCGGGATTCGAACCCCAGACCTCCCGCTCACGAGTCCGCGATTTAACGACCTCGGCCACCCGTGGCGGTGTGAACATCCCACTCAACAAAGAAGAATATATAGCAGAATATAAGTACATCATTAATACCACCCTTATTAATGAATTCAACCATTTGTTAATAGATAAGAATGTCAAACATTCCAAAATACATCAGATTGTTTGGATTTTGGTCATATATATATATAGGCAGAACAATAAGAAATTTGGAGACGAAGACAAAAGAACTCTTTAGAAATGTAAGATATAATCAGATGGATCAATCGGTTGTTACAGATCATTTTTGGAATTACAATCATGACATCACGAAAGAAACCAAACTTTGAAAGCTACTTACAATTCTAAAGAATTAGCAAATTAAGAAAAGATTTTCATTTTAAAGAATAAGCTTCGTGATAGGAATTTTGACATCCCACCCAAGTTTTGAGCTGCCTCATAAGGATACCTCTATAAAAAGATAACTTAGAGGATACTCTAAGTCTCCAGGATACTCATTTGGGCAAATTTGCTGTTATGGTTAGATATGGCAACAGAATAGCATTGACACAGTAAATTGAAAAGGAGCAATTCAAGTACTGACCTCAAAAAATATTCTATCTGGCACAAATTCTAAACCTTAGACTAAAACATTTAAAATTTACAAAATATATGCAATACTTGTCATTATTCCCATTTGAGTGAGGTTAGCATACATAACTCAGAAATATGAGATTTCCAGTTAACTAATGCCTAGTGCTTCAAACTATACCAAAGCATGAAACTGGCTATAATACAACTTATGATGTTAAAACTAACCTTGGCATGGAGATAAATAAGAATAAACATTATCATTATATTAAATGCATGTAGATAATAATTATGTGTTAAGTACAATAAATATAATCTAATTTTTGCAGAACATGTTTTTGCTTTTTTAATGGCTAAATTAACAGAAACAGAATTATGTAACAAAAATATACCTTTGTAACACCACCTATTCCTTTGAGTTCCTTTACATCTGCACACATTTTGGTGTAAGACATAGAACAAGTGCTCAAAATATTGGCTATTGGCACATGTATCTTCATGTTATGGAAGGCATTTATCATTACATCAAAAGACAGACCTAATTTCCTCTGAAACATTTTCTTGCAGTTTTATGAGAGTTTGTGGTTTATTTCAAAGTGCTCCATAGGCAATCTTGTAGGTTAAGGTTAGTCAAAACTAGATATCAATGTCCTCCAGTAATGTTACAAATTTCTAGGAAAGAAAATATTCCTGGATTGCTACAACTCAAAGTATGGAATCCTATAAGAAAAGTCAGCAGGAAGATCCTTAACTAGAAATGTTAATTGGTTAACTTTTACAGTCAAACTAATCATATAATTAAAATCATTGCATGATTAAATCAAACTACCCACTCTTATATAAGTGGAGCAATAAGTTCCTTGTCACCGAACTCTTTCACAAGCTCATGGAAATACCAATCTACTGTTGTAATGAGTATAATATGAACATAGAAGGCCATATAATCCACCACCATGACATCCATACTTGCCTTCTAAATCCAAGATCGCGGTTTCAAACCTGGCCAGGATCGATGGATTTTTTCGGGTGTAAAAACCAAGTATGGCAAGGGAAATAAAGCCGTGAGTCCCATGTAGTACATTTATGGCACAAAAAAGAACCTTAAGCCTGAAAGAAGAGGCCTCGGAGAAAAATTTGTAGGCCGTTTCATCCCCTGAATTGAATGGGATGTTGATGACCTCAACTGTTAAAGAGCGTCCATAAATAAATCAAATCAACAACATAATACCACACTCTAAATATTTCAGCATGAACAGGTACCTCAAATTAACTGCAGGATTCTCACTAATCAAATACAAACATCCTTGGTACTAATATCCCTACTTAAATAGAACCATACATTATTGGAGAACCACATGTGGTACCAAACTTGCGGAGGTGAATTGATATACTCCAGATGTCAATTAAATAAGATTCTTCTCTTAGTTAGGAAGTTTTAATTCTTGCACAGCAGCAATATGATATAAGTAGTTTCTTTTTTATTTTGTTGACCCCTCCATCTCCTGCCAACATTTTATAGCAAGACATATGTGGAGAAACTTTGGAAAAATGGCAAATATCAAACACCATGGATTTATTAAGTACTTGGTAGAGGGTATATATGTAACAGAAACTCATACAGGTCTGATAAAAGCTCTAAGGGACCACATCATCATTTTCAATCATTTCCAAGTGAACAATGGAGTTTAAATATGGGTAAAAGCTTTATAGATGGCTTATGGAGCAGAAAAATAAAATCTTCATAAATTCAGAAATTATTGATAATGTTCTCAAAATGGTTCTAGAACATCATCAATTACAGTATCAGAAATTGGTGCATATCTGTACATTTCAGAGAAATGTGTAATCTTTCTTTGAGGAAAGAATTATGCTTTAAAAAAATTATCAGCATCTGTGGAATTAGGACCAAAATCAAATCATATGCAAACTACTCAGCAAAATTAGGCTTGCATTTAGAGAGGCCCTTACAACTTTATGCATAGGCTTATGACCAATGTTGAGAGATGGGTGCACTACTGCATAATTGAAACAAAACAGCAGCCTATACAATGGAAGAATCATCATTCTGTATCACCAAAGCAGGCCAAGTGTATGAAATCGGCCAGATTGGATTTGTTGGATACCAAGGATATACTGCTAATGATTACTTTCCTATAGAACATTTATCATTAGAGCATATTACACTAAATCTTTTGAGTCTACTGAAAATAACAACATGTGAGAGAGGACAGGTTTATGAAAGAAGAATGTCATCTTGCATCAAACAATGTTTTTTTTTAAATAATGTTTTAATGTCTGTTTTTATTATTGAGGCCCCACAGGCAGTAGATCACTGATTATACATTTATATATTGCGAAAGAATTTTTTAAGGAAGGAAATGTTCCAGGCCTATAAGGGTACCTCCCTGGTATTTGCCAACAATGCTTGTTGTCACACATGTATTGTTGCAATCGCAAAAATCAATACAATATGGTACGTTTGCTGCCACATTCACCTTATTCCCCTGTTTGTCTCCATTTGACTTTAATCTGTTTCTTAAACTTAGAAAATTCCTTGGTGCAAAAAAGTTTTCATCCAATCAATAATTTAAATTATTAGTTGAGGCTAATTCGCAGGCCTGGAGAAATCTGAATTTTGTGGTTAGATAAAAGACTTTGAAGTGTCTCTGAACAAAGTGCATTAAGGGAGCAGGGACTATGCTGAAATAAATAATCATTTCAGAAAGCTATGCCATTATTTTCTGCTTCATTCTGAGAACTTTTCAAATGAAATTTGAAAATATGGACTTGATATACATTCCCCAAAACTTTAACTGATAGTCCTTTCATTATAATTATTTGATTTAAGTAGATCATCTTTGATGATAATTTGTTATGTAATTTTCAATTTTACTTAATATTTTATGACGTATAATATAGGGAAACCATTAAATTGTCAATAGCTACTAAATGCTTACATTTATTATTTTCATTCCCTTAATTGGAGAGAACTATCTTGTGCAAAATAACATACTTGATAAAATAAATTTCTAAATAAAATCAATGATAAACAATGTAACAAAAAGTAGCGATAAAATAAATAATCTTATATTACTATTCCAGAAAGACCTGTTTTACTCGTCCTTCAAGTGTTCCTCTATTACTATGAAAAGTGTTTTTTTTAAGGTAAATTTGGTTCCCATTTAGAAACTAAAGGTATTAAGATGGTGGTGCATTCTGTTTCATCCAGACAATATGAGCCATATCATAACCTGTAATGATCTCATATATGAACATCCTATGCATATTGTCATTCAAATTTTGCTTGAGAACTATGATCCCCTTGTCCTGGCTCTACATTCTGTTCTGTTCTTAGCTGTAAAATATCAACTCTTATCTCTTAAGTTGAAACTGTAAGAACGAAAATGAAATTTTAAGTGTCTTCTTTTATAAGAATACATTATGTAACTATTGACTGGTTTTCTGCAATGGACAGAGTTTTTTCTGATCATTTTTTTTTTTTTTTCATTATTTCAAACTGTATTGCACTCTAAAATTATACTTAAGGCTCAAAGTATGTGCTAGTTGAACATGCAGATTAATTAGTAAAAACAGAGCAATGACTTACCCTGTATCACTAGCTGGTAAATTTAATTCCTCAACTTTGATCTTCCTCACTAAATCTTGGACAAATAATTTCTCCTCCTGTGACAAGTAAGTTTATTTTAGTACAAACCTGTTAACATCACTTAAAATGCATGAAAGAACTAATCAATAATATCTCCACATAAACAATTAACAATTATTATTTTTATCACTTAGCTTACATATAGAGCTTGGTTTTTGACTTAGCAGTGATTATCCACTGGATTTTTCTGAAGACTTGGGTTTGACTACATATATAATCTTTGCAAACAAATAATTTCCTTATTTGCCCATATATTTATCGAAATACAGATTTTCAAGGTTAACAAACAGAAAAATGTATATGAATTAGCAATACCAAAACTTAAGTTTTCCTATAACTTAACCACCAGATTAAGGACCACTAAATTAGATCACCATTTTTATAACTGTGTGTGCCCTCAAGTTCCTTCCTTAAACTTTGCGTTTACTATCCCTTACTTTACCTAAAAATTTCCCAATCTTGTTTATTTTCTCTACACTTACTCGTGTCAACATTTTAACTTTCACTAAAATCTTTTTGTAGTGTGTCCCATTTTTATCCCAGACACTGTCCCTTCCCCTTTTTTATCATTTCATATTCTTTTAGACGACCGACTTTCCCAAACCAAATATATCCCTCATAAAACTTTTTCCTTAATCATTTCAGAAATAATAACCCTTTATGCATCCATGCAAGATCTAATACATATAAAATTATGTATACATTTCTCCCATACAATTTCTTTTAAATTTCTATTAGCCTAAATAACTTTTATTCTCAAAGCTAGTCCTATTCTCTTGCTTCTCTAAATTTTCTATCCTCAGCATCACTTCTTTCCAAAATCTACTGACTTTACTTTACTCAGTCGCCACACATTTCTATTCCAACTTTATCAAACAGTTTTCCCCCCAACTCTAACCAACTCTCTTCCAAATACATTTTTGGGTACTTAAAACATTCTTTAAATACATTGTTCCTATCTAATTTTAAACATCTGCACCAATATTTCAAAATTCCCTCTGCTATTGTATCTTTCCCTAATACTCTTCGTAGTTCTGCCAAACTCAACCCCCTCTGCAAATTTTTGTTACTTCCAGAAATTCTCCAGAAATCCTTCTAAGTTCTAATCAGTTATTGTGCACCCCTGTGATACTCTATAAATTGCTACTTCATACTCATATTTGACTGAACCATTAGGCATTTCATTCTCAATGCGGAAATTTTGTACCAATCTATTCCAACAGTTTTCATAGCTAATTTACCTTTAGCAGCGCACATTTGGACTGCACCTCCTCATTCATTAATTGAAAATCCAACTCCCAAATATTCAAATTATTTCGCTACCTCTACTCAGTCTCCATTTACAAGCCATCTCTCAACTTTAATTTTGATCCTTTTTTTTTTAAATAGTATTATCTTTTAATTGAACTGTTAGACCACATTAAGCACAAAATCTAGCAATTTCATCAATGACATTTTGCAGTCCTATCATGATTCCTGATTCTGTTATGAAAATGTCAGCAAAAAATAATCCTGATATTTCTCTATTTCTAATAACTGGACAGTGGCCATTATTTTTCATGAACCTATCAGATATCATTTATAAACAAATTAAATAATATTGGGCTCAGTTTACATCCTTGCTTCAAATCCAAATTTTAACCCACATAAACTGCAGTTTTATTTTATGTCTAAAAGAACATATGAGAAATTTAAAATACAAACAAATAGAAAAATCAGCAGTGGCAAATCACTTTTGGACCAAAAATCATGATATAAAGGAAAAAGTTGATTATTGAGAGTTGTACAGGTAATGGTAAAATTGGATATTTGGGAAAAGATTTACATCTACAAACATAAGGATCATTTGATGAATTTTGACATTCCGACGGAAGAAAATATAAATTTTAAGTTCATAAAAGTTTCAGAGCAAAACATTGCTTCTGATATTATGTAACAACAGCCTTTTACACCAGTCATCCATGGCTGAAGATGGAGATAACATATCTTTGAAACCAGTACCGAATATTTTTAAGGTTAGTGAAGCATGAAGATGATAGATTTAATTCATGTGAGCTTCACTGTGTTAGTTCCATATGAAAAAATTTATTTTTTAAAGTTTTTACAATTTTTAAAAATTTTAATGTGATTTTGTTACTTTCACAACTGACAGAATTTGATTTGTTTATTAAGCTTATACCTATATACATGATATATGTGAAGAAGAAGAAGAAGAAGAAGAAGAAGAAGAAGAAGAAGAAGAAGAAGAAGGAGGAGGAGGAGGAGGAGGAGGAGGAGGAGGAGGAGGAGGAGGAGGAGGAGGAGGAGGAGGAGGAGACCAAGAAGAAGAAGAAGAAGAAGAAGAAGAAGAAGAAGAAGAAGAAGAAGAAGAAGAAGAAGAAGAAGAAGAAGAAACATGTACATAAACATTCACAAATATTGCAAAAAAAAGGCATGTTTCAGACAAAGTATAAATTACTCCAGATGAAAATGCTGCTAAAATTAATATATAAAAATTAATTTGGCTTTATTATCTTTTAATGTGCATTTTAATAGATTTTGAAGGTGTTTCTTTATGTGCAGGTCTCCAAATTTGTTAAAAATATTAATTGCCTTTACAAGAATAACAATTTAAAAATATTATTATTAAATAGATTTTGATGACATTTGTAGTATTTCATTTCTGCACATAAATTTATGTTTGCTAAAAACTTTAAAAAATGTACTTTATGTGCTAAAAATTCAAAAAATATTTGTTAAAAACTTACATCAGTAAGAGTTGATTGGAGTTGGGTGCACATCAAATGTCCATTCCAGATACTCATAAAAATCCTTATATCAGAACAAAACCTTATATTGAGGCTTATTCTATATCACAAGATTTAGCTTTGAATATTTGGATAGGGGCATATAGTTAACAATTGTCTTATTTTTTGCTTTCCAAAATTGAGTAAATTTGCAAAGCATTTCTCAAACATGTTAGTTTTTTTTTTAAGAACTTCTGTTTTGGAACCTGAAGTAGTGTTCAGTTGTCTTTTAGTGTACTGTTATTTCTTTAATCAAATTGTTCAATAAGCCTACAGTAGTTACTAGTTTATGTATTTCATGGGTCAAAAAACTGAAACAGGCAGACTTGAAATTAAATTAGTATCACTTATAAAATTCTGAATAACCTCAATTACAAAAGTATCATCATTGTACAATTCATTTACTGTGGATGTAAAAATTTCTATAATATGATATCTTATTTTAATGAAATGATATCAGAGTTATCCTTCCTTTAATGATCTTATTATGCAATGTGAGTGGCAAAGTAAATAATATAATAAAATGTAAATTTGTCATAGAAATAGGGTAATTCAAGTGGAATAATGAGAGAAAGATCAGTTTTATAATGATGTGAAATATGATATTACAAAATTATGTACATACAAGATACTTGCAATGGTGAGTTTGTGTCAAGAAAAAAACTGCATGAATTTGTTTTAAAATGTGCATGTATATGCTAGATAAATATATGCTAGAAAAATATGCTAATAGATAAGAGGCCAAATTATTAGTTCTATACAAGTGTAGGAGTATGCAAAATTTTGCAAGGAGGGCAGAGACTTTATGGAGAGAGCAAAGTGGAAAGAAAGAGCAGTGATGAATGGTACATTTAAGAGACATTCAAACAGATGTTTGGGATGAATAGGAGAAATTGGGTAGAAACAGGGGTCATAATGTTCATGTTAAAATAATTTTTGGACGGGCATGGGAGGAATGGTAGGTTGTAACAAATATTAATTAAGTAGTCTTTGTCAAACATGCATTCCGAATGAAATATTTTCAGCAAAAAACTGAAATGGATGAAGATGTTTCTAATACATGGAATCTAGATATGTATTGTATTTATACAAAAGAACTGGACAAACCATACAGAAAGGAAGAGGTTCTAAAACAGGTATGTAGTTTCAAAAAGAAAAAGGAGAGTGCTTTTGCAGATTGCTAGCAGAATTTTTCTCATGGTATGAAGTATGAAGTAAAAGACATTATTGACCAAACTTTTGAATTGAAAAAAGATACCAGGTTATTCTCAAGAGTTGTTTGTTAGCATTAATTCAATCTATACATCAGAATTAACATTTTTACTGTATGTAATAAATTAAATATCTTATTCAATGTGCATATTAAGTAGGTGCTGGACTAAAGATATTTTAAGAATTACATATTTTGATTGTGTACATTCTATATTAGCTTATGGTATACTCCTTTGGGCACATATGAGTTTATCATCGATGTTTGTTAAATGACAAAAAACATATTAAAAATAATGCAGCAATTACCATTCCATTCTCCCAGTGAACCAATTTTTAAATAAATAAATAAATATTCTAATATTACCTTCCATATATATATATATAAATTATATTATTATTAAATTAAGATGGCATTACTAGTGGCAAACTAAATCTTCTCAGTCTACTCCAAATGTTACTCCTTGCTTTCACAAGTTTCGTCCTCCCTTACAGTTGAACCTTCTTCTAGTCTTCTTTTAGAAATGTTTATTAACTGATGTTCAACTTTGATTAGTGATTCTTCTAGATAAGATCACCCCAAAAGATAATTAAGCTTTACATGAGAAATCATCACTTAAAATGTATTCCAATAATCCTAATTTTATTATTCTTTCAATCAATAAAGGATCTGTAGTACTACAGTAGTATACAACATTTCTTTGTACAATACTGAAGCTTACTGAGCTTGATGATGTCACTTATTACGAACTATTGTCTCCTGACCCAATAGTCAAGTTTAATCAAGATATTACTTCTTTTGGTTCTACAGAAGGACATGATCACAAAGATATCACTCTACATATTCCTTATACCCCTTGTACTCCCAACATATATTTTCTCCCTAAAATTCATAAAAAGAACTGCCAGGCCACCCAATAGCAGCCAGCTTTGATTCACCCACTGAACGCAGTTCCCCCTAATAGACTTATGGTTATAGCCATTTGTTACATTAAGACCATTCTATATTAAAGATTGCTTCCATTTTTAAGTTGCTTATGATAGTTAACCCTTTGGCACATTCTATTATACTTCTGGCCACTATCAATGTGATGTTACTTTATGTGATGGGTAATGTTACATCACTGATTACCCATCATGAAGGATTTCTTGGACTCTCGAGCACCTCCTCATACCCCATCCACAGATTTCATTTGTCATCTTGCTTATTTGGTTCTCACCCGTAATGTGTTTATTTTGTTAATAAATATTATCTACAAATTATAGACACTGCGATGGGCACTAGAATGGCACCACATTATGCCAAATGTTTATGGCTCATTTAGAGGAGGACTTTATTAAGAAAGAACTTGTGGCACCATATTATGGCTGAGAATACTGATGATATATTCGTGCTTTGGACTCATGGCTCAGAATCTCTCCACCAATTCCTTACTAATCTTAACTCCAAATTTTCAAAAGTTCACTTCTTCTGTCTCTCCCAATGCTGCTACGTTCCTAGATATTCATAATTTTTTATGCAATGGCTCTCTTCTCTTGCACATTAAGCCTAACAATTTACAACATTATCTTCATCTTGATAGCTGTCATTCCTTTCATAACAAAAGATCTATTCCTTTTTCTCTTTTAATCCATGGCACCCTCTATGTAACTACTTTTCATATCTTCACACATATATTGAAAACCTAGATCAAAAGTTTCAAAACCAAAAATATCCTTCATCTGTTTTAAACCTTGTATCATTCCAGTGCAAACCTTAAACTTCTAATAAGAACTTCATTAACCTTAATTGATATCATTGTATATGATTCAGTTGAACTACACACTCTTAAAGCTTCACTTACTTTTCATAAATGTATGGAACCGGTTTTGAGAACATTTTGTTCCCATCTTCAGCCATGCTAAAGTTCAACTGTCGGATCATTCGTTGAGCTGTGGGAATGTATATTCTGCTCTGGTGGCAGTGTGATAAACTTGTAGTTTATGTTTTCATCCCCGACAATGTCGAAGTTCATTATGTTGTCTTTGTATTTGTAGATGTAGATTTTCTCCCAGGTTTCTAATTCCGTAGGTGCTTGTACTGATTTTAGTAATTTTGTTTTATTTATTATGTCGTGATTTTGTGTCCAAAAATGATATGCTACTGCTGATTTCTCTATTTGCTTGTACTTTATGTTCCTGAAATGTTCCTTTAACCGTGTGCCTATGTTTCTCTTTGTTTTCCCTAGGTAGATTTTTTCACATTCTGCACAGTTTATTTTGTAAATACCTGATTTTTCTTCTTGTGGAATACTGTCATTAACCTGTTACTACTTATGTGCCTGGAATTGAAAGCATCAGATCTATTTTGAAAGAATGTCATGATGCTTTATTAATACATTCATCTTTAAGTGATTTTCCTAATTTTATACCCTACCTTATTTTTGGAACACTCCCTAACATTAAAGATTATTTTCTCTTCTTTGAATATACCTCATTCCATTGCAGGCTCATATCCTTGCCAATGCCCTAAGTGTAAAACCTGTGTGCTAATTATGCCATTACATTCATTTTGCAGCCCTTATTTATCCAGGAGAAGTTTAACTCCGAGTTTTAATTTATCCAGAGAATTTGGCATTTCTTCATTTCCTACTTGTTCTTTTAAGAATGTTGTATACATGTTATCTTACATGCTTTGCAAAGCATTTTATATTTAACTTCTACTATTGTTTCGCTCCATGTGAACAAATAGATGTTCTGTTAGAACCAAGTCTCCTTTGCCAGTTGCTCAACATACCCTATTTCACCGTTAGGATTTTGATGATGATTTTAATTTTATGTTTATTGATGCGTTACCTACTTACAGCTCTGAAAGTTTAATTAGAGATAGAGAAATAGCATCTATACTTATCATAAAAAGAATATACAATTGACTTTAAATCTTACATATAAATTATTTTTTCCCTCCCTTTCACACACTGCTTGTTTTATCTGTTTCCATGCATAACATTACCTTCGATATTCAATATTTATTTTTACCACCTTCACTTCTCTTATTGCTATAGAAGAACTCAAGTAGTTCGAAATATAGCGATTACTAATCTATGACTTTTTCTTACTGTTTTATTTTTATCCTTTTCTGCTTTTCTAATTAATGTTATTTTAGTTACAATATTAATAGTGTTACATTATTTTTCACTATATTTCATACATATTTTACAAAGATATCTCATAAAGATTATCATGTGCATTACCCTAGAACAGCTAACCTGATACACTTACAATGTCACAGACTTACAAAAACATACATAAAGATGAATGTTATATAATAAATTACCAGCCTCATTTAAAAGCATTTCAAGAACTATATTTAAAAAGTGTTAAAAACCTATTGTAAAAACGTAATTTTCCAATATGGAGGAATACTTGGAAACAAATAGTTAAGATTTTTGTATATGCTTAAGTATAATAAAATTGAAATTATGTATTTAAATAAACTGATGAAGCCAAATGTACTACTAAATAACTATTAAATAAAAAAATGAAAAGAATATACAGAAAGGGGAGTTATAGGAAATCTGTGAAATTATAGAGGAATCTGATTGTGTCAAATTTCTGGAGAAAGAATTAAATGCTGATCATAAAAGAATAAAAGTTTATTGCCATTTCAATCAGGATATAGAAAGGGTAGAAAAACAATGAATAATGCTATGATTACTAAAACACTGATGTTCGTTATTAAAATGTGGGAAGATGAATACTGCATTGTTACATTTTTGAGAAAACTTATGATATAACTATAAGATAAGCATTATGGTATAAATGGAGAAAGAAGAAGTTAACTGCAGAAATAGTTGAAATACAAGAGCTACAGTTTCTGTAACAAATGTGACAAGGTCAATTCATGCATTAAATTATGCTAAAATTAAGCCCAATCATATTTAGCCAATTTATAGATATTATGTAAGTCTTAAAAGATGTCAATGGGTATATGCCAATAAATGGTGATGATTTAAGTGAAATCAATATAAGTTATAGGACTGGAAATTGAAAGGCACCTAAGAGTGCAGATTCAAAACAAACAAACAAAAGAAGATTATGGTTATTTAAGTTGTATTTAGAAAACCATAGAAAAGGAAATGACTGGGTCTTATTAGAATTTATCAAATTAACTTGCACATACAACTAAAGGAGGTCAAATGCCAGGTTATTTTCTTTCGTTCTCGTGAGCTACAGTGCTCAAATGACAGTGTTGCTATGAGGATCACATATCTCAGGAGCAGCCTCTTAGTAATGACACAACTATAGAATTTCCATGAGCAACCAAAACATAATAGTCTTATACTGTGCAAATATCATACAGGAAGGAAATTTTGAGGTATTAAAGAAAGAGAATGACCACCAAAATATTGTTTATTGTTTTGTTACAGATTTCTTGTTGCTAGAAATATACAAAGAACACTTTCTATGAATGATCCTGTGCATTTAAAATTATGTATTTGCTGCTTACCTTTAACTCAGGATTCTGATCAGCATCACACGGATTTTCCCCATGAGTTTCAAGTTGTTTCAACTCAGGTAAACATGTGTCAGTATCCTTTTTTTCTTCTTTAATGTGCAGACTGATATTCATTTTCTTAGACTCTTTTTTACTTATGAACCTCTAATACTGCAATAGAAAAAATATAGCATTATTTGTAATTAAAGTCTAAAATATGAGCATAAAGCTGAGCAAGAGCAATGGTGACCATAGGGAAATGTTGGGCTGATAATAGGAAATGTGCCTTTTAAAGAAGTTCCAGTTGTCACATTAATTTCAAATGAGTGAAATTCATAGTTATTTTTTTTGGTTCAGTGCAAATATATGAGGTAAGTCATTAAGTAACTTACAAATTGATGTGAGATATTACATGTTTGCATGAGGAAGCTGAGGTATGGCTTCTAGATAGCTGCATTAATCCAGTGGAAATTGGTGACACTTGACAGAAGACAATCAATATTTACATTATCAAAACAGCAATTGCAAGACAGCAACATCTCTGAGTGAATGTATAACACTTTAAACAGTGCTCGTTGTTCAATTTATGTGGGCATTAAAGAGTATTCATAAAAAAATGCTTCCCATTTACAGTCAGAAGTTCTATGAAGGGTGGACACATATCAAAGATGAATGTTACCTAAGCTGGCCAACTAAGATGGCCAGATAGGTGAATTTACTACTTTAATTTGAAGACTTAATCAAAGCAGACAGAAGGTTAACTATAGCCGCTGCTATTTGTTGTTCACACAGCAGAGCTACCTCAATCTTCAGTTCATCATTATAAGCCCCAAACAAAACTTGCAACAGAAGAGTGAAAACATGCTTAATCTGTGAAAAAATGTTTAATGACATCATCTGCCAGGAAAGTAATGCTGACATTTATCTGAGATCATGAAGGCATACTACTAACTGTATTCCAGCCTCAAGGACAAATTATAAATGTCATCTGCACTGTAACATCCTCAGGTAACTTCATAAGCCAATTCAACAGAAATGATCAGGATTCCTCACAAAAGGCATGTTTCTCTTGAATTACAATGCACATCCTCAAACTATAACAAGACAAATGAGATGCTACAAATTTTAAAGTGGGAAGTCACTGAGCATCCCCCGTCACTGACATTGCTTCAAGAGACTTCCATTTGTTTGGCTTCATACAACAGCATTCTATGGATACATTTTTTCGATGAAAATGTAGAAAGGGAAGTCGCCACATGATTTGGACACAAATGCGAAGAATTTTATGCTGCTGGGTTCCACAGGTTTGTGAAATGATGAAACAGTGATTATGTTGGGTAATAAAAATACTTTTGTTATTACATATTTATATTCTATATCCATTTATACTTTCCTTAATGACTGTTTCTAACTAAGTTTAGGACTATTTAAAAATGGTCTTAAAATATGTGCAGACTTCAACAGTGAATTATTTGTTTTTTCTCTTTAGATAAACATTGCACAATTTCATTTAGCACTCCTTTCTAAAGAGCATTTCAATGTCTTAACAAATCAAAACACATAATAATAAGAATCATTTTGAGTATGTTTACTTTACCTATCTTTATACAGAATAATCAAAGTTCATAATGCAAAATCTAACTTTAGCACTGAATACTTGAAACCACAAACTGTGAACTATAAGTAAATCTGCGTTCATTCACCTGCAATTCATGTTCCTATAATGATGAATAAGCATTATGGTAAAATTTATAAATTTGTGTACCACTAAGGAAGTTTCAGTTCTATGTTAAAAAATGACTGCTACTCATTGTAATGTCATTATGCATTATGCTGAAAACTAATGGTTTAGTTAAACAGAAACCTCTACTTTTATGTCTTGTTCGACTCTTGTATTTGTACTTTTCATTTTCTCTTAAAGCCACTAACATAACAAATTGTTTAAGATTAGGTTAAATCGTGTACCGGCAGAGTCGCCAACCCCTTTCCTGTGAAATTCTGTAGATGAGTTCTGCGAAATCCGCATACTGGATATAAACATCGGTAAATTTGTATAACATCTTGGGAAATTTTTAACTACGGTTGAAAGAAATCGAATTAGGACGCAAGATGAGGCATATAAAAATGTAGTAAAAAAAAAAAAAAAAAAAAAAAAAAGAAGCCCACAGTTTTAATAAGGAAACTATAAAAAGCAAAGAAAGCAAGAACAAAATGTTCCACGATTTCCACCTAACAAACACAAGTCGCAAATACACAGCCAAAATTGAGAGGGAAAACCCTCCCTTATCCATAATAATCAATTTTAAATTGCTCCAAGTTGAACGCAACAAGGCATTGTGGCTCTACATAAATACAACCAGAGAAATACAAAGTTAATGCGCACGATTTTTTATTTCTTATTTATTTAAATATGCAATTTTAGGTCAATTGTTGCCAGGGCCAATCAATTTGAAACAGACTATGTTATGTCTGTGTCTGTAGTCTGCTAAAAAGACTAAAAATAAATGGTGAAAGAGCATTATCAATTTATCGCATAATGTGAAACCATTAGTGTCAAAAACCTGTAGATTCAGCTATAAAATCCATAAATCCGAAGATGATGTCAAAAGCCGTAGATCTATGGATAAATCCGTAGGGTTGGCCAAGCTGTGTACAGATTACCCTGAGCTTGTGGATATCGTTGTGGTACTGTGGTCGCCCGTCATCTTTTCTCATATCTGCCATTAGGGACTGCGAATCGCACATAGAAAACCCAAGACTAACTACATTTACCAGACCCCAGTACAGGGAGATTATATAATAATAATAATAATAATAATAATAATAATAATAATAATAATAATAATAATAATAATAATAATAATAATAATAATAATAATAATAACAATTCATCAAGTGTGTGAATAGGCACTTTCAACATTTTCTCCACAGTATCGGGCTCTGCAAATGTGATGAAACCAAAGCCACGGCTTCTCTGTAACAATCATCATCAATCACAATTAAATTTTTAACATTAATAATAATAATAATAATAATAATAATAATAATAATAATAATAATAATAATAATAATAACAATATGGCCCTAATTACTGAATTTCATCTAATAATATTCATCAGCAGGTTTAGGTATATCAAATAAGATTTTTCATGTTACAGAATAGCATGATTTCTCCATTTGGAATCCAGTTGCTGACAGTAGATTATTCACTTTAAAATAAAACAAGAAATCTATTTACTGCAGGGAGCAAGAAATAACAGAGAAGGATTGCTATGTTAGGTTTAACTATTGCAATTATTTCAAATATAGAATCTGAGAAGCCAATTCTTCTATTTATCTATGAAATAAGTGAGAGACTCCGGCTTGGACTACTTCACTTAGATTTATTTATTGGTTTATTTACGGACGCTCTTTAATATCTCAAGTCATTAGCGTCCCATTCAATTCAGAGCGTGGAACGGCCTACAAATGTTGCTCAGAGGCCTCTGTTTTCACACTTGAGGTTCTTTTTCGTGCCGTATATGTACGACATGGGACCCAAGGCTTTATTTCCCTTCCGAAGGATATTTACACCCGAAAAAATTCATCAATCCTGGCCGAGTTTGAACTCGTGATCTTGGGTTTAGGAGGAAAGTAGTATGGGTACCACTACACCACCATGACCGACATTTCACTTAGAGATGACAATAATAATTTTGTATAAAGCCCAGGCATGCTAGGCCTTAATCTCTCTCATTTCCTAGGTTTGCCAGGCAACCTTGTTATGTTATAGTGGGAACTTGCGACTAGGTTAGAACTTCCTACGCCGTACTGTTCACCCCAGTTTGTCTCTCTAACGCGCACAAGAGCTTAGCACAAAGTATCGTGTGCTTGCAGTTTTCATTTTTTAGTGTCAAGTGTCATCTGTTTAACATTACAATGTCTTAGTGGCGGCGTTTATATAATTTATGACTTTATAGGAGTTTTTTCATTATTCTGTTAATAGAGTTTTATTCCTTATTGGCGAACTTTTTAGATCTAGTTTTCGTATTGTCATTGTTTCTAAATGTTTCTTTGTACATTTCTTGCAAAACGTTTTTCTTGTTCACACAAGATTATCAGCAAGCCTTATAGGTGCTCACATTCATCAGGACTTTTTCAGACATTTTAATTATTTTTAAATTTGTCAATTGCCCCTTACTTCCTCTCTTATTTAATTCTGGCATGGTCGTTGCGTGGTAGATGCTTACGTACTAGCTAAATATACGGGCCACTTTGGGTTTTTGACCAATTGTCTAGGCATGGGCGTTTACCCTAACGCTTTAACCACTAATTTGCCTTTAGCAGGATTTCAAACCGGGTTGCAGCATCATTTTTCGGTATTTAGTTTAATCTCTATGAAATATTTACATTTGGTCAATGAACAGATACATAGCATCCATCCTTTTCATTTATTGAATCTGTTTAGTCATATTAAAGTTATGCTCTTAACCTTCTTTAATTATATTGGAAATATAATAAATATTTTCTCAACTGCTAGCTTCCGTAAGACGTCATCCTATAAAACTTTCAAATTTGTATACTCATAATTGCCAGGCAGCGCTAGACAGCGCCTCTCAGTTTCACCAAGGACGTTCCCATTGTTAGTGAAACCTCAGATTGTCATGCACAGCCAAGTTGATAGTTCCAGAAATCTTACAAGACTTACTCTAAACGTCATTTGCAGGTAAAGGGGAGAAAACCTTTTAACCGTTAAAGTTAAAAAGAAAGTCCTTGTTCAGACAGGTCTATCCTTACCCATAACCTTGGCACCAGACCAGGTAAAAGCTTGTTTGGTGTATGACCTCTTGACTCTCAACTGCACAACTTGTTTCCGAGCGACTTTCCCCTCAAGAGACAACAGAAACCCGAGATCCAAACAACTCCGCGTCTGCTCGTTTGAGATATACCGTAAATGGTATTTTATATTTTCACCATCTTTTTAACAACTTATTTTTGCACCATATTTCTTACCTGCACTCTAAAATATTGTAAATTAACAGCGATTTATATATTTTAGCAATTTTTTTTTGTAAAATAATTTAAGTATGGCCCCTCGATGAGATATAAAATTATTTTTTGTGCAACATAGCTTTTTTACAAAGTTAAATATTTTTGTGTTTCTAACATTTACTGTTGTACGTTAAAAGTCAATGACGGCCGAAAATATTCTTTGATTGCTATATAACTTTTCTTTTTGTAACATAATATTTTTTTGCAAAGTTGAAGAACTGCTAAATCTAACATTCATTGATTATATTAAAGGTCAATGGTAAAATGAAAATATTCTTTTATTACAAGATAACTTCTGTTTTACAAAGAAAATAGTTTTTTTACTTATTTATATTCAATCACGAATATTTTTTTATAGTGTTTAACGCCCGTTTTTACTACTGAGGCACCACAGGCGGCGTGCTCTCTGATGATATATGAAATGATAAATTGTGAGAGGATTATTTTAAGGAAGGAAACGTCCCAGGCCTAAGATTAGGTACTCCTCGGCATTTGCCATTTATGAAGACTTAGGAAAACTGGACCAGGACCTTCGCTCAGAAGACTCAGACTACGCCACTGAAGATGTCCTCCGCAGTTGGGGATGAAACGTTTGGACTCCAACAGACCACGGCTCCTAAGCCCGGAAAAAACTTCTAGTTATAAGTCTGACTCCGGCGGTGAAAGCTTCCTATTACTCACAACTGGAAAAAACCTCAGTCAGAGAGGACGGTCCTGGTGGGATTCGAACCCCAGACTTACCGCTTACGAGTCCGTGCCTTAAAGACCTCGGTCACCCGTGGCGGTTTCAATCACGAAGTGAAAATATCCTTGATTGCAATAAGTCTCATTTTTGCAAAATTAATGGGTTTTTTTTCTAATATTCGTTTCTGATTAATGAAAGTGAAACACGGAGTAAAACTATTCTTTAATTGGAGGGTAACATGATTTTTTTACGAAATTAAATATCGTATACAACACATATTCGCAGACAGGTATGTTTTATTTATCAACATATTGTTGGGGTGATTCTGTACTTCAAAACGGTATATATTCATCGTCTATTTCAACCTTGACATAGGACCGCCACGAATAGCCGAGGTCGTTAAGGCGCGAACTCGTGAGGGGTAGTCTGGAGTTAGAATCCTACCCGGATCGTCCTCCCAGACTGGGTTTTTTCCAAATTTTCCTCAGTCCTCATAAATGGCAAATGCCGGGGATGTAAACTTAGATTTAGCCCTGGAACGTTTCCTTCCTTAAAAATATCCTTACCCAATATATCATTTCATCTCAGGAATCATCAGTGTTCATCGCAACCCATATGATTATAATATAAAATCTTTCTATATAACTTTAATTTAACGTTAGCAGAGAAATGTTCTAACATTCCGGTCCCAAAAAGAAATTCTAACAGAAAACGGCGCGATAGACATTCTTGGCCAGCTCATATTGTAACTGAATTGTTAAAATTGAAAGTGGGTTTGTTATAACAATTACAATAAGTTGAGGGTAAATT
This sequence comes from Metallyticus violacea, assembly GCA_030762175.1. Taxonomy (NCBI): domain Eukaryota; kingdom Metazoa; phylum Arthropoda; class Insecta; order Mantodea; family Metallyticidae; genus Metallyticus; species Metallyticus violacea. The sequence goes on along the minus strand of CM060831.1, from coordinate 92,914,275 downwards.
CGTGTGAATTTTCAGAATACTGCTTATATAAAGTAAGTCTGCCTTACAGTTGTTTGCAGTATAAAAAAAAAAAAAAAATCACACAAAATTATTTCACAAAATTTCTTTGGACAGTTAAAACCACTGCGTGCTATTTTGCAATTGCAAGGCGACTATCATCTTTGTATTTTTTAAAACTCTAAATTCAAATACTCGCAGTTTTATTATGGATATTAAGAGAGATTTTCAGCAAGATTCTGCTACTGCTCACACTCCACTTAATAGCTTTACTACTGAGGTACCACAGGCGGCGGACTCTGATGATATCCTGGGTGTTCTAAAAGTTCTCGGCCTGGCCAAGAAAACACAAGATTTAATATAATTTTCCCGTACCATTTTTCAACACAGTGACCTTGAAAATCAATACATTTGGTTCAAAGACTTTCCAACTCTTTAATACTCTCAGTGAAATAACATTTGTTCAACTATGAATAATACGCGTCTGTTTCATCTTTAACCTCATCATTGAATGTGGATTTTCGTCAACAAGTCATTTCTTCAGGTTTGGGAACAGAAAGTAATCGAAGGCAGTCAATTCCGGCGAATATGGAAGCACTTGGAAGCGAAGGCCCTGCAGTTTTGCAGCCACAATCCAACAAGTGTGTGAAAGCGCATTATTGTGATGTAAGAAAAATGTCTATATTGCAAGGTGTGTACGCTTGGCATGAACAGATAAAATCCATCAGTTGGTCCAGTAGTACAGTTTTTTATTCCTCGGTGATGTTTTTGCCCTTCTGGAGGTATCTGCAAGCTCCACACCATAAGAATCCCAGAAAACTTTACTCATGACTTTTCCTGCAGATGGACCGGTTTTGTTTTGTTTGGTCACTTTCACCTTTTAAACAAGTCTAAACACTCTTAAAAAATGGTCATTCAAATGCGTTTTTGGCACACTGTTAACCAATGTGCCACCCCTCGAGCAGAATGTTTTCTCATACTCAAAACTTTGTAGCAAATGTAATGGATAAGGTATATGATGTCCTTGCAATATCAGATAACTCCGTAATATTACCAGCTGCCATCTTAATAAGCTCTGTGATCCAAAATGTGGAACTGATAAATGTAGGAAACTTTGCCCGTGATCTACACAAATACATGGACTGCATTTAAACAGTAAAGGTAAACATTGTCTAGTAAACCTGATAGAAGTGGATAGATAATCTTAAGATTACAGAAAAATGTGACTAACCTGTTCTCACTTACCTGTACATAAACCTAGAGTAGCTGTTACAAAACATCTAGGCCTTTTGAGATAAATGCACGGGTAGTTTTTCAACTCTTAACAGTAATATATAAAATATTCAGTATTAAATCAATAAAACTAACTTAGTAAAGGATATGATAGACTGTATTAAGACTTTAGTAGTAGGTTATCAAAATATTGCTCAAGAGAAAATTAGATATTACTACACATAATAAATGGATATAAACTATTCTCCATTTTTAGTAGAATAAATCATAAGAGTGTGGATGTGGTAATGCAGGTAGATATTCAATTAATTATTATTTGGGATACAAGGGCAACCACAATTAAGGAATTAGGTGAAAAATTAAAAAATGAGCTTATGAAAACTGGACTAATGTTTACAAGACACTAACCACTAATAAACATTAAAATGCATTCTTTAAAATCTTATCTAATACCTAAATAAAAAACCTACAGTAAAGCAAAATTGGCAACACATATCTATGGGGGAAAAGGGGAATTGAAATGTAAATTAAAAGATGTGAGAAGTGTATTGCAATAAAGGAAAACTATATTGAAACTGAAATATAGTTTTTGTCATTATCATAACTGGAAAAGGTTAGGCAGGAAATTCATGAACTTACCCTCATATTATTTATAACAAATAACCTAATTAAATGAAAAGTTCAAAAAACAAATCTTTTAGTAAAGACTTAAAAATTTATTTAACTGACAAACGCCCTTACACATTGGAAATTTAAAGGAAACGATTGTTTATCATTTATTGTACACGTTGATCATAGGAAATATCTAGAATTACGAAAAATAGAATTACAACTAATTGTACTTTAGTCTCTTGTTGCGCATATATGATGATTTTAGATCATATTGACAATGATTAATAATTATATTAACAAGTCTATTAGCAATAAATCAATTGAAATGTAATGACATGTAGGAATGCATATCATAAACTTCAAAATCACACTTTCAATAAATGAAATGGAAAAGATAATATATCAGTATTACACAAACAAAACATTACATGTTGAAACACTATATTTTGCTCTTATTCATTTTTCCATTTAAAATGAATCATTAGCAAGTAAATACATACAGCACATTTGTAGCATTCTTTTATAATGTTTTATGCAACATTTTAAAAAAAAGCCCAGAATATAACATTTATAGACTTTATTTCCATTATATATTAATTCCATTTATTTTTAATAAGCTACATGTGTCAAAAAAGCAAAAGATAAAAATGGGCATTACCTCATTCACAAAAAGAACAAAGGCACCTTCTTCCTTATAAGTTAATTTCATTTTGACCACAGGTACTTTGATATTGGACATGTAGTTCACTATATCAGTGTAAAATATAAACTACACTCGTTAAAGTTATTTGCTGTTGCTAAAGACAAAGTGACAAATATTCAAAATAATATGTACGAATTTTTATGACTTTAAACTGTATTTGCTTGTAATTTCATATTTTAAATATTTCTATCAACACATCTAATATGAATTTAGATGACTTAAAGAGTTTTCATACTAATTGAAAATAATGATTTTTAACTGTTACAAAGGCAAGAAGATATAAATAATTCTTAAGACTAGTGTATGAATTTTCTATTAACACTAAAGACATGGAATAAATCTCAACTGCTTAACGCCTGGTATGTCTTTAAATAACTAATAAAATGTCATGATTCAAGGTTTTTATTCATTGATTTTGTACATTTGGCTTCATTAATTAGTATTAACATATCACTATAAATTAAATTAATATAATACATTAATATAAAATAATTATATCAATTTCTCCACAGTATAAACAATTATTTTAACAATAGTTTTTAGAAACTATTTTTTTAAATTTTGCGATTTAAAGGTTTTTAAATGATTTTGGTACTTTAATATACTGAATGGCACCTATATGTGATACATAATTGATGCTTTTTGCAAGTCTTAGATATTGTAAGTGAATTAGCACAGTTGATCTAGTGTGGTGCACATGATAATCTTTATATTTCCTAAAAAAAGTATATGTTATTATATACAAAAAATGGAGTTTCTAATGTATAAATGTATGGTAATCATAGAAAATTCAATTCCTTAAAAATTGGTTACTGCAAACATGAGATGGTAATTGCTGCATTATTCTTAAAATTTTCTTTTGCCATTTAAAAAACATAAAATATAAAATTTCTGCTCCCCATAATGGTGCAAATAATCTAATATAGAATATACTTACCCACAGTTCTATTTCTAAAATATATTTAGTATAAGTGCTTTTAATATGTGCATTGCATAAGAAATATGGCTCAATTTTTAACATAAAGTAAAAAGTGTTAATTAAAAGCTAGAGTCAATTAGAACACCTAACATTTTTACATGTTAGGGTTTTTTGTGTGTTTTCAATTTCTATGCTAGATAAATTACCAAAATTATTACGATTATTGAAATTCATGTGATTGATACCTGTAAACATTTAATATTAACTTAATAGATTTTAACCATGATATGCCAGAACAAATGTCTTGCCAACATTTTTTCTACAATGTTTCAAAGCTATGAAACTTTAGACATTAACAATTCTAAAAATATTTTACTAATTAAATCTATTCCTAATTAATTTTTTACATCCAGTCTTCATTAATAAGTAAACAATTGTTTACTTATGAGATGATGGACAATGCTCTTGGCATACAGTTCCAGTTTTGGATTAGTGCATCACTTATAGGTGAAATAAAGTCTTCAAAGAGTACATGACTGCATAAATCCTTTTTCATCAACTTCATATTTATGCAGATTTTCATTCTTATGCATCAAAAGATGTGTCCTTAAAGTAGATGACAGGTTAAAACTATTCCCATAAACTTCATGTTTATGTGGCTTCTATTCCTTATGTATCAAAAGATGTCTCCTTAGAGTAGATGTCAGGTTAAAACTCTTCCCATAAACTTCACATACATGCGTTTCTTACCCTTATGAATCAAAATGATTTTATACACTGGATGTCCAGATAAACTCTATCCACAAACTACACATTTATGTATCAAAAGATGTTTCCTTAAAGTGGACGTCAGGGTAAAACCCTTCCCACAAACTTAACATTTATCTGGCTTCTAACCCTCATGAATCAAAAACCATCTCCCTAAATTAGATCAAGAGTAAAGCTCTTCCCAAAAATTTCTCACTTATTTACCTTCTTACTATCATGCATCAAAAGATGTTTCCTTAAACGAGATTTCTGGGTAAAGCTCTTCCCACAAACTTCACATTTATGTGGTTTCTTTCCTTCATGAATCAAAAGATGACACTTTAGATTAAATGACGGGTAAAGCTCTTCCCACAAACTTTACATATATGCGGCTTCTTACCCTCATGAATCAAAAGATGATGTTTTAAATTAGATGGCTAAAGCTCTTCTCACAAATTTCACATTTAAATAATTAATTCACATTTATGTGGTTTCTTTTCTTCATGAATCAAAAGATGACACTTTAGAGTAAATGGCTGGGTAAAGCTCTTCCCACAAACTTTACATATATGCGGCTTCTTACCCTCATGAATCAAAAGATGATGTTTTAAATTAGATGGCTAAAGCTCTTCTCACAAATTTCACATTTAAATAATTAATTCACATTTATGTGGTTTCTTTTCTTCATGAATCAAAAGATGACACTTTAGAGTAAATGGCTGGGTAAAGCTCTTCCCGCAAACTTTACATATATGCGGCTTCTTACCCTCATGAATCAAAAATGATGTTTTACAGTAGATGGCTAAAGATCTTCCCATAAACTTCACATTTAAGTGGCTTCTTACTCTCATGAATCAAAATATGTTGTTTTAAATGAGATTTCTGGATAAATATCTTCCCACGAACTTTACAATTATGTGGTTTCCTACCCTTGTGAATAAAAAGATGTTCCCTTAAAATAGATTTCTGGGTAAAGCTCTGCCCACAACTTCACATTTATGTGGTTTCTTTCCTTCATGAATCAAAAGATGACACTTTACAGTAAATGGCGGGTAAAGCTCTTCCCACAAACTTTACATATATGCGGCTTCTTACCCTCATGAATCAAAAGATGACGCTTTAAAGTAGATGGCTGGCTAAAGTTCTTCCCACAAACTTCGCATTTATGTGGCTTCTTACTCTCATGAATCAACATATGTTTTTAATGAGATGTCCGGATCAATCTCTTTCCACAAACTTTACAATTATGTGGTTTCCTACCCTCATGAATCAAAAGCTGGCCCTTTAAATAAGATATGCCGGTAAAGCTCTTCCTACAAATTTGACATTCATGTGGTTTCTTACCCACATGAATCAAATGATGACTTCTTAAATGAGATGTCCGAATAAAGCTCTTCCCACAAACTTCACATTTATGTGGCTTCTTACCCCCATGAACAAAAAGATGTGCCCTTAAACTAGATGTATGAGTGAAGCTCTTCCCACAAACTTCACATTTATGTGGCTTCTTACCCCCATGAACAAAAAAATGTGCCCTTAAACTAGATGTATGAGTGAAGCTCTTCCCACAAACTTCACATTTATGTGGCTTCTTACTCTCATGAATCAGAATATGTTGTTTTAAATAATGTCCAGATAAATCTCTTTCCACAAATTTCACATTCATATGGTTTCTTACCCACATGAATCAAATAATGATTTCTTAAATGAGATGTCACAGTAAAGCTCTTCCTACAAACTTCACATTTATGTGGTTTCTTACCCTCCTGCAGCAAAATATGTTTCTTTAAAGTAGGTGTCTGAGTAAACTTCTTCGTGCAAATTTCACACTTATGTGCTTCCCTATAGTTTTTTAAGTGACCTTTATTTATCATTTTATTTTTTTGATGTTCATGAATTGATCTGTGGTTTGTAATAGATGAAGTGCAGGTGTAAGTGTTATCATATAATATACTGGAGAATATGTGGTTTTCTGTATTCCCTTTACAATTCTCTGTAACTTCAAATAAAGAAGTTCCCGATGAGTATTTCAAACATTTGAACAGGTCTTCCTCATTGGGCCTGAAATGTGAAGAACATAATGATGACAAACAGAGGAAATGTTTTTGTTGTGAGCATAAAAATCAGAACATATAAATTCAGATTCATTATGGGAAATACTAAGCTACATTAGACTAATAAAAATATTTATTCACATTAGAATACAAATTATTCTCAAATGTACTGATGCTCACTGGTAAAGTTTGTAACACTTATTTTAATGAATACAATGAAACAGCCTGAAATTCAGTGCTTTTGGTCAATGAAGAATAAAACTTAAAAATTTTAAACATTCTTATATGAATGCCTTAGAGAATGGAATTTTCATACTACTGTAAACATATAATATGAACATTATTGTTAATGCCTTTCGTATTTCAGTCATAATTAATATTGAAGGTGGTGATGTTTACCGTTTAAGGGTGCAAAACTGCTAAGTTCATGTGTATCCAAACACACTAAAACTGTGCCAAAAATATAAATAATTAATTTATCTAACTAAAAACCTGTGCAGAAAACAAGTGGCATAAGCGAGTCAGCCCATACAAAAAAAACACTTAACAAATAACAGGGAAAACAAAATTTACAATGTGCAAAGTGCTGATCCTAAAATACATCAGCAATAGCCAGAAACAAAATGGACATAAACAAGTCAGGCAACACAAATAGAAATAACGTTAACAAATAACGAATGGAGAAAAAAATAGCAATGTACAGAGTACTGATCATAAAATACACTAGCAAAGGTTGGAAACAAAATGGGCTTAAAATACACTAAAAGGTACCATCACATGTAAAAGTAAAAAAATCATAGCTTGGTCCAGAAACTACAAATGCGCACACAAAACAGCACACTCACTGGACAGTGATAACATCATCCGCAAGAACTGGGAAATTCTATAAGCTGGTAGATGAAGACATTCAATTAAAATGTGATGCACTGTAAAATGGTGGTCAAAATTTGGACTGAATAGAGCAGGTTCACCTTCAAAAAGATGACTAACTAAAATGAAGATACCCAATACACAAAATTGCTAAAATTATTTAACCACAACGAACTACGTGAGAAACGGTTAACCAATTAAAAGGGGCAGATTTGTTTTCCCGGAGTTTATTTTTTGGGAGCAAAACCTATTCTTCAGACCAGCATGGGAGAACAGTTCTACATAAAAACTGATAAAATCCCCTAAATAAATACATTGCTGCATCATTGAAGGACCAAAAATATTGCATTTTGCAACATTTGCGGCCTCTTTGCTTTGAATTTCCGCATGGCTAGGAACCCATAGCAGTGTTACGCTGACGCCCATGTCAACTAGCGCTAACACTGTGTATTATATCTTATGTATAAGAGGATGGGAGTTGTGCAGGTATTGAAAAGTCAAAAGAGAACACAGGGAATCAGAATATATTACAGAGTCCCCCAGCTGCTCCTGAGATACAAATAAAACCGTTCAATAAACAGCATTAAGTTTCGCTAACAAGCTGCGCATTTTATTTTCTGAGCAGAGCTACATAGTCAAAACAAAGAGAAATTTAGAAATTTGGAGGAAAGAACACTTTAGGAATATTCAATTTAAGCAGGTGGATAAATCAGCAGTAGCAGCTCACTTTTGGACCAAATATCACAAAATAAAACTGGGAATTAAACTGTTGAAAATCACTTGGGGAAAAAATTTTTGTATTAAAAAATAAAAGAAAACCTAACAAACTTCAAGTTTCCTCCTATAGATGAACTTAGCAATTTCCTACTTCAACCAACAGATGCCCACACAGAAACATCGGGGTGTGTAGCCATCATTTCGAGCAGTGGAGGTTCAGTGAGCAACTAAAGATGGGAAAGATTCTCTTGAAATACATCTTATTTTTATGTAAGTGGAGTTTAGTGTAAAAAATGAATGCCTAAGTTTAGGATACTAATATCCATACTTAAATACAGTCATACATTATTGGATAACCATATGTAGTAGAACATTTGCAGAGGTGAATTGATATACTCCAGACGTCAATTAAATGAGATTGTTCTCTTTGTTAGGAAGTTTTAATTCTTGCACAGTAGCAATATGATCTATACATAGCTTTTTACTTTATTTTGTTGACATCTCCATCTCTTGCCAACATTTTATAGAAAGACACATATAAAGAGATATTGGAAAAATGACAAATACTAAATATCATGGATTTATTAAGCTCTTGGAAGAGAGTATAAATGCAACAAAAACTCATGTAGGTGTGGCAAACACTCTAAGAGATCCTCATTTTCAAACTTTTCCAACTGAACCATGGAGTTTAAACGTGGGTAAAAGCTTTGAAGATGATCTATGCAGCAGAAAAATAAAATATACCCCAATTCAGATATTATCGATAATATTCGCAAAGTGGTTCTGGAAGATTGTCAATTATAGATATCAGCAATTGGTGCAGATCGGTACATTTCAGAGAAATTTTTAATCCATTCTTCTTTCTTTTGAGGAAAGAATTGTGCTTTAAAAAATTATGTGCAACTGTGGAATTAGGACCAAAATCAAATCATATGCAAACTACTCAGCAAAATTAGGCTTGCAGAGAGATCCTTACAACTTTATGCATAGACTTATGACCAATGTTGAAAGATGGGTGCACTACTGCATAATTGAAACAAAACAGCAGCCTATAAGATGGAAGAATCATCGTTCTGCACCACCAAAGCAGGCCAAGTGTATGAAATTGGCCAGATTGGATTTGTTGGATATCAAGGATATACTGCTAATGATTACTTTCCAATAGAATCTATCTATCTCTATCATTACAGCTATTACACTAAATCTTTTGAATCTACTGAAGATAACAACATATGAGAAAGGACAGGTTTATGAAAGAAGAATGTCATCTTGCATCAAACAATGTTTTTTTTTTAAATAGTGTTTTAATGCCTGTTTTTATTATTGGGCCCCACAGGCAGTAGACACTGATTATACATGAAACTAAATTATATATTGGGAAAGAATTTTTTAAGGAAGGAAATGTTCCAGGCCTAAAATAAGGGTACCTCCCTGGCATTTGCCAACAATGCGTGTTGTCACACATGTATTGTTGCAATGGCAAAAATCAATGCAATATGGTACGTTTGTTGCCACATTCACCTTATTCCCCTGATTTGTCTCCATTTGACTTTAATCTGTTTCTTAAACTTAGAAAATTCCTTGGTGCAAAGAAGTTTTCGTCCAATCAATAATTTAAATCATTAGTTGAGGCTAATTTGCAGGCCTGGAGGAATCTGAATTTTGTGGTTAGATAAAAGACTTTGAAGTGTCTCTGGACAAAGTGCATTAAGGGGAGCAGAGACTATGCTAAAATAAATAATTATTTCAGAAAGCTATGCCATTATTTTTTGCTTCATTCTGAGAACTTTTCAAATGAAATTTAAATATATGGACTTGATATACATTCCCAAAAACTTTAACTGATAGTCCTTTCATTATAATTATTTGATTTAAGTAGATCATCTTCGATGATAATCTGTTATAAATTTTCATTTTTATTAATATTTTATGATGTATAACATAGGGAAACCATTAAATTGTACATAGCTACTAAATGCTTACATTTAAGATTTTCATTACCTTAATTACAGAGAACCAAAAATATCTTGTTCAAAATAACACACTTGATAAAATAACTTTCTAAATAAAATTAGTTATAAAGAATGCAACAAAAAATAGCAATAAAATAAATAATCTTATATTACTATTCCAGAAAGACCACATGTTTTACTTGTGCTTGAAGTATGGGTTTCAAGTGTTACTCTATTACAATGAAAAGTGTTTTTTTTTTAAGGTAACTTTAGTTTAGAAGCAAAAGGTATTAAGATGGTCGTGGTGTCATATCATCAATCTCTATTGATCTGTCAATATATGAACATCCTAGGAATATTATCATTCTCATTTTGCTTGAGAACTATGATCCCCTTGTCCTGGCACTACATTGAGACATTCAAACTGATGGAGTAGAAGGAGAAATAGGGTAGAAATTGGGGTCATAAGGTTCAAGTTGAAATAATTTCTGAAGGGGTAAGGCAGGGATGGTAGGTTGTAACGAATATTTTTGAAGTAGTCTCTATCAAACCTGCATTTTAGATTAAATATTTTGAGCAGAAAACTGAAATGGAGGAAGATATTTCTAATAAATGGAATCTAGATCTACTTTGTAGTTATACAGAAGCATTGGACAGACCTTCTGTAAGGAAGAGGTTCTAAAACAGGTTTGTATTTTCAAGATGAACAAAGAGTGTGCAATGGCAGATTGCCAACAGAAAGTATCTCAAGTGTGGTATGAAGATAAAGACATTTTTGCCCAAACTTTTGAATTGAAAAAAGATCACCAGGTTATTCTCAAGAGTTGGCTGCTGGCATTAATTCAATCTATTTATACCTTGAAATTAACATTTTTCCCGTATGTAATACATAAAGCTAAATATCTTATTCAATGTGCATGCTAAGTAGATGCTGCACTAAAGATATTTTGAGAATTACATATTTTGGTTATGTACATTCTATATTAACTTATGGTATACTCTTTTGCAAAGATATGAGTTTATCGTCGATGTTCGATATATAACAAAAAAAAAAAATACCAATAATGCAGCAATTACCATTCCATTTTCCAAATGAAACAATTTATAAATAATTGCATGTTCTAATATTACCTTTCTCTCTCTCTCTCACGCACGCACGCACCCACACATACACACACACACAAATTATATTATTATTTTAAGACGCTATTACTATTGGCAAACTAAATCTTTTCAGCCTACTTCAAATGTTATGCCTTGCCTTGTCAAGTTTCCTCCTTCCTTTAAAGTTGAACCATCTTCTTTACCTTCTAGCCATCCTTTAGAAGTGTTTATTAACTGATTTCCAACTTCAAATAGTGATTCTAAATTTCTAGATAAGATCACCCTGAAAGATAACTTAGCTTTAAGCAAGAAATAAGCACTTAAGCATTATTTAATAATCCTGATGTTATTATTCTTCCAGCCATTAAAGGATCTTTAGTAGTACAGTGGTATACAACATTTCTTTTTATAATCCTGCAGCTTACCAACAGCTTGATGATGCCACTTATTATGAACTATTGTCTTCCGACCCTACAATCAAGTTTAATCCAGATATTTCTTCTATTACTTCTTTTGGTTCTGCAGAAGGACTTGATCACAAAGATATCACTCTACTTATTCCTCAAACCCCTTGTACTCCCACCATATACTTTCTCCCTAGAATTCATAAAAAGAACTTACAGGGGCATCGTAGCAGCCAGCTTTGATTCCCCCACTGAACACTATTCCCCGTAATAGACTTATGGTTACAGCCACTTGTTACATTAAGGCCATTCTTTACTAAAGATTCCTTCCTTTTTTAAGTATGCTTAAGAAAGTTGACCCTTTGGCACATTCTATTATACTTCTGGCCACTATCTATGTGACGTCACTCTATACTAACATTACCCATCATGAAGGATTAGCAGCTGTTAGACATTTCTTGAACTCTCAAGCACCTCCTCATACCCCATCCACAGATTTAATTTGTTATCATGCTTATCTGGTTCTCACTCGCAATGCATTTAGTTTTGTTAATAAATATTATCTACAAATTAAAGACTGCGATGGGCACCAGAATGACACTATATTATGCCAATTTTTTATTGCTTGCTTAGAGAAGGTTTTTCATAAGTTAGAACCTTTGGCACTGTTATTATGGCTGAGAAGTATAATGTATTCATGCTTTGGACTCATGTCTCAGAATCTCTCAATCATGTCCTTAATAACCTTAACTCCGAATTTTCAGAAGTTCACTTCTTCTGTCTCTCCCAAAGTTACTATGTATATTTCTTTATGCAATGGCTCTTTTCTTATATCCTTACACATTAAGCCTACCAATTTACAACGATCTTCATTTTGATAACTGTCATCCCTTGCATATCAAACGATCTATACCTTTTTCTGTTTCAATCCATGGCCACCATCTTTGTAACTAATTTTCATCTATTGACATGTATATTAAAACCTAGCTCAAAAGTTCCAAGACCACAAATATCCTTCATCTCTTTTAAAATCCTGTATCATTTCAGAGCACAAATCTTTCCAATGCAAACCTAAAACTTCTAATAAGAATATCATTAGCTTTGTTACTACATATGTGCCCAGAATTGAAAGCATCAACCTATTTTGAAAGAATGACATACTTTATTAATGCATTCATCTTTCAGTGATTTTTCTAAATTTGTACCCTGCCTTATTTTTGGAACACCCCTTAACCTTAAAAAATCATTTTCTCTTCTTTGAATATACCTCATCCCGTTGCAGAATCATATCCTTGCCAACGCCCTAAATGTAAAACCTGTGCACTAACTATGCCATGTCATTCATTCTGCAGCTCTAATCTGTTCAAAGAATTTTAATTCCGCAGTTCCAATTTAACCACAGAATTTAACATTTTTTCATTTGCTACTTGTTCATCTAAGAATGTTGTATATATGTTATCTTGTAAGCTTTGCACAGCATTTTATATTGGTTTAACTTCTACTATTGTTTCGCTCCGTATGAACAATCATAAAAATTGTGTTAGAAACAAGTCTCCCCTGCCAGTTGCCCAACATGTGCTATTTTGCTGTTAGGATTTTGATGATGCTTTTAAATTTATGCTTGTTGATGCATTACCTACTAATAGTTCTGAAAGTTTAATCAGAGATAGAGAAATGGGAGCTATACTTTTGCATAAAAGGCATGTACCACCGATTTTAAATCTTATATATAAATTGTTTTTTCTTCCCCCCTCTCACATACTCTTGTTGCTTGTTTTATCTGTTTTTATGCATAACATTACCTTCGATATTCAATATTTATTTTTATCACCTTGAACTGCCTTCTTGACACAAAAGAACTCAAGCAGTTTGAAATATAACGATTAAAGATCTAATGAATTTTTCTTAGTGTTTTTTTATCCTTTTCTAGTTATTGTTATTTTAGTTACTATGTTAATAGGTTACACCATTTATTATTTTTCATTTATACATATACACTCACATTACAAAGTATGTTTTGTTTATAAAAATGAAGTTTTTAAAAATCATTAAGATCATCACATGCATTACCCTATATCAGCTGGCCTAATACGCTTACAATGTCACAGACTTTGAATAATGTTATGATTACTAAAACCTTCATAAATGTTATTAAAATGTAGCAAGCAGTATGTTTTATTGTTTGAGTTTTGAGAAACCTTATAATAGAATTATAAGAAAAGTATTATGGTATAAATTGAGAAAGAAGAAGTTAACTGCAGATATAGTTGAAATACAAGAGCTGCTTACAGTTTCAGTATCAAATGTGACAAAGTCAAGTCAATGCAGAAACATACGATAAAATTAGGCCCAATCATATTTAGCCTCTTCATAGATATTATGTGAAAGACATCAATGGACATATGCCCATAAATAGTTAGAGGCAGTAAAGAAAGAGAATGAACATGAAAATATTGTTTATTGTTTTTGTTACAGATTTTTGGTTGCTAGAAATATACAAAGAACACTTACTATGAATGATCCTGTACATTTAAAATTATGTGTTTGCTGCTTACCTTTAACTCAGGATTCTGATCAGCATCATATGAATTTTCTCCATGAGTTTTGGGTTGTTTCAACTCAGGTGAACATATTTCAGTACCCTTTTGATCTTCTTTAATATTCATTAAACTGGAATTCATTTTCTTAAGATTTTTTATTTATGAATCTCTAATACTGCAATAGAAGAAAATATAGTATTATTTGTATGAAGGTCTAAAATAAGAGCATGAAATGGAAGAAGAGTAATTGTGACCAAAGCAAAATGTTGGACTGATTTGAAAATGTGCCTTTTAAAGAAGTTTCAGTTATCACATTAATTTCAAATTAGTGAAATACAAGGCTATTTTGTTTGGATTAATGCAAATATGTCAGGTAAGTCATTTAGTTACAAATTGATGTGGAATATTACATGTTTGCACAAGGCAACTGAGGTATAGGTTCTAGATAGCTGCATTAATCCAGTGGAAATTGGTGACACTTGACAGAAGACAATCAATACTTACAATAGTAACAGCAGTTTTGAAGATGGCAACATATCTGAATGAATGTACAACCCTTAAAACAATGCTCAGTTGTGCAATTTATGTGGGCTAAGGTTATGGCATCAAAGAATATTTGTAAAAAAATGCTCCCCATTTACAGTGAGAATTTCCCGGAAGGGTGGACACATATCAAAGATGAATGTTACCTAAGCTGGCCAACAAAAATGGTCAGACCGGTAAATTTGCTACTTGAATTTGAAGATTTAATCAAAGCAGAGAGAAGGGTAATTATAACCGCTGCTATTGGTTGTTCATACAGCAGAACTTCCTCAATCTTGGGTGCACCATTACCAGCCTCAAACAAAACATGCATCATAGAGTGAAATTTACTGCTTCATCTGTGAAAAAAATGTTTAATGAAATCATCTGCCAGGAAAAGTACTGCTGACATTTATCTGAGATCATGAAAGCATACTGCTAACTGTAGTTCAGCCTCAAGGACAAACTATAAATGCCGTCTGCACTGTAACATACTCTGGAAACTTCATAAGCCAATTCAACAGAAATGATCAGGAATCCTCACAAAAGGCATGTTTCTCTTGAATTACAATGCACATCCTCAAGCTACCAACAAGACCAATGTGATGCTGCAAAATTTAAAGTGAGAAGTCACTGAGCATACCCTGTATAGACCTGACCTTGCTTCAAGCAACCTCCATTAGTTCGGCCCTATAAAACAGCATCGTATGGATGAACATTTTTTAAAATAAAATGTAGAAAGGGACATCGCCACATGATTTGGACACAAACCCAAAGAATTTTATGCTGCTGGATTCCACGGGCTTATGAAATGATAAAAAAAGTGCCTCACTGCACTCAGATTATGTTGAGTAATAAAAATACTTTTCTTTGTACTTATTTATATTTTACATCCATTTTTAATTTCCATAATGCCTATTTCTAACTAAGTTTGAGACTATACCAAAATGCACATCAAATATGTTCAGACTTCAAATATGAATTGATTCTTTATATCTTTATGTAAATATTGCATATTAGCATTTCTTTTTAAGGAGTATTTCAATGTCTTAACAAATTCACAACACACAACAATATGAATCATTCAGAGTATATTTACCTTACCTATTTTTGTAAAGGGTAATCAAAGTTCATATCTAAGTTTATCACTGGATACTTGCAAAGACAAACTCCGAATTATAGCTCATTCACCTATAATTCATTTTGCTGTAATAATACTCACTTTATAGTAACTTTTTATAACTTTGTAAATTTGTGCACAGCTAGAGAAGTTCTAGTTCTAAGTTAAAAAATAACTGGCTGCTCTTTTAATGTCATTGTGCTATATGGTGAAAATTGGTGGTACAGTTAAACAGAAACAAAAACCTCAACTTTTATGTCTTGTTTGACTCTTGTATTTGTACTTTTCATTTTCTATTGAAGTCACTAAGGTAACAAATTATTTGAAAATAGGTTACCATGTGCACAGGCAGCATTGCCACCCCCTTTCCTGTCAAAATCAGCAGATAAGTCCTGAAAAATCTGTTACCAGATATAAAAATTGGTAAAATTTGCATAACTTCTTGTGAAATTATTTCAGTATGGTTTAAAGAAATCGAGCTAGGGATGGAAGATTTTTTTTTAATGGTGTTTAATGCAGTTTTTACTACTGAGGCAAAACAGGCATGGACACTGATGAATACACGAAATGACAAATTGGGAAAAAAAAAATTTAAGGAAGGAAACACTCCAGGCCTACGTTCAGGGTACCTCCCCAACATTAGCCATTTATGAGGACTGGGGAAAATCTGGAAAAAAATCTCAGTCAGGGAGGGAGGGAGAGCGATCCTGGCAGGATATTAACCTACGACCTCCTGCTCACAAGTCCGCGCCTTAACAACCTCAGCCTCCCGTTGTGGTGGGACAGAAGATGAGGCATATAAAAATGTAGTTAACATTGTATCATATATTGTTGGCAGGTCGGTATCAAGAACAAGGGTTACATATAAAAATACAAGTAACTGTTGTTGTTGATATGATTTATTTATGGACGCTCTTTAACATTTCAAGTCATCAGCATCCCATTCAAATTAGGGCATGAAACGGACGACAAATTTTGCTCAGAGGCCTCTCCTTTCAGGCTTGAGTTCTTCATTGTGCTGTAAATGTACGACAAGGGACACACAGCTTTACTTCCCTTCCGAAGGAAGCCGTACTTAGGATTTTTAACTGTGGTATTTACAATGAGCATTGATGGTTGTTAATTCACCTGTAATTTATATGCTTGCTGCATGTTCTTGAACAAAAAAAAGTAAGTGCACAGTTTTAATAAGGAAACTATAAAAAGCAAAGAAAGCAAGAACACAATGTTCCACCTATCCAACCAACAAACACTAGTCACAAGTTCACAACAGAAACTGAGAGGAAGACCTTCCAATAAACATTAAAGGAAAAATTAAATATTTAAATTCTTTGTAAAATCATAAAATACCAGTTGTTCCAATAATTACATGTAGCCCATAGAATCCTGTTGCTACAAAAAAGATTGATCCGAATACTGAATCAGAAATTCAAAATCTTAATAAAACTAACCCAAAAGATAAGTAATCATATCCAAATATATATCTTATCCATAATAATCAGTTTTAAATTGCTCCAAGTTGAATGCAACATGGCATTCTGGCTCTGCATTAATCCAACCAGAGGCAGACAAAGTTAAGGCATACGATTTGTGATTTATATAATTAAATATGCAATCTTAGGTCAATTGTTGTCAGGGCAAACAACGTGAAACAGACTATGTTATGTCTGTAGTCTGCTAAAAATACTAAAAATAAATGGTAAAAGAGCATTATTCATTTATCGCTTATTATGAAAATATTAGTGTCAAAAATCTGTAGATTCAGTTATATAATCTGTAAATCTGTAGACGATGTCAAAAAACCATTGATCTAAGGATAAATTCGTAGAGTTGGACACATGCACAGGTTACCCTGGTCATTCATTTGTTTCTCATACCTGCCACTAGGAAATGCGAATCACATGTAGAGAACCCAAGACTTAAGTACATTTACCTGACCCCAATACAGAAAAAAATGGCTGCTGAAGTCACCCTAATTACTGCCAATAGAATATAAACTTCTTCATAGGTAAGCACAACTCTTTATAAAATACACAAACTTCCAAATAATTTGACACCTTAAAGTAATCAACATAGTTGGAACAGCAGCATATTTATCATTGCCTATTTTAAGAAAAAGAACATAGTCTTCCTTGACAATAGTTATTAATGAGTGTTAATTTTGCGCAAAAGATCTTGAAGGGTGGCCTTCGGCAAAGGAGTAGTAAGGTAGCTTACCTTAATAAAACATTAGTAAATTGATAACTTGATCCAAATAAACAATTGAGCTTCCCTCTGGTCTGTCTGGCTGTCTATTTCTAAAGTACAATTTCGTACAAGATTTTGTGGTAGTAGTAGCAGTAGTATGCAGTAACAAATACTAACTACCTCTGGGAAAATGCATCCTATAATATTAAAGCTAAAAGGAAAAACCGTGCATAGTAAAGTAGCAAGATTGCTGTTAATATATACAAGTATATGAATAAGAATCTAAACATAAGGACAGATTTTCTCCCAGTATTACAAAGAAGGTTTAAGAAAGAGATGGTGCAGTCATGAGAACATCGCACAGCTCAGTTTACAGAACTGTGCAGGAGAAACAAAAACATGAAAAAGGGAATTCTTCTTTTGGCACTCCGGGAAAGAAAACACAATGTTCCAAAAAGACTAACAAAAAGTGTGTAATTAAATGCACCAATACAACATTTATGCTGAATAAAAGACTGTGCCTACAACAAAAAGGATGCTACTAGAGTTATGAGACGGTATTAATTTTCAAAGTAAATCTATAAGCGACTGAAAAAATTTAAAAAAGTTGAGAGGAGGAGGAGGAGAAGAAGAAGACTAATTGAAAGGCATAACACCTGTTCGCTGTATGAGACCCGTCTTACTTCCCTTCGTAAAGTACAGAGCTGAAGGATACCCATTAATGTACGAAGATGACACTTACATGCACATTAGTCACACAAAACCAAAATATTGATGATAGCAGCTCAGTTTTCATGGCCATTACATCCAAAAGTTAGCGACTGATTATAATCAATTCAGGTGGAAGGTTTGGGTTATTCAATCAAAGATCACAACAGAAAACAGGAGACTTTCCTAATGAAATGAACATTGATAACTATTCATTTAAGAACTTTAGAAAAATAAGACATTTTTAAAAAATTTCTATTGGAACTCACACAGTGATAACTATGTTAAAATGGCTTCAAATAATGTTAATTCCAAATTTATCAAAATCCGTTTTAGTAATCCACTATGCCTGATATCACATTGTACAGTTAAACAAGCCAGGTACTTTTTAAAAAAAGAAAGGGAAAAAAAACATGTACTTTTGGACACAAATTCACAACGTTCCATTTGATGAGCAAGCACAAAGACAAATCTGCACAATTTAATCCTAGCCAATAAACCAGCTAAAAAAAATAGCTAATTTATCAAATATTGTCTGAACACAACCACACAACTCTAAGGCTTCCACTGTACCACTCACACATTAATCTCATTAAATTAATGTGGGAGATGTCAAACAATGAGTGGCCATCAAAAATTTAAAGTTCAAATTAAAAAACATTGAAATTCTGTGTTGGCAAAGATTTCAAAAAATTGGGCCAACCTGCCAGTATATCGAAAAAATTTAACAAGAGTACTGGATTAAAAATGACTTCTTGCAAGAAATGATTCAGAGAATTATTACTCAAGACAATGTGATGGAAAGCAGTGATTAGGCAGAAGACAGGGATGAAGAAATGTAGGTGCAGAGCAGGTACAGATAATTAAGTGTAAAAGGTATTGAAGTAGTTGGTGTATGTGGCAAATATTATTTGCTCTGTATGTGGTATTTTGTTTTGTAGTGACTGTACTAGTTGAATGCATAAACAGTGAAATGCCTGTGTCACTGCTGTGGATAATGACTCACTCAACTTCTCACATAAAATCTTTACTCATCAATTGTTGATTTCATTTATTTATGGACATTTTTAACATCTCAGGTTATTCCCTTTCCATTCAATTCAGAGAGTGAAATGACCAACAAATTTTGCTCAGAGCCTGTTTTTCCAGGCTTGATGTTCTTTTAAGTGAGCCAAACCTACGACATGGGATTCATGGCTTTACTCCCCTTTTGAAGGAAGGCATACATAGGATTTTTATGCCCAAAAAAAATCTATCAACCCTCACTAGAATTGAACCCATGATCTTGGGTCTACAAGGCTAGGTATGGTTAAAACCAGACCACCAGGACAGATTTCACTCGTCAAGAACTATCACATGACTAATATCTGTCTTATCTTAATATTGCTTCCAAAGGAACTGCAACGTAGCATTCTGCTCACACCATTTTAGTTCAAGCTTTCTGCATCACAGTTCAAAACCCACTTCTTATGTTCATTTGGATCTTTCCTCTCATTGTTAACCCTCACTGTCATACATGATAGATAAGGAAATGTCACTCCTAACCACAAATGTTGGTACAAAATGTTTAATACACATTACAATTTCATTATTAACTTGAAAATTTCACGGTGTGTACTCTTGATCCACTCCTCCTTTAATTATTACTATTAACGACAGGTAAAGATGGAAATAGGCTCTGCACTGCAATAATAAGAGCAACCCATCTTGTACTAAACACCTTGTATTACACAAGTTCCTGGTGGTTTTTAAGTTCTACAATACCCAGGAGTAGTAATAGGGGCTCTTGAGTCCGCCAATCAGATGGCTCCATTCTGGTCACGTGACCTCCCACCAGCCAATCAGAATGCTTCTGGCGGGAAATTCAAATTCCTTTGGGCAGCCGCCAGACCATGATTTAACTGGTCATCCGCCATCTTTTTAAAGCCCCCCCCGCCAGAGGCTGCTGCTAATTTATTTTGTGATTATCTATCTTTTATAGATCTATTTGAATTTCTGGTGATCAACCTCAGAGAGTCAGCCCTTAACAGACCAGGTATTGTCACGCTAAGGCATTAAAAGTTCAATTTTGAAGTAAGGCTTCCCTCTCCCCGATGATTGGTGACCCCTTTGGGCAGCCTCCAAATGCTGCTGCTAGTTTATTTTGTTATTAATTATTTAAAAATCAATTTGGTGACTAATACTCTTACGGCGGCAATTGATAAGCATTAATATTAGATGGCAAGCGTCCCTCTTACAATCAATTACCACATGCGTTGCAAAAGAAGCTTTCATTCAATGCCTTTAGAGTAATCAATTATACGAGCGTGAAGTGAAACAAAGTTGCATGCCTTTAAGAAGCGATGTATGGAGGAAAGGCAAGACTTGTTTTCGTTGACCTACATAGCAATAGCTGTAAAATATAACACACTGCAGTATTTGTTGCAATTATCTACCTTTTAAAGATCTATTTGAATTTGTGGTGACCAACCTCTAACAGCCAACGCTTAACAGACCAGGTATTGTCACGTTAAGTATAAAGGAATTGAAAGCCCAATTTTGGTGAGGAAAGGAATGAGGTAGGCTTCCTTTCCCATGATTGGCGGCCCCTTTGGGCAGCCTGCAAACGCTGCTGATAATTTATTTTGTGATTAATTATACATTATTTACCTTTTAAAGATCTATTTGAATTTGTGGTGACCATCCTCTAACAGCCAACGCTTAACAAACCAGGTATTGTCACGTTAAGTATAAAGGAATTAACAGCCCAATTTTGGTGACCAACAAAAGGAAGAGGTAGGCTTCTTCCCGATGATTGGCGGTCCCTTTGGGCAGTTCTCAAAGGCTGCTGATAGTTTAAGTGATGTGGAGGTAAGGCATGCCTTGTTTTCATTGCCCTACATTATAATGCCAGTGGAAAATATAAAATACTATTTTTGTTGCACTTAACAGTGCAGTAAATAAAGATATTACTTGTCTTCTTGCCTCTCTACCAGTTCGCAATTTTGTGACTTTCTGTTTCCTGATCAATTTTATTTTTCAAAACTTTACTATTCTAAAATATATATTTTGAACTACACTTTGCAAAAAAGTATCTGTTGTTAAAGGTTACAACCGACACATGTGCTTGCCTTACCTGGGTAAGGTCTCGAAGCTCGCAGCTGCTACACGATCTCTCCTCGATTGTAAATGCTTCTTAATCCTTCATTAAATGAATTTATTTACAACAATATCTCTACATAAACCTTTCAAATTTTTACCTTGAACTTTGGCTCATCAGTGATCATTCACTGGAATTTCCTGAAGTCCCAGGTTCATATACAGCATTCATAAATATTACAAAAAACACTTTTATTTATTTTATAGTAAACATATTTAACAAATTAACATACTTGACCTACATTGTAACACTATAATTATAATTTCTACACTAATAATCCCGTATAAAAATTCACTATCAATCTATCTTTGAGAGTTGCTTTCCTTTGGATCTTATGCACATTAACAACCTAAGAATCCTGCTTACCGGATACCAAGTATCTAACTCCCCCTACTCTTTTCTTCCTCCTTTCTTATCTAACATTTCTCTCGCTCATTTCCTAAACTTTTTACCCCTATCACCTTCCTCACCTTGCCTATGTATTTTCCCAGTATCTTAATCTTTTTTATAATTTAAATTTAGAATTCTACTGTCTCTGCTTTTCAAAAGGAACTGTTCCCTCCAAAAACTTAGTTTGTTTACATTCCTAAATACAATGACTTGGTTCTCGACACATAGGATATATTCCCCTTGATAAATTCGTTTTTATCCCACTTAAGTTTATTACTGCTGTTGTAAATCCTTCCCTTTCATCCTTATCGCAAATTTCATTATATCTTTCTCTTTCTTACCCATTTTTATATAATTTCAGAATTTTCTTATTATTAAGATTTGCTAATATTTCCTCAAGTTTATTACTGCTGTTTTAAATCCTTCCCTTCCATCCTTATCGCAAATTTCATTATATCTTTCTCTTTCTTACCCATGTTTATATAATTTCAGAATTTTCTTATTATTACGATTTGCTAATATTTCCTCAATTTCAATATCCTTAACTCTTATTATTATCTCTTTCCAAAAATCTTTTCTCAATCTTTCCCTCATACCACATTGATCGCATCCCCACTTCTTTTAGAATATTTTCATTGTAGGTAGAGTTTAATAATGACTAAATGTGAAGCAGTCTCAAAAGTTGACATTGGAAAAGCTTGTTATTATTTGCGTGTGGAGGTTTAACATCAGACGATTGGATAACAAGTGTATTGGGAAAAATTAATGTTATATTATACAGATATTGCTTACAGTGTTTATGTGGAAAACAAATGCTCTAATAAAATTAATGCTACCAGGTTTAAAGAGTTTAAAGAGCCATTGTGAATTTGTCAGTATAAGAGGATTGCTCTCTGATTGACTGAGTCACTATTGTAAAATACATGTTCATCATCAAAGGCTACTATCATGCATTACTCTCCTCTCTGATGATTGGTGGACGAGTAAGGAAGTTATTTATTAAGTGTTGAGTTTAATTCAACATCCTAAATGTCTCCAAAAGCGAGGCACATAAAGCTATATATTTGCAATGAAGTTTAGTTCTTCCAGTTCAAGGCGTTTCCTGAAACATTCTCCTACCCGCCCAGGTATTGTTACGTTTAATCGGTGCTACTCCTAAATTACACCCTCCTAACAAACATGTATTGAAACGTAAAGTTTGATTGAATGGGCTAAAAATACACCCGCCTAACGGTTCGCGTTGAGTATGGAGGACTCGGCTACAAATACACCCTATTAACAGCCCATATATTGCCACGCTAAAAATACAGCCTGTATTGTAACGTTAAGTATGAAGGAACAGACACCCTCCTAACAGCCTATATATTGTCACGCTAAGAATGAGGGAATCGGCTGTACTCCCAAATATACACCCTCTTAACACCCCATGTATTGTTTCGTTAAACATGAAGAAATTGGCTAAAAATACACCCATCTAACAGTTCACGTTAAGTATGAAGGACTCGACTAAAAATGCACTCCTATATATTGTCACACTAAGTACGAAGGAATAGACTAAAATACAGTATTGTCAAGTGGGAAACACGCCACTCCACTAAAATGCCCCATCCGCCCTCCTTACAGTCCAAGTAATGTTGCTTCGCTATTCTCCTTTTAACAACCCAGGAAACTGTGCTACTCCAGTTCTGTTTAAAATTCCCGCCCCATTTTTGATCCAGGAAACTACTTCCCTAAATTTGCCCTGCTAACAGTCTAGGAAATACCGCCACTCTTAATTATGGCTTGTTATTTAACATAACGCAAAGGGATGGGAGGAACGGGTAGTAGGGATAACGTTCTTTGCGCAAGGAAAGTACACGTGATTGTGGACGTTTTTTTCCGGGGTCATGTAAAGTATGGCTACTCATTTTTGGACCCTTCTAACAGTTTATTTTGGGGACACGATACTCTACCTAACAATTCAAATTGCTTTGGGCAGAATAGTTTTTCGATCAATCCTCCAGCCCATATAAAACTAGAGGAAAGGGAAAAGGTAATGAACACAAGTGAAGCAGTCTCCAATAAAGTTTATTTCTTCAAGGCAGATTTGTTGCAGGCGAAACTGTTGTGCGATCATCACTGCGGCGCCAATTCTTCCGCTGCAACAAATAACGGATAATATATTTCCTCCTTTGCTTTCAACAGCGCCTGGGAGAACATGTGTACATTTTTAGGACGCCAATTTCTGAGGTTAAGCAAAAGATTAAGCATTCTGCAAGGCATTTATTTTGCGAAGTTTTGTTTATTTTTCTGACAGCATTTCTACTGGACCATTTTTCCTATCGCTATTTAAAACACGCCCACCCTCCTATCAGACCACCTCTTCCCCTGCGACGCTTTCCGGAAATAATTTTGGCATAAGGTAAACAATCACAGCAACCCCCGTGGTATCTTAGCCTTCCGGAAATTGCTTCTTACGGCAATGGATGGTCGAAAATGTAGTAGGTGTAACGTTCTTTGCGCGAGGAGGGAGTATAAATTTGAAGAAATGTATTGCTGCCCATTTTAACTTAAACACCCCATTTTCCCTTGCTCTGTTTCTTTTAACATCCCCCTATAAACCCCTTATAGATTTTTGTTTGGCTGCAACATACGAAGGTACCTGTAGGACTCGTCATCTGCAAAGAAAAATCTGCTGAGACTTGGACCGCGTCTTTGTCTAGTAACATGCACATCTAGGGAGCCCTTGATAAAGATAATAAAAATTGCAGCAAGTTTTTGCGTGGTATACTGTGCGTGTGAAATGAGGAACTCGACAGGAACCCTTAGTGATAATACCAATACGCACAGTTTCATTTCAAGCTAAACTCAGAGAAAGGCTCATGTCAGATGTTTGTTCACTCAAGGCTTGCTACATAAATGGGCTGTTATCTTGGAAGTCTATGCTATAGCTGAAATATCAATGAAGTTAAATTAAAAGCTTTGGACCAAACGTAAGCATGCCCCAAGGCGCTTGTCTACAAGTACAGCCCACAATATTATAATTCGCTGATCGTGATTCTAAATTGTAGCCATACTTTTGTAAGACGCCAGTATTGCTCAGAGATGTTCCCTTGTTTACCTGGCATAGTATGCGTTGAAACCTAATATAACAGCCAAAATAAGAGTTTTTAAACGAAAAACAAAATAAAATTACTTACGTAAAGCATTTTTTGCTTCTTATATCGAAAGTTGTCGGGCTTAAAGAGCACGGGAATTCTACGTTAGTATAACACAAATTAAGTTGACCAGCAAGTCTGTGCTGTCGCAATTGAAAAACTGTTTACCTTTCTTTTTTTTTTCTGATCGTAACATTCATTATTAGTCAAAACACATTAAAATATCCGCCCTCACAGTTTACACAGAAAGCGTCTCGTAGCATATTAAGAGCATTGCAATCCCCAGTCTTTTAATTGCTCATTAAAGTAATCACTGAATACGATAACATTAAGGAAAAATGTATTAATCATTCAGAATAAATAATTCTCACTTATGAATGTGCTACTAAACGAACTAACCCTATACGCGTCAACGCTAAAGAGCATTAAGGTTCATTAAAAATCACGTAATTGTAGTAAATAATCTCCATAAATGAATGCATTCCTTTGATAATATTAAGGCATCACACAAAATAGCATAAAAACTAGTATCATAATATACTCTAATTGCGTCTTTATTGTATACCTTGATGTACAACTTTTAAACCATTTAATTCAACTGATTTGAAGGGTGGCTAACTGACCTGATATTTAACTGACCTATATCATAATTTGATATGAAGGTGGGCGGAAAATTGCTTTTACAGGCAAAATATAAAAAATTAGCGAACGAGAATATGGCTGCCCTGCTTTGAAATATTATACGAAGTCGTCATATTCGAATAGGACTTTGGAAGGTACCAAGAATGTTCGGCAGAACTGCGAAGGAAAGAAATTTTACTATAATACGAACGAATAATAGTAGTATAGTAGTATAATAGTAGAATAACTTTTAAAAATCCAAACTATAACTAATTAAATATGTTATGACAGTGATAATTTAAATCATTTAATTCAACTGATTTGAAAAGAGTGGCTGGCTGACCTAATATTTAGTGCTTTGTATCATAATTTGATATGAAGGTGGGCGGAGAATTGCTTTTACAGGGAAAACATGAAAATTAGCGAACGAGAATATGACTGCCCTGCTTTGAAATATTATACGAAGTAGTCATGTTCGAATAGGACTTTGGAAGGTACCAAGAATGTTCGGTAGAACTGCGAAGCAAAGAAATTTTACTATAATACGAACGAATTCCTCTTCTAGCATAGAATAACTTTTAAAAATCCAAATTATAATTAATTAAATATGTTATGAGAGTGATAAGAAGCATGACACACTCACAAGCTAACTAATAAGACTATAGTATATTTTTTAAACATATTGGCTGTTTTTCTCCTTCAAAATAAATGTAAAATTTCTCTAATTAAGGGAACAAAATGGAAATCACGTTATTCTTAATATTAAAACACGAACCAATATTAATCAAATGAAATGTATGACCACTGGTTGGTTATTTTCTTAATAAATAATAGTGAAATTACTCTAATTAAAGGGATTCTTGGAATCTGAAAAGCACATTGTTCTTCTCATATTGAGATTAACCCCCCCTCCAAATGTATGACAGATAAAGATATAGTGTGTATATAATCATATTTATAAACTGAACCCTAGCGACATAAAGGAATCATGTATGTATTTAAGACGTAGTTCACATGTGTCAACTACTAAATAAAAAGTAAATATACATTTGATTTTCTGAATGAGCGTGCAAGAATAACATAGCTTTTATTAAATATGCATGCAGCCTATAAAAGAGAAATCACATTATAAAACACACAAAAATTGTGCATAACGCTATATACTATTAAATATAACGATATTTATGAACTGAGCCTTTGGAGGCATAAAGAAACATCGTATATTTCAGAAGTTTATACTACTAATTAAACGTAAAATAAACGATGGAGTTTATGAATGAGCGCCCTTGCATTTTCACAGTTGCCCATAATGATTTTGTTAAATATACATGCAGTCTAAATAATTTAATAATTCTTGATATTAAAACACAGAATGAAAAGTATGACCACCGATATTTAAACAGCCTTGTAGTTTCTCTTGTCTATAGTGAAATTACTCTAAGGGGAGCAAAATTAAAATTCTTGCAATCTGAAATCACATTTTTAGATTTCTTCAGATTAAAACACGAAATTAAATATATGATATTTAAACATTGGTTATATTTTCCGGTTTCTATAGTGAAATTACTCTACGAGGAACAAAATTTAAATTCTTGCAATCTCACAAAATAGAAATCACATTTCCTCCCGGTTATTGAGATTAGTTTATTAAATTAAATGTTTGACATATAAAGCTATATATGGTTGCATTTAATAATCATATATTTATATGATATATATTTAATTTCGTGTTTTAATCTGAAGAAATCTAAAAATGTGATTTCAGATTGCAAGAATTTTAATTTTGCTCCCCTTAGAGTAATTTCACTATAGACAAGAGAAACTACAAGGCTGTTTAAATATCGGTGGTCATACTTTTCATTCTGTGTTTTAATATCAAGAATTATAAAATTATTTAGACTGCATGTATATTTAACAAAATCATTATGGGCAACTGTGAAAATGCAAGGGCGCTCATTCATAAACTCCATCGTTTATTTTACGTTTAATTAGTAGTATAAACTTCTGAAATATACGATGTTTCTTTATGCCTCCAAAGGCTCAGTTCATAAATATCGTTATATTTAATAGTATATAGCGTTATGCACAATTTTTGTGTGTTTTATAATGTGATTTCTCTTTTATAGGCTGCATGCATATTTAATAAAAGCTATGTTATTCTTGCACGCTCATTCAGAAAATCATATGTATATTTACTTTTTATTTAGTAGTTGACACATGTGAACTACGTCTTAAATACATACATGATTCCTTTATGTCGCTAAGGGTTCAGTTTATAAATATGATTATATACACACTATATCTTTATCTGTCATACATTTGGAGGGGGGGTTAATCTCAATATGAGAAGAACAATGTGCTTTTCAGATTCCAAGAATCCCTTTAATTAGAGTAATTTCACTATTATTTATTAAGAAAATAACCAACCAGTGGTCATACATTTCATTTGATTAATATTGGTTCGTGTTTTAATATTAAGAATAACGTGATTTCCATTTTGTTCCCTTAAATAGAGAAATTTTACATTTATTTTGAAGGAGAAAAACAGCCAATATGTTTAAAAAATATACTATAGTCTTATTAGTTAGCTTGTGAGTGTGTCATGCTTCTTATCACTCTCATAACATATTTAATTAATTATAATTTGGATTTTTAAAAGTTATTCTATGCTAGAAGAGGAATTCGTTCGTATTATAGTAAAATTTCTTTGCTTCGCAGTTCTACCGAACATTCTTGGTACCTTCCAAAGTCCTATTCGAACATGACTACTTCGTATAATATTTCAAAGCAGGGCAGTCATATTCTCGTTCGCTAATTTTCATGTTTTCCCTGTAAAAGCAATTCTCCGCCCACCTTCATATCAAATTATGATACAAAGCACTAAATATTAGGTCAGCCAGCCACTCTTTTCAAATCAGTTGAATTAAATGATTTAAATTATCACTGTCATAACATATTTAATTAGTTATAGTTTGGATTTTTAAAAGTTATTCTACTATTATACTACTATACTACTATTATTCGTTCGTATTATAGTAAAATTTCTTTCCTTCGCAGTTCTGCCGAACATTCTTGGTACCTTCCAAAGTCCTATTCGAATATGACGACTTCGTATAATATTTCAAAGCAGGGCAGCCATATTCTCGTTCGCTAATTTTTTATATTTTGCCTGTAAAAGCAATTTTCCGCCCACCTTCATATCAAATTATGATATAGGTCAGTTAAATATCAGGTCAGTTAGCCACCCTTCAAATCAGTTGAATTAAATGGTTTAAAAGTTGTACATCAAGGTATACAATAAAGACGCAATTAGAGTATATTATGATACTAGTTTTTATGCTATTTTGTGTGATGCCTTAATATTATCAAAGGAATGCATTCATTTATGGAGATTATTTACTACAATTACGTGATTTTTAATGAACCTTAATGCTCTTTAGCGTTGACGCGTATAGGGTTAGTTCGTTTAGTAGCACATTCATAAGTGAGAATTATTTATTCTGAATGATTAATACATTTTTCCTTAATGTTATCGTATTCAGTGATTACTTTAATGAGCAATTAAAAGACTGGGGATTGCAATGCTCTTAATATGCTACGAGACGCTTTCTGTGTAAACTGTGAGGGCGGATATTTTAATGTGTTTTGACTAATAATGAATGTTACGATCAGAAAAAAAAAGAAAGGGAAACAGTTTTTCAATTGCGACAGCACAGACTTGCTGGTCAACTTTATTAAAAACTCTTATTTTGGCTGTTATATTAGGTTTCAACGCATACTATACCAGGTAAACAAGGGAACATCTCTGAGCAATACTGGCGTCTTACAAAAGTATGGCTACAATTTAGAATCACGATCAGCGAATTATAATATTGTGGGGCTGTACTTGTAGACAAGCGCCTTGGGACATGCCTATGTTTGGTCCAAAGCTTTTAATTTAACTTCATTGATATTTCAGCTATAGCATAGACTTCCAAGATAACTGCCCATTTATGTAGCAAGCCTTGAGTGAACAAACATCTGACATGAGCCTTTCTCTGAGTTTAGCTTGAAATGAAACGGTGCGTATTGGTATTATCACTAAGGGTTCCTGTCGAGTTCCTCATTGCACACGCACAGTGTACCACGCAAAAACTTGCTGCAATTTTTATTATCTTTATCAAGGGCTCCCTAATTGTGCATAATACTAGACAAAGACGCGGCCCAAGTCTCAGCAGATTTTTCTTTGCAGATGACGAGTCCTACAGGTACCTTCGTATGTTGCAGCCAAACAAAAATCTATAAGGGGTTTATAGGGGGATGTTAAAAGAAACAGAGCAAGGGAAAATGGGGTGTTTAAGTTAAAATGGGCAGCAATACTTTTCTTCAAATTTATACTTCCTCCTCGCGCAAAGAACGTTACACCTACTACATTTTCGACCATCCATTGCCGTAAGAAGCAATTTCCGGAAGGCTAAGATACCACGGGGGTTGCTGTGATTGTTTACCTTATGCCAAAATTATTTCCGGAAAGCGTCGCAGGGGAAGAGGTGGTCTGATAGGAGGGTGGGCGTGTTTTAAATAGCGATAGGAAAAATGGGCCAGTAGAAATGCTGTCAGAAAAATAAACAAAACTTCGCAAAATAAATGCCTTGCAGAATGCTTAATCTTTTGCTTAACCTCAGAAATTGGCGTCCTAAAAATGTACACATGTTCTCCCTGGCGCTGTTGAAAGAAAAGGAGGAAATATATTATCCGTTATTTGTTGCAGCGGAAGAATTGGCGCCGCAGTGATGATCGCACAACAGTTCGCCTGCAACCAAATCTGCCTTGAAGAAATAAACTTTATTGGAGACTGCTTCACCTGTGTTCATTACCTTTTCCCTTTCCTCTAGTTTTATATGGGCTGGAGGATTGATCGAAAAACTATTCTGCCCAAAGCAATTTGAATTGTTAGGGAGAGTATCGTGTCCCCAAAATAAACTGTTTGAAGGGTCCAAAAATGAGTAGCCATACTTTACATGACCCCGGAAAAAAACGTCCACAATCACGTGTACTTTCCTTGCGCAAAGAACGTTATCCCTACTACCCGTTCCTCCCATCCCTCTGCGTTATGTCAAATAACAAGCCATAATTGAGAGTGGCGGTATTTCCTAGACTGTTAGCAGGGCAAATTTAGGGAAGTAGTTTATTGGATCAAAAATGGGGCGGGAATTTTAAACAGAACTGGAGTAGCACAGTTTACTGGGATGTTAAAAGGAGAATAGAGAGGTAACATTACCTGGACTGTAAGGAGGGCGGGTGGGGCATATTAGTGGAGTGGCGTCTTTCCAACTTGACAATACTGTATTTTTAGCCTATTCCTTCGTACTTAGCGTGACAATATATGGGAGTGCATTTTTAGTCGAGTCCTTCATACTTAACGTGAACTGTTAGATGGGTGTATTTTTAGCCAATTTCTTCATGTTTAACGAAACAATACATGGGGTGTTAAGAGGGTGTATATTTGGGAGTACAGCCGATTCCTTCATTCTTAGCGTGACAATTTATAGGCTGTTAGGAGGATGTCTGTTCCTTCATACTTAACGTTACAATACAGGCTGTATTTTTAGCGTGGCAATATATGGGCTGTTAATAGGGTGTATTTGTAGCCGAGTCCTCCATACTCAACGCGAACCGTTAGGCGGGTGTATTTTTAGCCCATTCAATCAAACTTTACGTTTCAATACATGTTTGTTAGGAGGGTGTAATTTAGGAGTAGCACCGATTAAACGTAACAATACCTGGGCGGGTAGGAGAATGTTTCAGGAAACGCCTTGAACTGGAAGAACTAAACTTCATTGCAAATATATAGCTTTATGTGCCTCGCTTTTGGAGACATTTAGGATGTTGAATTAAACTCAACACTTAATAAATAACTTCCTTACTCGTCCACCAATCATCAGAGAGGAGAGTAATGCATGATAGTAGCCTTTGATGATGAACATGTATTTTACAATAGTGACTCAGTCAATCAGAGAGCAATCCTCTTATACTGACAAATTCACAATGGCTCTTTAAACTCTTTAAACCTGGTAGCATTAATTTTATTAGAGCATTTGTTTTCCACATAAACACTGTAAGCAATATCTGTATAATATAACATTAATTTTTCCCAATACACTTGTTATCCAATCGTCTGATGTTAAACCTCCACACGCAAATAATAACAAGCTTTTCCAATGTCAACTTTTGAGACTGCTTCACATTTAGTCATTATTAAACTCTACCTACAATGAAAATATTCTAAAAGAAGTGGGGATGCGATCAATGTGGTATGAGGGAAAGATTGAGAAAAGATTTTTGGAAAGAGATAATAATAAGAGTTAAGGATATTGAAATTGAGGAAATATTAGCAAATCGTAATAATAAGAAAATTCTGAAATTATATAAACATGGGTAAGAAAGAGAAAGATATAATGAAATTTGCGATAAGGATGGAAGGGAAGGATTTAAAACAGCAGTAATAAACTTGAGGAAATATTAGCAAATCTTAATAATAAGAAAATTCTGAAATTATATAAAAATGGGTAAGAAAGAGAAAGATATAATGAAATTTGCGATAAGGATGAAAGGGAAGGATTTACAACAGCAGTAATAAACTTAAGTGGGATAAAAACGAATTTATCAAGGGGAATATATCCTATGTGTCGAGAACCAAGTCATTGTATTTAGGAATGTAAACAAACTAAGTTTTTGGAGGGAACAGTTCCTTTTGAAAAGCAGAGACAGTAGAATTCTAAATTTAAATTATAAAAAAGATTAAGATACTGGGAAAATACATAGGCAAGGTGAGGAAGGTGATAGGGGTAAAAAGTTTAGGAAATGAGCGAGAGAAATGTTAGATAAGAAAGGAGGAAGAAAAGAGTAGGGGGAGTTAGATACTTGGTATCCGGTAAGCAGGATTCTTAGGTTGTTAATGTGCATAAGATCCAAAGGAAAGCAACTCTCAAAGATAGATTGATAGTGAATTTTTATACGGGATTATTAGTGTAGAAATTATAATTATAGTGTTACAATGTAGGTCAAGTATGTTAATTTGTTAAATATGTTTACTATAAAATAAATAAAAGTGTTTTTTGTAATATTTATGAATGCTGTATATGAACCTGGGACTTCAGGAAATTCCAGTGAATGATCACTGATGAGCCAAAGTTCAAGGTAAAAATTTGAAAGGTTTATGTAGAGATATTGTTGTAAATAAATTCATTTAATGAAGGATTAAGAAGCATTTACAATCGAGGAGAGATCGTGTAGCAGCTGCGAGCTTCGAGACCTTACCCAGGTAAGGCAAGCACATGTGTCGGTTGTAACCTTTAACAACAGATACTTTTTTGCAAAGTGTAGTTCAAAATATATATTTTAGAATAGTAAAGTTTTGAAAAATAAAATTGATCAGGAAACAGAAAGTCACAAAATTGCGAACTGGTAGAGAGGCAAGAAGACAAGTAATATCTTTATTTACTGCACTGTTAAGTGCAACAAAAATAGTATTTTATATTTTCCACTGGCATTATAATGTAGGGCAATGAAAACAAGGCATGCCTTACCTCCACATCACTTAAACTATCAGCAGCCTTTGAGAACTGCCCAAAGGGACCGCCAATCATCGGGAAGAAGCCTACCTCTTCCTTTTGTTGGTCACCAAAATTGGGCTGTTAATTCCTTTATACTTAACGTGACAATACCTGGTTTGTTAAGCGTTGGCTGTTAGAGGATGGTCACCACAAATTCAAATAGATCTTTAAAAGGTAAATAATGTATAATTAATCACAAAATAAATTATCAGCAGCGTTTGCAGGCTGCCCAAAGGGGCCGCCAATCATGGGAAAGGAAGCCTACCTCATTCCTTTCCTCACCAAAATTGGGCTTTCAATTCCTTTATACTTAACGTGACAATACCTGGTCTGTTAAGCGTTGGCTGTTAGAGGTTGGTCACCACAAATTCAAATAGATCTTTAAAAGGTAGATAATTGCAACAAATACTGCAGTGTGTTATATTTTACAGCTATTGCTATGTAGGTCAACGAAAACAAGTCTTGCCTTTCCTCCATACATCGCTTCTTAAAGGCATGCAACTTTGTTTCACTTCACGCTCGTATAATTGATTACTCTAAAGGCATTGAATGAAAGCTTCTTTTGCAACGCATGTGGTAATTGATTGTAAGAGGGACGCTTGCCATCTAATATTAATGCTTATCAATTGCCGCCGTAAGAGTATTAGTCACCAAATTGATTTTTAAATAATTAATAACAAAATAAACTAGCAGCAGCATTTGGAGGCTGCCCAAAGGGGTCACCAATCATCGGGGAGAGGGAAGCCTTACTTCAAAATTGAACTTTTAATGCCTTAGCGTGACAATACCTGGTCTGTTAAGGGCTGACTCTCTGAGGTTGATCACCAGAAATTCAAATAGATCTATAAAAGATAGATAATCACAAAATAAATTAGCAGCAGCC
The DNA here is from genome assembly GCA_030762175.1 of Metallyticus violacea. Classification (NCBI taxonomy): domain Eukaryota; kingdom Metazoa; phylum Arthropoda; class Insecta; order Mantodea; family Metallyticidae; genus Metallyticus; species Metallyticus violacea. The sequence goes on along the minus strand of CM060831.1, from coordinate 92,880,121 downwards.
TCTGGCGGGGGGGGCTTTAAAAAGATGGCGGATGACCAGTTAAATCATGGTCTGGCGGCTGCCCAAAGGAATTTGAATTTCCCGCCAGAAGCATTCTGATTGGCTGGTGGGAGGTCACGTGACCAGAATGGAGCCATCTGATTGGCGGACTCAAGAGCCCCTATTACTACTCCCAGGAATGGTGACACAATTTTGTTCACTTCAGTGCTGAAATATGCACACACTATCAAAAACTTCCTAACTGCTTTATCAGTTGATTTGTTTATGATAATGCTACACCTTTTGTTACCATATCTAACATTAACTGGTCAACAAAGTGACAAGTACATTTATAATTCATTCAAGCTTTGTTTGGCGCTTGGCTAAGCTACACAAATATGTTTATTTGTAGTTAGATACTTTTTTAATTCATGCAGTTTAGCCATTTCAGATTTACAAAATTTGCAAAACGCTTTTATTCTGTCGGCGGGAACAGTCTTTGAATTATTTAATGTTCACCCATTCTAATGTATAGCTCTGTAGTTTTGCATATTATTTGCTAATAAAATTTTTGCTGAAACACACTCACCCAATAAACTATGTTATAAAATTATAAAAAATATTTGTTATTTTACTTCCCTAATCACCACTCTGTCTAGTAATACTCTTGCTCCCTTTAAGCATAATGAATACCAGTATTGCCAATGCTTATTAATAAACACCAGAGATGCCAATGCTTGTTCATAAAAATTCCCACCCAAAATCGTCAAATTAGCCGATTTTGCTTTAAAATTTCCTCCGTTTCACACATAATTGCAGCGAAGTATACATATAAGATAAATGAACACAAATTATATGATATGCTAAAAATTAAACCTTATTCGTTTACCTAATCGGAATTTCCTGGCGCTGAGCGAAACCATACACTGCCCAACATATTTCTCATCGATTCGGAAAACACACACGCACACACACACACACACACACACCGCCACGGGTGGCCGAGGTCGCTAAGGCACGGACTCGTGAGCGGGAGGTCTGCGGTTCGAATCCCGCCAGGACCGTCCTCCCTGACTGGGGTTTTTTCCAGGTTTTCCTCAGTCTTCATAACTGGCAAATGCCGGGGAGGTACCTAAACTTAGGCCTGGAACGCTTCCTTCCTTTAAAAAAAAAAAAAAAAAAAAAAAAAAAAAAAAAAAAAATCCTTTCCCAATTTATCATTTCCTCTCATGTATCATCAGTGTCCACCGCCTGTGGTGCCTCAGTAGTAAAAACGGGCGTTAAACACTACTCAAAAAAAAAAAAAAAAAAAAACACACACACACACACACACACACACTCCCTTGGCTTCTATGCTCTCTTTTGCAACCGTCAACGTTATTATTATTATTATTATCATTATTATTATTATTATTATTATTATTATTCCAATCTTCAGCCTATTCCTATGAGCGGTTTTAAGTTATCAGAGTATTAAAAACTCGTTCAACCGAGGCAAAGGAAAAGGTAAGACATAGGAGAAGGAAGATGACCATTTGGAAATTTGGAAACATTGGAAGATTGGCTGTAGGTTTTATATCAATACTAATCAGCAGGTTTATATGTATCAAATCTAAGTTTTTCAGCTCCAGTATGGCATGATTTTTCCATTCGGAATCCAGTTGCTGACAGTAGATTACTTTCTTTAAAGCAGGGAACTTATTTATTGCAGGGAGCAAGGATTTAACAGAGAAGGGTGGGCTATGTTAGGTTCAACTATTGAAATGATTTCAAAAATAGAATCTGAGAAGTCATGCTTTTTACTGATCTATGATACACAAGCTCTACATAGAAATCAAGCAACTTTTCAGAAAGAAATTCATATCCTCGCTGTACTTCAGTGTTGCTTTTGAGTCGTGCAAATTTTTCATGGGCTGCAATGCCCAAGTATGTTATACAATCCAACGAAGTATCCAGGATTTGCATAATCTAACAGCAAAATTTGAGTTTTTTAATAATATCAATTTTAATAAAATTAGAACACTGATATTCTTTCCAGCTTTTAAACAAATTCCCGCGGAATTTAACTATTGGAATGGCACCCATGAAACGATTTTTGAACATTTTCTTAAAATCTCCATAGATTCTACCTACTAGGCACCGAAAATGATAATGAATATATATGGTGTGTGTATGTGCGGGCGCGCGCGCGCGCAAGTTTGTTAATGCTCTAGATGTCGCAATTTTTATTTTTTCTGAATGAAACTTGTCATACCATCAATTTGTAGAGTTCGTGAACTAGTAAGTTTGGACCATTGGGGTATCGGTGTTAACCTATAGCGAAAATGGTTTACAAACTTTAAAAATCACTTTAGCGGCCGCAATTTTTGCTATTCTCACAGATACTAGGTATACTTTTTTAAAATAAATTACTAAATGTAGTTTCTAACAATGAGGGCAATCGGGCAATTAGGAGTGAAGATATACCTGAAAACCGAGTAGGGATAAAGCGAAATTTAAAAATCGCTCCAGCAGCCGCTTTTAAATTATTTTAAAGGAAACTCGGTATATACCATTGAAATAAAGTAATAAAAGAGTTTCTGAAAATTATTGAAACCGAATTATTAGGAGGAGATATTTACCTGAAAACGAAAATTGAAAATCGCTCTGGCGACAACAATATTTCCTTCTTGAAAACAAAACTCGGTATATGCTCTTAAATAAAATAAAACAATTGGTTTCTAAAAATGAGGGAAAATGGAATCTTAGGAGTACGGATATAATTAAAACCCGAAATTTAAAAAGCGCTTTTGCGTTTAATTTTCTCTCTATGGTTTCAAAATGAAATAATAAATGAACACAATTTATAAACTGTATTTATAACAATGCATATGTTTCATATTTAACAAAATTGTAGTCCTGAAGATAGCAAATGTAAAATATGAAATCTGACATGTGTTTGGGAATTATATTTGTATGTTACAGTGCTGTGTAAAAATCTTCAGAAAACATTTGCGATTGATGTTTTTACTACAATAATATTTGAATTAAATTTCAAAGCTAATGAAAATCAATGAAACGTTCAATTGTGTATTTTGATTATGTATATTTTCTTAGTACATTGTAATTGTTTTTAAATAGTAAATGTTTTTGTTTTATTGAAACATATGCCCATCGTCTTGTTAAATACGCAATGTGACTAGAAATTTTCAGCCATTTCCCTTTATTTTATTGAATGCAAAAATGATATCAAGGACTCAGTCAAAAAACATGGTTGCATTAAAAAATATGTAAAATACCTACACAGGATAGCTTTATCTTACGACGGTCATACGTTTAATTTAATTAATAGCATACAAATATTTTGTGGAATTATCTAAATAATAATAATAATAATAATATAATAATAATAATAATAATAATAATAATAATAATAATTCTAAAAATTGTAGTCTCTTTTGCAACACTTATAGATTGCAAGAATCCTAATTTTATTCCTCTAATACCACAAGTAATGGCATAACTTATTTCGTTTCATTAATTAATAAAACCATAATTTGGATTTTATATTTTTTTTTAAAATCACTCCACTAGATGAGGAATTCACTTAGTTTACGCAACTAATGGATGACGGATTTTTTCTACTTCTGACTTTAATTACGAAGGAGAGGGACTTCACTTTTAAAAAAAACATTGGATTCTATAAGTTCGCGCAAAACATGACGCGAATTCCAAATAAGCCAAAGTAATAGCGTTAGTCATAGCTGAAAGCTTACGAATCTGTAGTAGCAGATTTCCTCGGTATTCTTTAAGTGCTCCAGTACCCCATCAACGCCCAAATTAAGAGACAAGTAGATAGGATATTGTGTATTTCAGTATGAAAACCGCTTGAAATTCTTTAAATGTATCCCTCTCTACTACTAAAACCTGTACTGAAATGAGAACCTAAGTTACTCAGCTCTTCTTCAACGCTTCTTGCAAGTTTTAAGCATGCTTCTGAAGCACAGACATGAACCAAGTGATATGAACATTTAACACATGCTACATGTGGGAAATCTTTCTTTAGGCTTGAAAAAAACTTAATGATGGTCAACCATAACATTTGTTGTATCCGAGCTAACACCAACGAAATTCTTCTTCTTCCTTTTCTCATTTCGCGCTACAATCTGGATGAGCCTTGGCCAACAGCGGCGACAGTGCATCTTCTACCACCGTCTTGCGACTTCATTGATAGAGGGCAGTATCGCCTATCACGCGGCTATATAACCAATGGGATTATGAAGATTAATGTTGTTTGATTTTAAAAAATGCATCATTGCCTTGTACAGAGTATCAGCAGTACTTCAAACATATAATGATAATGACTAATTTTTTCTGCCCTGAATCCGTAACAAAATACACAATTGTTAATGCTCTTTGTTTTATAACACTTAACACTTAAATAAATCGTTTGAAGAACGTACCCGTAAGTCCCAGTTTAACTTAACTTAACATTTAACCCAGTGACTCTGAAAATGGCTTCCCTAAGACAATCTTCATAACTTTCGTAGATTTGGTACGTTTTAAGGCAATCTTCTGGGCGATTTTTGAGTCTGAAAAGACGTCCTTACAAAGAGGAATCAACGTATTCAAGTACTGAATAGTAAATTATTGGCAGCAATAAGTGCTGTTCATTGAATTTCTGCTCTCTTTGCATCGCCGGCATTACTACGTGTGTAGTTCAGTATTGATAGAATCATTGGAACGAATAACAGACTAAAGTCTCCTTTATCAATCATGAGGATTGTTGCAGAAATACAAGAAGACCTGTATACATTCTCTCTCTCTCAACCAGCTTTCGAAGCTTTGGACTTCTTCGTGAATATTCAACGAAGTTTTTTTTAAGGGTGGAACGTTTCCTTCCTTTACTAAACATCCTTTTCCAATGTATCATCTCGTCTCACATATAGGCATATTTCTATGTTTTTTCTAAAAAGGCGATAAAAATTAAAATATGGCAAAATTGTATATTAATAAGACAAACAACGATTTCATATTTGACCTATAACTAAACCAGTATATAAAAAACTGTAATTTCTTGCCTAAAAGTAGAATTCTAATATCTGTCTACCAGGCCGGTAAAGTTGTTACACAGTCAGAATTTTCAAGTCAAAGTAGTATAACTGATTTCTCGCCCGGGGTATTATTTACGAACATACGTAAAAGTGACATAAGATCCGTTTGTTCTAAATATTATTTAACGAAGTTGTTTTGTAACAGTTTATCCTAATTGAACATGAAAATAATAAAATAATATTAACGTCTTATGTTAGAGAAAGAGATAACTGAGACAGCTAATAGTTTTGTTTTTATTTTTTCCGTGGTGAAATTAGTCAAATATGAATTCATTTAATTATTTAATTCATAGTTTTTAGTTATGTATGGCCCATACACATTTATAGAATGTGGCTATCATTTTTTATGTGTGGCATTAGTCTCGTAAAAAATAATCGGGAAAGAAAAGGTTATGGTTTCAAAGTTCATTGATGAAGTTCCAAATTTACTTTCAACTTGGTGACACAATCAATGAGTGGAACGGATCGTCTAACAGCAACAACTTTTAGTAGCGAGATATCGACAAAGAAGAAACAATAGATAACATAAAACATCTGCTTAGATATCCACCTCCAGTGAATGACTTCTGAGAAGAAATGTGCGAGGAAATTCAACATCCTAATGGTGACTGAAAATTAAGCATATTTTCTGTCAAGTCTTCCTATTACACATTATTTGGGGTAGATAGAGCAAACATTCCCATATTTGTTTGTTTTATATGTTTCTTTCATTAATAAATTGTAAATCTACTGTTCACAATGCCCCATCTATTTTAATAGTGAACTTTAATTTTCTTTCTTAAATAAACCCTCAAATTATGATTGGAAATCTAATCACAAAATGTTCAACAGTATATAGGGGCAAATTTTGCCAAATATATTTATTTTATATCTATATAACAACATTCTTAAGAAGTCCAAATATTTAAATAATCTGTGCCGGAAAACAAACATATACTGTAATATTGAAACCACACAACAGTTCTTTGTTTGTCCTGTAAAGTTTAAATATAATACTCATAACGTTTACCCTTTCTACATAATGTGCATTAAATACTATCGCATCTTATGTTTTCTACCATTAACCAGGCAAACTGCATTACTGTTATTGTGTTTGCATCTGAACAGGATAAAAATAACTCCGTTAGATGTGAATGAAAAAGAAATTTATTATCAATAATATTGCAATTATTTACTTTACAGTAATACATTATCTTACGAACTTCTGACTACTCCCTTAAGAATCTGTTCTTTCTTGTGGGTTTACAGATTTTACAACAATTTTTAGTAGAATGTCAATTATATGAAAGTCGTTTATCCGCACTCCATTTGAACCTTTTGTTTATGATATGTGTGGCAAAACATACAATTATACAATATGTAATACTCCAACCCCATTTGTAGCAAGGAACTGGGAAATAATGCGATTATAATGTATTTAAGTTGATAGTTTCATTTTCTAACTTTTGTTTGTATTTTTATTTCTTTGTTTGTTACAGAGCTAGTGTTAAAGTCAAACTGTAAGATTTAATTACCAAACGGGGTGGTTCCGGTGAATTTCATCATTATGATGAAATGAATGAAGACGTTTATAATAAATGGCTAAACGAATGTCTCATACCAAATCAGCCATCTGGGTGCATTGTTGTTTTAGATTATCATCTCATCTCACAGTACAAGAAATAAAGTATCAACAGTGGCCTCTAAACAATTTGACATAATTTCATGGTTAAAAAATCAAAATCTCACTGCAGACTCAGATTTAACTATACATGAATTAATAGAAATAGTTTATCAAAATAATCTGCAACCTGTACACAAAATGGAAAGGATTTTGAAAGAACACGGATATATTGCACTAAGGCCATGCGACTTAAGGAAATCGAACATGTTTGGAATTTGGGAAAACAAAAAATAGCATTTAAAATATTTGTTCTATTTCCCTGCCTGTTTTAAAACGAATGATTGCACAAGAGTTAAGTGAAATCAGCAAAGAAGACTACGTATAAAATGCTGCCGATCTGTTAAACATGCCGAGAAAGATTATTGGCGTGCGGCGTGTTAATGGAAGAGGAAATTGAAAGGATTATAATAAACGTACGTATTGTGAGTAGTGAGTAGTGATGAAAAGAGTGATGAAAATGAGACGGATTATGAAGGGAAGATAGCAGGATAAGGCAGTTCAACTAGATAAACAAATGAAATTGAAACCGTTGCTTCGTATATACATTCACTTCTGGATTAAGCTGTTTATCTATATTACAGAAATAAACATTCAATCGTGATGTTGGGAATTATAATTTAATACCTTTCTAACAGTTGAATTTTTTATGATAAGACTTCCAATCTCAAGCTGACTCACCACACAGAAATATGAGCGCTGCATTCACCACACACAGGTGATAAATTTATCGTTGGTAAAAAATGCTTCCACAAACAATTATAAAATGGAAATATTCTCTAAAACGATTTTACACTGTTTACATTAAAGTATACTTGACATTTTTTAGAATACTAGTAATATTTTAAATTTGAATTATATAATACACACATTAATTAAAAAAAACCAATGGAAGTTGCACAACGAGAGCATTAGTAAGTTAGCCTGTGCTCATGTGCTCACGGACTTGGTATAACATATAGTTTACAAGAACATTGAGTCTGGTACTGTAAACACTCAGGAGTATGTCCATTAGACTTTTTACTGTACCATACGGTTAATGGTTTCCAAATGCATCTCCGTTTGTGGATTTAAGTATATCTATAACTGTCACGATGTTTACAATAATATTTACTACACTTATTTACGCAGTATTTCAATCCATAACCTCTTATCTCATCTCACGTATGCCGAGAAGACAATACTACAGGTGTATTTTGCTAAAAAGGATTTTTTTAATGATTTATTTATGGACGCTCTTTAACAGCTCAGGTCATCAGCGTCCCATTCAACTCAGGGCGTGAAATGGCCGATAAATTTTGCTCAGAGGCCTCTCTTTCAGGCTTGAGGTTCTTTTTCGTGCCGTAAATGTACGACACGGGACCCACGGCTTTACTTCCCTTCCGAAGGAAGCCATACTTAGGATTTTTACGCCCCGAAAAAAATCCATCGGTCCTGGCCGGGTTCGAACTCGCGATCTTGGGTTTAGGAGGCAAGTATGGTAACCACTACACCACCAGGACCGACAAAACTAAACAGGAGATTCATGTAGTTGCTGCAATATGTATTTCAAAAACGAGATGCTATGATTCATACACTTGATAAATCCTGGCTTACTTTTATACCAAAAACTTGATCACTGTATATGTGCAACCCATTTTAATTTTAATCAATGAGGTTGAGTTTTATACTGTCATGCCAACCCATCTTGGTTTACAGCCAATGAGATTGGTTTTCTTCATCTTCTTGCCCCAAGAAAATACCAGTAGAAAAAGCATTTAAACAGGAATTCTTAAAAACATGAAAAAACGCATGTAACAGGCCATGGGGTTGGATGTCCTTTAACAGGCTACCCCCATGGAAAATCCATAACAGGCACAAAAATACCTGGCATTAGGCGTTAAACAAGGGAAAAAAATTTGAATTTGAAAAACATGGGATTTTTTTTAACAGGATGAGCCAGAGAGGAAACAATAACAGGTAAAAAAATACCTGACCCTGGGGAGGAGGAAAGCTTAAGGCAGAGGGCGACTGGATAGGTTGAAACATGTTTGAAGTGAAAAACATACACCAACATAACTAACAGCTCACACTCAGTCGACAGAGTCAGAGGTAGAAATACCCCGTTACAGTTGGTCTAGGGTATGCTATTTTATATTTCTGTCCCCAACAAATTTTTAAATTTACACAGTGGAGACCTAAAAGTTGTTTTTCCAGTCGTAACAACATTTTTGCATTTTATCAATTTTTATGTTTTTTATCAATGTCTTGTGCATTTTATCAGTAATTTTATTTTAGCAATGTAATTTGTATTTTATCAACATTTTTGCAATTTATCAACGTCATTTGTATTTTAATAATGTCATTTGCAGTTTAATAATGTTATTTGTATTTTATCAATGTCATTTGCATTTTGTCAATGCCATTTGTATTTTATCATTGTTGTTTCCATTTTATCTATATCATTTGCATTATATCTACATATTTTGCATTTAATGAACGTTATTGGCACTTTGTCTGTGATTTTTGCTTTTAATCAATGTTTTGCATGTTTAACAAGGTCTATGGTTTTTTAAAAAAATAGTTTCGTATAATTACTCATAATAAAGGAACTGTTCATTTATCCATACCCCCAAAGGGCGACATTCAATAAAATCCCAAAGGTCAACCAACAAAAACTTTTGAAACTAGAATTCCAAATATATATATAGGATGTTTAAAATGATGACACCAATTTGAGGGCGAAATCACAAGCTATAAGAAGCAAAACAGTTCCAATATGAATGACTAGTGTTTAACACCCGCTTTTGCTAGAGAGGCACCACAGGCGATGGAAACTGATGATACACGAGATGAGATTATATATTGGGAAAGGATCAAGGGTCCGCAAATTAATTGTTTACGAGAGAATGAAATTGTTTCTTTTTTGTTTCGTTTTTGTTTGGGGCCTCGATGAACCGATAATCTGAATACTGTAAATCAGCAACATTCGTGCTTCATATACATGTCGCATTGTTCCCCTACTCTTATCCTCATTGCTTAAGCCTTAGTAATAAGCAAAAACCAAACAATTGATAAATGGTTGCTATGTATATTGCAAATTAAGGTTATGTGCCTATCATGAATGTATGAAAAGATTTATAAACATGGTAAGGAAATACAGTAACGTAGAATACGCCGACATGCACTTCACGTATGGTAATGCAAAGATGGTTAGATAGAGGAGGACCTGTACCGTGGCCTGCCATATCACCGGATTTAAATTCTTAGGATTTTTGTGTATGGGGTTATGCAAAGAGCCTAATTTATACAACAGACATCACTACATGTGAAGAATTGCAACGTCGGATTGTAGATGGCTTCCAAACAATGAATAATGATCCAGGATTACCCAAACGCATTAGCAGGTCTTTGTGGAGAAGACTACAGAGTTATATTCAAGGCATAGTCAGCATTTGGAACACGTGCTTTAAAAGTCTTCACTTGATGTTCATCAGTACTGTAATTAGCACAACTTCCCTGTTGTTGAAACAAGTTTCTTGGTGTATATTCAGTTACATTTCTGCGCTGTTGAAGTTCAAAGTTATGAGTTTTACTGCCTCTGTATTGATAAATGAAATAAAACTGTTGCTGCTTTAGTGGGAATCGGCCCTTACATATTCAGTATCCATGCGCTTCAGTGGCGGCCCCAACCAACAAAATAAATGCCATTATCTCATAAACGGTTAATTTGTGGACCCATGTTTACTGGTACTTTTTGTGTCTTTTAGCTTGTATTTCTCACGGGTAATTTATTATCATCATTTTTTAAACATCTTGTGTATACATTGTTTTACCCACTGTAGAATTTTTGCATTCTCTGTAGCGTACAGTATTGCAAGAAAGCATGTGATCAGCATATCACGCGGCGGTTTGATCAGAGACTCCTCTATCAGTCAGTTTCCCAATCGTCCTCATGAGGCTGGGTGGATACCGTTGCAAACCTTCTAATTTTTGGTTTACTGCCGCCATATTGGTGTTATCATTTCCCTAACTTTTCCTGTTTCTTGATTTTTCTAGTTCTTCTTGAATTCCCTTGTGTTGTTTAAAGTTATAGTTTCTAATTTATCTTTTCTCCATCTTCTGTGCTGAACAATCCATTATAATATTCATGCCATTTTTGTATTTATATTGGATTTATTTGTACGTTATGTCTCTCATCTGATTTGAGACTTTTGAAAATTTTGTATCCAAACCTTTGTGATCTTGTGACACCCCTTTCAATTTGTTTGACTAACATCCCCCAACTACCTGTTTACTTAGCTACCTTACTCTTCTCATTTTATACTATGTGTAATCATTTGTGTATTTCGTGAATAGATATTTTCCGTGCTACGCTGTATTATCTTGAATAGCTTTTGCTAACTCCTCCGTCCATATTTTTAATCTATGATTTTTCCTTCGAATCCGTATACTAAGTACTTCTGGACTATTTTTAGAACATCGTTTTTTTATCCAACCAATCTTCATTTATATCCACTTTTCCTTTTATTCTCCAAATATGATTCCAGTATGAATTAATACAAGTTTTGGATTCTTTCTGTTTCCAATAATTGATTATTAAATTTTGGTTTTTAAATGTGTGCTATTTTGATTTTTTCTTTATATATTTTTGGGATATTGAATTACACTTTGTACTAACAAATGATAGCTATCTATGTCTGGTCCTCTAAAAACGCTCGCATCTCTTACATAAACTTTTAATCTGGCATTTACTATTACATAATCAAATCATAAATCTTTGACCTCTTTCCACAAGGATGTACCTGAGAATTCTTTATGATTATAAAAGATATTCGTTATGCGCAACTTATTATGTGTACAGAAATCTATAAGTATTTTCCCATAATGGCTTATTACAGGTTCTCCGAATATGCCCGCAGTATCTTTTATTAGTGAGTTGCCTACCCGGGCATTAAAATCACCTCCTATTATCAATTAATCCGACTTGTTTACTTGATCTTGTCCTTTATAAAACTTAATCGTTTCTTCGTGGTTTCCTTCATTTAGGCCCTATATGCAGAATAGAGTAAGTGATAACTACCTGTTCTGAATCTTAAGCACAATATTCTACTAGATATGCACATATATGAGTTTATTTTTTTCCTAAGCTTCTTTCTTATTAATATTGCAACTCCTATTGCAGCCCTCTTTGATTGATCCACTCCACAGTAGACGTGATCATGTTCTCATATTTTCATCAAGCCTTTTCCATTCTTCCATTGGTTCCTGATGCACACAGAATATCTATTTTATGTTCATTTAGTTCTTCTGTGACCTCTTCTAATGTGCATGTTATACCCTTGTTTTTTCATATTCCAAATTATATATTTCAATTAATTTTGTCCTCCTTGGCCGTTATCAGTTTTAACTGTCCGTCTACTCCTAGTCGTTGCTTGCTGAGTAAGTTTGTTTCCCATGTAAGGGCTACCACCCTTCGCACATCCCCGTACCGGAGGGCTAGGTTTTTTGATCAGGGTTTTCTCCCTGATAGTAAGCTTGCTTTACGCATAGCTTAGGAGCGTTCCCTACCCCGCCTGTTGGTCCGCGGGATGTATTTTATTTCCTTCCTATCCACCGGTTAGGAAGACTTTCGGGGTTAGGCTTTCCCCCATCCCATCCGACGTGCCATCTTGGGGTTATAGGCTCCCCCGAGGATTTATAATGTCTAGAGGATTTTATTATCAAAGGAAAGCTACGTACATTCCTTACCTCCCATACGTAACCTCCCGCCATGTTTGCCACCTTTTGTCACACATGTGGAAGGCACCGTATTCCATCAGTGGGTCTATCTCTGTTAATGTCCTGAAGTGAGTGCATTAATAATGACATTTCGTGTGGCGAAACATCTCCCTGAAAGTGGTTGTTTCATTTTTGCGAAGAGATTGCAGACATATGGACTCATATTGAGTCAATATTACGCATGTTTCAGTGTCTCCCAGTTCTCCTATCTGGTGTCATACCTTATCTGTTAAGTAAATAAATGCAGCTTTAACTGTGTTCAGTTGTTCAGATATAGTTGCATAAAGAAGACTATGTGTAGAAAACCGTTACATGTTCACAATGGAATTTTGAGCTGTTATTAATTTCTTCACAAAAGAAGGACTTACTCCAAATGAAATTAAACAGCGACTGACGGTGTATATGGGGAAGCATCCTCTTCATATTCTGCCAAACTTTTTCGAATTGGTCGATAAACATTGAAGACGAAGAGCGTGCAGGTCGGCCCTTGGAGGTGCTCACTCCTGAAAACATCGCTCTTGTGGAAGGAGAAATTATCGAAAATCGGCGGCTCAAAGTTACATAAATAGCAGCAAGGTTGGGCCTTTCTAAAACAACAGCCCTTCGAATTATTCATGAATATTTAAACATGTATATGATTAGTGCAAGATGGGCGCCTACACTTCTTTCCTCAGTCCAAAAGCATTAACCAGTCATCTGTTGTCAGACATTTTTGGAGCTCTGCCGTGGCAACGAGAGAGAAGTACTGCAAACCATTGTTACAGGAGATGAAACAATGGTCCTCTACTATGATCCCTTGTCCAAAAGAGAATCAATGGAGTGGCGTAAACATGGCGAAGCACCGCCTCAGAAGGCCTAGGTCACTCAGTCAACCAAGAAGATCATGGCTACAATCTTTTGGCACTGTGAAGGAATACTCTTCATTGACTTGAAGGAGAGGAACACCACAGTAAATAGAAAGTACTATGCTGGCCTACTGCATAGACTACGTGCTTCCATCAAGGAGAAAAGGCGAGGAAAGCTGAGTGATGGTGTGCGCCTTCTTCACAAAACGCGCCCATGCACACAGATCTTGTTGCAAAGGAAGCCGTGAAGAAATGTGGCCTCAAGGAGATGAACCATCCACCATACAACCAAGATCTAGCTCTCAGTGGCTATTTCCTATTCTCAAAATTCAAAAAGGACCTTCGAGGAAGGAAATTTAAGTGTGACGAAGAAATGATGGATGTTGTTTATACTCATTATGCCGACGATAATTCTGACTATTTTAGGGGGGGGGTTGAAATATTAGTTGAAAGATGTGAGAAGTGTATTGCAATACAGGGTAACTATATTGAAAAATGAAATATAGTTTTTGTCTTTATCATACCTAGAAAATGGTTAGGCCGTGAACTTATGGATCTACCCTCGCACTATGCAATGTTGTAGGCCCACAGTCAAACACAGCAGCTGGGAACAATTGTGTACTATTAGTGTTATTTATTAATCGTCAGATTGCCTAAGGAAAAACGTGTACAAATTTAAAAAAACGGAACATCTTGTACTAGAATTCGGTGAATATATCTGCAGTAGTGAAGGAATAATTTATTGATTAATTTGGCTTATTTACGGATGCTCTTTAACATCTCAGGTCATCAGCGTCCCATTCAATTCAGAGCATGAAACGGCCGACAAATTTTTGTCAAAGCCGTCTTTTTTCAGGCTTGAGGTTTTTTTCGTGCCGTAAATGTACGACATGGAACCCACGTCTTTACTTCCCTACCGAAGGAAACCATACTTAGGATATTCACGCCCGAAAAAGTCCATAGACCCTGGTCGGGATTGAACCCACGATCTTGGGTTTATGAGACAAAGCAGTGAAGGAGAAATAATTACTTGTAATACATGTGAACTGAAGTTAAGAGCTACAAAAAATGACTATTAGAAAGACACTGCAACAGCAGAAGACTCGGGGAATAGATATAAGAAATTCCGTCAATTGGACGCAAATTCAAATGGGACATTTTGCAACGACTTCTGTGCTATGATATTCGGCGGAAACATCCCATTTAAAAAAAAATTAAATAATCCATATCTTCATTAATGTAATTAATATAAGGAATACGGGATGGAACTTCGTTTTATGAATAGCATCATGTACATTTTATTGAAGATTACACTTACCCTCTGCTATTATAAAATGCATCACACTGTATCATTTTAGCATATATTGAAATGATAAATGCAATTAATCTTTTCAAAAGTGTAATCGAATAAATCATTATCTGCCAACTTAACATTCTCCGTAGATCCGCAGCACTTCTACTTACTTACTAGCTTACTAACTTACTTACTCTGAGGAATGACAACATACACTGTATATAAGCTAAAGCAACTACAATATTCCCACTTCCCTCTCAAGGCACCTACAGGAATCGGAAATAGTAAATAAGGTTCTATCTCGTATACGGAGATATAAATGAAGTATACGCTCATGATGTTAGAAAAGCTTTTATTTGAAATACTTTTTTATTTGATGCAGCAGAAAAAACTTATTTTGAATGAGCAAGATGAATGGGACATCCTGTGTATAATGTTAATGATTAAAAAGAGATCTGGACGGAAATATAAAAAGTTTAAAGATTTTGTGTTTGCGAGTGGTTTTTAAAAGTGTTGAA
Source organism: Metallyticus violacea (assembly GCA_030762175.1). Taxonomy (NCBI): domain Eukaryota; kingdom Metazoa; phylum Arthropoda; class Insecta; order Mantodea; family Metallyticidae; genus Metallyticus; species Metallyticus violacea. The sequence continues at coordinate 92,864,972 of CM060831.1, read as the reverse complement.
CACTCTGCTCAATATTGAGTAAAACATTTCCAATGAGTTTGCCTCTATTTGACATGTTTTTTTATTGACAAACCAATAACAGCTACCCACAATTGTGAACAGAGCATAGTAGTACACACGAATAAGTTTAGAAACAAAACTTTAAATAAAAAGAATAAAGACAAGTATAACAAAGAAAACAGAAAACAAATGCGATCCTTTTTACAATTTTTACAACATTCCGGTATAGAAACAAATCGAAAAAGTTCCATTTTTTTTTAATTGTCATGTAATTTCAAATCTTCCATACCCACCTAGTGTTCATAATCTAAGAAATATATTTAAATTCTTATGTTACTTTATTAACCATATGAAAGATTTAATATTTACATCCATACATTTTGTCGATCTTGGTGGTGTAGTGGTAACCATACTTGCCTCCTAACCAAAGATTGAGAGTTCAAACCCGGCCGGGACCGATGGATTTTTTTCGGGCGTAAAAATCCTAAGTATGGTTTCCTTCGGAAGGGCAGTAAAGCCGTGGGTCCCGTGTCGTACATTTACGGCACGATAAAGAGCCTGAAAGAAGAGGCCTCTGAGCAAAATTTGTCGCCCGTTTCACGGCCTGAATAGAATGGGACGCTGATGACCTGATCTTTTAAAGAGCGTCCGTAAATAAACTAATCAAAAACAAAATCGATACATTTTATGCTTACAACTTGTGTTATACCAATAAACAAAGAAGTGATCATGAGAGGCAAACTTTTAAGTACCAAAATCTGAATATTTAATACGCTAAGCTAACAATTTAACATAAGCCTCTGTGCCCAAGAAGGAAACTTGGGCGACAACTTTTAATTGCGAGGACTAAATCTAATGACCTATATCTGTCATTTAAGATATACTACATATAAGCATTCATGGACATATTTGAGGCCAACAGCAGTGGACCATGTTTGTAGATCGATTCCTTCCTTCCTTCTCCTTATTCTCTCTTTCCTCCTTTCTCTCTCTCTTTCTTTCCCACTCTCTCTCTCCTTCTGTGTCTCTTTCTTTTCTTCTCTCTTTCTCTTTCTATCTCCCTCCCTCTCTTTCTTTTCTTGCTTTCTCTTTCTTTATTTCTCTCTCTCTGTTTCTTTCTCCCCCTCTCCCTTATTCTCTCTCTCTTTCACTCTTCCTCTCTTTCTTTCTTTCTTTCTTTCTTTCTTTCTTTCTTTCTTTCTCCTTCTTTCCTTCTCTCTTTTTTATTTCACTTTCTTCCTCTCTTTCTTTGTCTTTCTCTCTCTTCCTTTCTTTCTCTCTTTCCCTTTTTCTCTCTTTCTCTCGTTCTATCTTTCCTTCTCTCTCCCTCTTCCTTCCTTCCTTTCTCTCTCTTTCCTTCTCTCTATCTCTTCCTTTCTGCCTTTCTGTCTCTCTCTCTCTCTTTCTTTCTCTCTCTGTCTTTGTCTTTCTCTCTGTTTTTCTCTTTCTTTCTCTTTCTCTCTATCTTTTCCTCTCTTTCTCTTTCCTTCTTTTTTATTTCTTTCTCTCTCTCTCTTTATTTCTATCTTTGGTGGGCTAACTGGATTTTTCTCTTGTCTCTTGTCTTACACTTATTCAGTCTCGCACTTGTACTTTTTTTTTATATAAATTTAGAAATACGCTACCGGTTTTCACTTATCGTGTCAACGGAATATGCGTGACTCGGAAGTCAACATACCTGCTAATTAGCCCTTGGCAAGTGTGTCGTGAGCCTTAGAAAACAGAATTCGGATAATGTATGAACCAACACTAAGGCAACATTAGTTGTTATCTGAATTGCTGAATGACTACCTACTTCGTTCTGTTCTTTTAAATGCACCGTTATAATTATTTTGCATATTTTAATTACGCATACTTATTACAAGATGCTGATAATTTAGTTGTACATCATACCCATAGGAGAACATATTCATTATTTGAATCTCTTTGTATCTTTCAGTTGAAGAAAACACCATTTAATGAAATTATTCGCTTGATAGTAGTTCAAATAATAATGCATTACCAATAACTATAGTTGCACATTGCCTTTCTAATTAGTAAGGAAAAACGTATAATGTTTTAACGCAAAAGTAAAACAAAACATTTAAAGAAGGTACGGAATATTACTAAAATTGTTCACATTGTAATTACAGTACAAATACAGTAACTGAAGAAACCGCCACGGGTGGCCGAGGTCGTTAAGGCACGGACTCGTGAGTGGGAGGTCTGGGTTCGAATACCGCCAGGACCGTCCTCCCTGACTGAGGTTTTTCCCAGTTTTTCCTCAATCCTCATAAATGGCAAATGCCGGGGAGGTACCCTAAACTTGGCCTGGAACGCTTCCCATCCTTAAAAGTAAATTCTTTCCCAATATATCATTTCATCTCATGTATCACCAGTGTGCATTGCCTGTGGTGCCTCGGTAGCAAAAATGGGCGTTAAACACATTCATTCATACAGTGACTGAACACAACTAAAATGATTGTTTAGATACTATCACTCCTCCGGAAAGCATAGGACCTTAATGTCGATCCTGGTGGTCTAGTGATAACCATATGTATCTCCTAAACCATAGGTCGCTGGTCCAAACCCTGAGAGGGTTGTTGGATTTTAGGGTGTGAAAATCCTAAGAATGGCTCCCTTCGGAAGGGAAGTAAAGCCGTGGGTCCCATGTCGTAGATTTACGGCACGTAAAAGAACTTCAAGCCTGAAAGAAGAGGCCCCTGAACAAAACTTATCCGCCGTTTCACGCTCTGAATTGAATGGGACACCAATGACCAAAACAGTAAAAGGTCGTCCTTAAACAAAATGTACCTGTCCTAATCGAAGTCCTATTTCTTGCAAAGACTTTGATTTCATTTCAACTTTTCCCTTGTTGTCTCGTTTAATTTTTCGCAGTATTTCGCCTCGTGATTACGAGTACTTTTCTATTTCTTGTTTCTCCCTGAAGGCATCCTTGCCATGTTTCATGTCCTCTTCTCCATTTCCAGGATCTATAACTTCCTTCCGAATGTAATTTAAAAAGGTCTTCTTCCACAAATCCTTGTTCGAGATGATCTTTGGCCATCTGGTTATTCTACCAGAATAAATTTGAAATATCTGCTCACATAAATTTGTTAATGGCAATTTCTGTTATTCTTTTCCACCTTTAGCATCCATACAAGCAAAGCAGATTTAATATTAGTATTAAAAAGTATTATTTTCGTTTTTAGGAAGATTTCTTTAAACTTCTATATTTTCTAATTCTATTATTATTATTATTATTATTATTATTATTATAATATCCCGGAATATTAGCATCTCACACGTGGGAGGTTTCAATTATAAAGGAAATTTTTCATTTACGCTTATTTAACAAGAGAGGGCAGAGGGGCAGATGGTAAATCCATCGCCTCTCTGTCAGTGAAATAACGTGTTACTTGGACGTGAAACTTGAACCCATGACTTAAAGATTAACGACTCTTCCAGTAAGATTAGCACATATAGTTGCTTTACGTTCTGAAAAAAATTGTCCATCTCGGCTGTTTTGAATCCGCGAGCTTTGGGCCAAGAGGAGAGCGTATTGCCTCTAAACCACTGAGACCGACCTTTACTGTTTTTACTTCCTAGTTTACATTCTCATTTGCTACATAACTAGGATATCCGAGGTAAGCCACGGACAGCCAGAGCTACCTAGTAGGCGTTGACCATGTTGTAATAACATTATGTGGTTTGTTTTCGTTCTTATGGTATTAGTGGACTAAGGTCGACAGCTGAAATCATTCGAAGATGCAAGGACGACCAGATTGATCATGTTGGTATCTGGTCTTTGGAAACGCAACGCTTTCTCAATGCATAGATCGAAACCCAGCCTAAAGCATTATTTCCATTTTTCTGAATCCTGTTTTAAGTTCTGCTTGCATTTCAAGAAGTAATTTACCTCGGCTAGAAGTGAGTTTGCGATAGATAAGAACAGAATAAGCTTAAAACGTGTTAAAGACTTCTGTTTCTTCAGGCTTTGCAGACTTTAATAAACTGATCTGATTTCTTACGCGATATTAATATTTTTCCTATTTAGTTCAGACTAATCAAAAAGACACATTGTTGTGTAAAATAATGGTATATTGAAATAAAAATACACATTCAAAATAAAATTTAACGAATAAGAGGAAATGAAGGAGTAAACCCTAGTTAGCCCGGAAACTGAACCTAGAACTGTTAAGAATACGTTATTAATGACAATGATATATAACAAATTTGCAGGATGTCATACTCTCAAATCTCTAGCAAGTATATCTAATCACCTTTTACTCTGATTGTGTTTAACTGTTCTTTGAGATTATTTACCAGTTTGTTGCTAAATATCTACGACTCTCTTGCTATTAGATCTAACATTTATTGTTGATTAATGTACCAGGACTCATTACATAAGGCATTTCTGACATCAATTTGCTTTTAAACTAATTGTGTTGCAAATTAATAAAGATGTAATCAATGTATAGCATAGGTGCAGGTAATAAGGCGTGTTCTTTGAACGGCCAACGAAAGCTCTTTATAGATCTTACCACAATTTCCCCTTCAATAATTGTTACAAAACAAACAGAGCCCCCCCCCCTACCGCCACGGGTGGCCGAGGTCGTTAAGGCATGGACTCGTGAGCGGGAGGTCTGCGGTTCGAATCCCGCCAGGACCGTCCTCCCTGACTGGGGTTTTTTCCAGGTTTTCCTCAGTCTTCATAACTGGCAAATGCCGGGGAGGTACCTAAACTTAGGCCTGGAACGCTTCCTTCCTTAAAAAAAAAAAAAAAAAAAAAATCCTTTCCCAATATATCATTTCATTTCATGTATCATCAGTGTCCACCGCCTGTGGTGCCTCAGTAGTAAAAACGGGCGTTAAACACTACTCAAAAAAAAAAAAAAAAAAAAAAAAACAGAGCCCAAGGGCAAATTTTCGTTACACGTTTTTGAAGACAGAACATGAAAAATTGAATGAATTAAAAAAAAAAAAAAAAAGGATTGGCGTCAATGTTATTAAACATAATAAAAATAAACATAATAAAAATAAATCCTATGTTCCTTAATCCCGTACCATTACTTTGGATTCAAAAGCATCACTTTTTATTACTATTTTTTAAGTTCTATGAGATAGTTTTATGCTTTGGTAGCAATATTTAGTGCTTAGCATTACAGACCATGACATACGTTAACTTAATACTACAACTAGGTAACTGCAAATTTTATAATTTTACCGGAAGATAATTTGAATGTTTTATTTAAAATTAGAAATGTTTATATATGGCATTAAAAATCGATGTCTGATTATTTGGATGCCTTTGGAAGTTTTTTTTAAATAAGATATATTTTAAAATTTATACTTTCAAAAATATTATGTCAAATATAGGATCTAAATATGATACCAATTGGTCGTCACAAAATTTTTATACTACCTAAAAGATAACTACATTCATATTAAGACATTTAAAGGTTGAATAGTGCTATTTATTTTTAAATAAATCAACATTTATCCCTGACTGAAAGTGTTATGCAGCAACTTTTATTGTGAACCTGGTTTTATAATGCCTGCCCCACAACAGCAAACGAAGGCATTGCTACATTCCTCTAATGCAAGGGTAACAGCTTTACCTTTCAGTTATTCAAAAAGTTACTTTTTGTAACACGACACCTTCATTCATTCAACTCTTAAATTTCTTACGAATTTAAAAATTTAAATTAAAAAATGCAACTTCGTTAATTAATTATGTGCACAATGCATTTTAATACAAACATTAAAATATGTGACATAGAAATGTAATTTAACTTCTTAGGCACTTAGTTTCTCTTCATAATCATCAGCCCCCATCATCTTCTACTTCTCCTCTTTCTTCTTGTTCTGACGCATAGCCTGCGCCTTATAACTATGTGATAGTCTTTGTGGAAGCTTTCAAACGGCTTTACAAGAGCAGAAGAATTTATTTTAAAGAAAGATAGCAAGCCTAACTTGCCATTTTAAATTGGAATGCTGGTCCCATTCGGAGGTTTCAGGGTTGCCAATTGCCACTGCGATCGCTTGTGCCGCAGTACATAGGTCGAAACTCTTCATCATAGAGTCTGGTCTTTGTGTAGTTTAACCAACACACCTTTTCTGCCATATAAATGGGTTTTCGTTAACATCTTGCTTTCTATCGTTCAAATTGTTTTCCTCAAACTGCTTCCAGTTTTTAATGCCATGTACAATATATGGTTTGTCTTCCTTCCTGCTGCAACTTCTGAAAATAAGTTTTCCCTACTCTTTTAAATTCTGTGGCGCAATGCATGGTATTTCTGTATGCCAACCACTAAAAACTTCAGATCGATTTATTGTTTTTAAATTAGGTAGGTGCAAAACTGCTGTTGGAAATATAGCTGCAACGAACAGTTGAAGTTTTGCCCTCCATACCTGTCATAGTAGAACACACAGTCGGTGGAAGGAGTATTAGACACTTAAAATGACAACTTTCTCTCACAACTATCTGTTGAACCCTGATTCCCATGCCACACAAAACAATCTCCTTATTGGTTGATAACTTGCCGCACAGTGAAATTAGAATTAGACTGCCTCCTTTTATAAAATAATGCATTATTCTTTGAGTCACTTGAATTAAGCACGAACCGTTGCAGTCAAAGGTGTAATTAATCGCCTTTCCTTGTAATTTGGTTGCTAACTCTTAGTCATTGCTTTTCTCTTGTTTTGGTGTAACCTGTTCAACCATACGTGCTTCGTATTTCTCCTGCAGTGACAACGTATCGGCTTTAGAACCATTGCTATATGTCATACACAAATAGCAATGATCTTCCTTTGGTCTATGGATCCCTACATTAAAGGCTTTACTATAAAAAGTGAGACAATATTTATGAGTTAGAGTAATTATAACAAGTAATTTTATGTAACTTCCTTATTATAGTCATGCGTGTAATTTCATATTATTTCCTTTACAAGTGTTGAGCTATTGTGTGTAAAATGTTATTTTCCCCGTAAGTGTGCAGAAAGTTGCCCCAGCCGTAAAATCTGACCTGGGAAATTCTATTCCCTGTTGTAATAATATTTTGTGAAAGATAACCCAGGCAACCCGATATTTTATAAAGGAGAATCCTTGAGTAAGATGTTTATTTGTAATCTGTTAGGGAATTATAAAGCAAGGTAGAAGTAATAAAGAATATGACGATTAGGGGGTGAAATGACAGGCTGATAATCCCTGGAAGGGAGATACTAACGGTTTCATGTAATATGTATGCAGATTACAGGTAAGAAGTCACGTAAGCCATCAGACCAATAATACAGCACAGAATAAAACGGAGAGAACAGATTACCCAATAAAGAGGCGAATAGGGAGAAAACATTCAAGATTTTTTAAAAAAATATTTGAAAGAATAAAGATAAGCTTCGTGAGATCCGCACTCTGCCATGTTTATTAAGTATTGCCATTTAGCGGCCGAGAGACACTCTCCGTTCAATTCTCCGTTCGATACTATGTCAGTGTGGAAGAGTAGGCACTAGCAGTCTATTTATCTGTTTTAGTTCAGTTCAGTAGAAGAGTATCGTTAGTGGGAAAACTATCAGGCATTGTGTCTCAGAATTAGTTGAATTTAGTGGGGTTCAAGAGCAGAGTTTTAGAGTTATTAAAGTATGTTTACGTCAGAGTGATCGCCCTCCTTCTCTATGGTCACAGGACCATAAAAGTATCCAGCAGCAGAGTCTCAAGAGCCGTGGCAAAATATAAGTCAGAGGAAATTAATCGTCGGAGAGGAAGAAGTAACATTACCCCCGAGATTCCATATAATAAAACAAACCAATCAAATTTCCTTTTTTCAAATCTTTCTTTACATATTTAATTAACACCTTTTCTTTATTTAAAACCGCTGCAAAGGATTCAGATGCTTTGTTCATACCACTCTTTGTACAACTCGTATGTCACTTGTACATAATGGATATATATATATATAAATATATATATATAAATATATATACATATATATAAAGAAGAACACAAGACCTACTTGTGCGTGCACAACAATAAAGTGAAGGAACCGCAGGAAATTTATAATGACTTCACGAGTCAAAGCTGAGATGGTTTGTCGGTGGTGTTGTTGAAGTTGTTGGCCCCACGTTGGGCGCCAAATAAAGACGGTTTAATAGGCTGCGGGTTGGGCACTAATTTTGAAGCGGTTTGTTATCGACGTCGAGTGTGATGCCAATGAAGTGGTTTCGTAAATTGATTATTCGTCGCTTCGGTGATATTGTCCACGCTTCAATGACAACAATTTCTCAGGGTGAATTCTGCTATTTTGTTGACTGGGACACAACAGGACCAAGAAAGGAGTTCAATAGTGTAAATTAGCACGCGATGCGACATTATATGTATAGGTACATTATTATGCCTAAAATCTTTGGCGCCCTCTGGTGTTTTGCGTATAATAGACTGTAACCAGATCCGGAGTCAACTTCCATATAATTAATTAACAATGATTCACATTCCAATCCCACATAGTTGATAATCATTTATAGTAATGTATGCAGTTTAATAATTTATTAAATATGTATCTTATAATATATATTTGGTTATAAGCGAACAAGAGGTAGAAATCTAATTTGTGCATTAAAGGTGAAACATGCATGTAACGATGTAGTGACATTCTGGTGCCATGAGCAAGGTCGGCTTTTGAATAGAACAGGAACCTTTCTTTTCATCTCTGTTAAAGAAAAAATCCTTGTAGAGAACCTTGACAGATCGCGTTCACCCTTAAGTAAGGGACACTCTAAAAAGTGAAATTCTCGCTATGTATAGCGCATCTAGCGTTGTAAAGAAAGGAATGAGCTCAACCAATGAGCACTCGAGTTTTACATTATATCTTCTAGAATCTTCCATCCGCAAAATACTAAGCCAATCAGAGAGTAAAATTTGGATCCTCCTAGAATGTTCTCAGATTTGAATTCTCACGGGAAGATGAGTAAAGAAACCACAAAAAAGTCAGTTCGTTTTAGGAGACGTAAGAAAGCAGTTCTATTTGGGAGAGGTAACAGTGCGATACGCTTAAGAGAAGTAAGAGTTCAGTTCAATTTTATTAAGGCAATAGAGAGGAAACAAGCGTTAAAAATACCTTCATAGAAACCGTTATGATAGGGAATTAATCTGAAATGTAGTTAAAGTTTGAATAGGAATAACAAGTATAACATGTGATTTAGATCATTAGAAACATTACTAAAATATTACGGTTCCTTGCAAGTGGTTCAAAAGTGTCGTGAATAAAAAGTGACTGGTGAAGTTTGAAATATTACTGTTATTTAGTAAAGTCCCATCTCATGTCTATTTCCTCTCCTGAGAACAATCGAGAAAATCTTTAAACATTTTACAGAATCCCCGAGAAGAACACCGCTTCAGCAGGAAACGGTGTTCAAAGTAGCAAAGACATGATATCCATCGAGATCAAGACTTGTCAGCAGCTAATCTACACATTTCTCCAGTTCACTAAAATAATCAATTTCTCCCACACAATTGAATATAAACAGTCAACCTTCTTAACATCATAATAGTAATCAAACATTCACGATAAACCGCCGAAAATTTTGACTCTACAACATAGGGCCAAATATAAACTAACACCCTTTTTGAAAACCACCGCAAATTGGCGCTTCAACGGGGTGCTTATTATTATAACCAGTAAAATAAATATAATATAACGCTTAATTCAAATCTGCCGCAAGACTTAGCTGTGGCGAATATAAACTTAGTTGTCGCGTGTGAAACTTACAGATAAGTGCCGCGGCGCATGAAACTGAAATTTGCTTAACTAATGTATCGGAGTTATGTAAATGCTGCTTATCAGCTGAGCATCGGCTTAAAAACTATCTTACTGATGTAACGGAATTGCATGCCCGCGTTCCGAAGTAGAACGTTTTATCTGCGTCTGAGAACTGAGTTGCTTCTACTGCAACTTAGATTGCCTGTGTCTCGAAGTGTGTAACATTTCAAAACTGAATAAAAAGTGCGTGTATCTTCCACATGTAGAACTTAAACTGAGTCGTACTAAATGGCCCAGCCGAGCAACCGCTCCCTTATATATTGAATTCAAATGAAGTAATCGTTGGTTTTAACGATGCCATGGAGTCACAAGGGCACGCGCAATCTTCGCGCCTTAGTTTAAAAGCTCAAACATACATTTTACATGGGCTGGTTTAAGTTCACCTGCACACGTGCATTCGCTATTTTTAAAAATTTAAAACATTTTTTTGACATTGGCTATTTAAAGGCTACCAGTTTAACGGATATCGGGGTCAAAGCCCCAAACGGTTTAAAAATCCTTCAGTTTATTAACCTTGCAATGGCAGTCCTTTAAAAAAAGAAAGAAAGATAGCTAGAAAGGGATTTTACATGCGATTTTTCCCATTTTATCGGGTTTATGACTTCTAGCTTTTCCAAACCGTAACAAATCACCAAGGAGCCTTCTCTTTGGTACAATTGTTGATTTGAAGTTAAAGCTTATGACGCACATATATACAAACTGTTTATATTACTAATTACAATGCAAAAATATGATGATTGGGCTTACATAAATATACATGATATATATTTCAGTGGGGGTGGGTCGAAAGAACTGTTATAACCCCAGGAATGCTTTAAATTTTGTAATCGCAGAAAAATTTGCAATGTGTTTTCTAATGGCATTTATGATATGTGGAGAAGTTATTTTGCACTCTATTTTCTCCAGTACTTATGTTCTCCTTTGAGCGCTTCTTCCACAACTCTATTTTTAATGCCCAGGACATTCAAGAACTTAGTCTTACCAGAGATCACCATTCTTTGCTCCTTGAAAGGTAAATAATACACAACAGAATGCGATCGTCTTGAATGCCCAGTCCTTGGTATTTTGTTTGTTAATAATTGGTGTTGTTAAATATGATCACGTTGGCGACAGTATTTTTCTAATCTATAATAACTCTTCGTTTACTCCTACATTGAATCTTATTATACACTGTTGAGAACGTGGGGGTTTCATTGAAGTTCTTGGAGTGTACTCCTCGAGATGAAAACATAGTTCATCTCTCTGCCATCTATCTCTTGATACAAGTCTCGATCATCTCTATATATTGTATTTCTTCTTTTTTAATTCTACTGATTTCCGAGGAGTTATTTACAATCCTTGCAATTCTTTAGAATTAACAATATTTTCTTTGTCGTGTGTAGCTGCTACAGATTTTGTTTTTAGTTTTATATGTTTTAGTAGTTGTGATTTCACCTGTAACTTCGCTGGAAGAGCGGCTTGTCATCTGAAGACTTAGAATACATTCTTCAGTACCTTCATTCAGTGTCATCGGTCAGTGGCTAGTCAGAGGAAAGCTCTGATAACTTACAACTGTTCACAACTAATATTCTGCTTTTGCTAACGCAAAAGAGATGGACCGACTCTTAAGTATTTGAATGCAGTTGCTTGGCAGATAAAACCCTCTCCCCGCATACGTCGCTAGCCATCTCTTCGTCTCCCAGCAGCGGATCTCAGTTCCATGTAATCAGGAAGTTCTGAATCTTCAATCCTATCATATTTAACACCAGGTCTATTGGTGCAGGAGTTCCATAAGACAGTGTCCTTGGCTCGGTACTATTCTTAGCTTTTGTAAATATCTTGCCATTCTATCCCGGCTGCTCGCTAAATCTGTACGCGGACGACAGGCGATAACCACCAGGAGACAAAACACCCAAGAGACTGTAGGTATCTGCAGATCTCATGACCACTTGGTTCAACACTTGGAGACTTGTAGCAAATCGCAGGCCGTCACTTTCACCCGACGTCATCTCCAAGATGTCCCAGAATTTTGTATTGCAGGGGACTCAGTTTCCTGGAGTACGCTTGGGTGTCCGCCTAGATATGCGATTGATGTGGAACTGCCACATCAGCGAGTTGGCCAACAAAGTATGCCCTAGAATAGCAATGTTGTATCACCCTTTTTATAAATTCTATACGAGAACAAAGTGTTCGTATAGGTCCTTCGTCCTGCATTAGCATATGCTTGTCAGGTCTGGGGCATCGCCGCCAAAATTCACACTTTCCGCCTACAGATCCTCCCAAATCGCTACCTCCGTACTGCCACCTGCTCTGGTTGGTACATCCCAAGTACCAATATTCTCAATGACCTACAATTCCCTCTTCTCACAGAATACACCCTACAAATATCCAGAACCTTTTATTCCCGACTCCCAAACAACTTCAACTCCCTAATCTGCGGTCTAGGGGAATATGATATCGATCCCGGAGCCCCTTATAAGCGCTCCAGACTGTACTAGAACCATAATAGCCTCAAAACATCTCCTACCATACCACTCTTCGCTTCAAATGAAACATTCATCATCCAATGACAGCTCACCACTAACCCACCATCCGATTTCCTAACCCCCCACCCCTCTCAGCCAATAAAGGACAAAGTTCTGGAACGGAATCAGCTTGGGGGCCTCCACTCGCTGAGGGGTTGGCGCTTCAAACAGCTCATCTAGTCTGTAACAGGAACAGCAATTATAAGTCCCTGTGTAATGAATGCACTGATTAATCATTATACTATTGTGCAGTTTCTTGAATTTTTGTAGAAACAACAGGAACTCCTGTGATGTACTTACATCTGAAAGAAATGACAAGATATAGAATATTATAATTAGTTATACAGAATACTTTGAATTAATTTCTATAACAATCGCATTATATTAATGATACTGTGTTATAAAAATGTTTATTGGTATTATGCTATAATAAGCATTATTAAAACATGAAACTTATATATGCATTTTTAGGATTTAATTACTACTTTCGCTGCTCGTGATTAATTAGTATAAATACTTACCGGTTATTTCTCTCACCTGATTGTTTAGTAGTAACCATACTTACCTCGTAGACCCAAGATCGTGGGTTCTATCTCGGCTTGTGTCGATGGATTTTTTTTCGGGTGTAAAAACCAAGTATGGCTTTCTTCGGAAGGAAAATAAAGTCATAGGTCCCTTGTCGTAGATTTACGGCACATAAAAGAACCTCAAGTCCGCAAAAAGAGACCTCTGAGCAAAATTTAACGGCCGTTTTACGCCCTGATTTGAATGGGACCCTAATGACTAGAGTAGTTAAAGATCATCCGTAATTAAACCAAATAAATAAATGAGCATTAACAATCACTGCTGACATGTTTAGATTATTGTAATAATGTTTAAATTACACAGGAGTGACAATAGTATTACTTTAACGCCTGTTTTGTTAAGCATTACATCTGAACAACTGTACATACCTACCAGGTGCTCGAAATATTGCAAGTAGGTAAGTGAAGATAGCTAATTGTAGCATTATAAATGTTAACTGTTTTGATAGTGTCTATTTATTACAACCATTAACCATTCATATTTCGAATATGAAACCAAATTTTACTTGTCTAGAGATGAACTGAATCTGAGAATGGGTATGCATCTGAACTTCCCGGGGACTTCCGAAATATGAATGAGATCTGAACTAAATCTGAGTGAATGAATGCCAAGCAGGGTCAACGCATCCTTATATATGCAATTCAAATCGCCTAAGTCTTGGCAAGATCAAGCCATAGGGTCTGCACGTCTCGCGTTGCACTTAAAACATTGAAAACATTTGTCTGTAATTGGCTGATTTAAAGTCAACTGCCAGGGCACGCCACCAGCTGTACTTCTAAAGTTTAAAACATTTATTTATAATTCGCTAGTTTAAAGTCAAGTGCCTAAAACGGCGAGCGAGTTCACCCACTAATACAATACAATGGCCCGGGTTCCAACTGACCTCTCTCAAGCGTTAGATCATTTAAGAAGCGACACAACACTTATCGCTTGTGTTTATCCTTCCTTATAGAACAGTGATTTTTTATCTCTTTCATCCCTCCTTCTTAGTTTGGCCTTCCAAGAGAAATTGCTATTCTAAAGAAACACAATTCATGTCTTAAATACCTTAATGTACATATATACTTAAAATCTACACTATTAATTACTATATAAAAATATAACAGGTTTACAACATACACATTATATTAATATCTCAGTGGGGGTGGGAAACAAGTACTGTTTAAGTTATAGCATTTGAATAAGTTACTCAACCATTCAGCAAATGCAGATAACCCATTTTGAAGCAAATGAGAAGTTATCTTGTTGTAGTATTAACGTAGCGACATGACTTTTGCTATCTTTTATGTCCTTATTTGTCGACGTAATGTATTTTCACATTCGCAAAAACGAATTAGTTGGAATAATCAATGGCGATATCTATGCGGATCTTGTTGTTTTAGTTCTGTTAATTTCTAACGTCTGTATTTCTGTTCTTAAATCACGCTATTTTGTTACAGCTGATGCTGTAAAAGTATGTGCAAGATGACTCGGATACACTTTGTTACGTATCCATGATGGTAGAAAATGCCTCCCACGAAGATGTTTCTTCTATGTTGGGAAAAGGAAAAAGTCACACGGAGCTAAATAGATGGGTTGAAGAAATGCTTAATAGTGACTTTTCTGAGATATTCAGCAACAACATTTGTGATGTGCAGCCGTGCATTATCATAGTGCAGCATTGACACAACTTTACAGCCCAGCCTCACTGAAATATAATGTAATATCTATGTAGTGAACCTAATTATCATAATATTTTATGTATTGTATCTAATGATGAGATAATTATGAATAATATGGTATAATGTTAACATGTGAATTATGCATCGACGAAAGAGAAAGTTTCTAGTGTTTTTCTGTTACGGCAGCTTGTAAGGCCAAAAGGAACATAAAAATATATTCGAAGGGAAAAGAAACTACAGGGTGGAGTGTTGTGCTCCATTTAAAAGAACTACCAATGCAGGGTTAATAAATTGAAGGACTTTTTAATCCGTTAGGGCTTTGAACATGACAGGCGTTGTATATTTAGTAAATTAGCCAATGTCATAAAATATTTTAAACTTTCAAAAATCGCGAACGGCACATGTGACAGGTGAACTTAAATCAGTCAATGAAAAATGCATGTTTGAACTTTTAAAGATAGGGCATTTGGCGTCGTTAAGCCAACGATTACTTGATTTGAATTTAATATATAAGGAGTCTTCTATTCGGCTGGGGCAAGCATTACGCAGTTCTCATTTATCAATCATATACGCGGGGAGAAACAGTTCCAAGATCTATATGCCGCGTGCACATATAAGTTCCAACACAGTAAAATTCAATTCGCACACTCAATTACGCATTTCGCAGTACTCAAGGTAAGTTTAACGTTGCTGAGGCACGCAGTTCACAGAATCAGCTCAAACGCAGATAAAAAGTTCTACCTCGGACGGGGGCACGCAGTTCTGATACACAGTTCAGAAGTTTTTAAGTTGATACTCAGCTGAGAAACTGTTAAGCAGTGTTCAGTTTCACACGCTGCGGCACTCAACTGTAAGTTTCACACGCGGCAAATAAATTTGTATTCCAGGCAGTTAAGTCTACCGCATGCAAAACTAGAATGATTTTGAATATAATAAAGTACAATATATATATATATATATATATATATATATATATTATCACATTGCGTACTTATTTATATTATTGAACTCCTCCCCGAGTCCCGTTGAGTACGAATGAACATAACTCACCATGAGAAATTGTCATCGAAGCGTAGGCAACAACAAAGAAGCGATTATTCATCAAATTTACCAAACCTCTTCAAAATTGGAAACACAACGAGAGGCCACTCCACGTCGACAATAAACCGCTTCAAAATTGGTGCCAATTTTAGCTGGAGCTTACTAAGCCACTTCAGCATTCAGCTTATTGAACGGAAATGTAACCTTTTACTTGCGAAACGACCTTGTAGAGTATTTAGGACATTTCTATAGTACGACCCAGTTACAGTTTTGTGTGCAGGTAAACTATTCCTTGAGTGTCGCAAAATGAGATAACAATACCTTTCCCAGGAAAAATAACCACTTTTGCTCTTTTTGGTACTAGTGACTAGAGATTTCACACAGAGCTTTGCTGCTTGTTCTCATGATCGAAATTATGTGCCAAGCTTCATCAGCAGAGAAGAATCTCCGCATCTTCCTGTAATATCAGTTTCAACTGCATGAAATCTGCACGCGAATGCAGTTTTGCTTGGGAATCAGCAGCCTTGCAACCCACCGTACACAAACATCTCTCATGTACCAACTAGTGGGGGGTATCCGGAGAAATGTTTACTTTTTCTGAAAATGTTCTTGATGTTATTCGACAAGCTTCTCTCACAATGACAGCAGTGTTATTAATGTGTTCTTTCGTTAGAGCGCAAACTGGAGCTTCGATTGCGCCTACCTTTGAAATTGATTTCCTCTCTGTATACATTTTAAACATCTTTGAACTGTGCTATAAAGGGAGAAGGATAATTGATAAATTGATAATTAGAAATTACTCTCCATAGACCACAAATGAGCCTCAGCTGAAGATTTGTTGAGACAAAAGCACAATTTCAGAGCAGCATATTGTTCATGCCAACACCATTTTGTCGTAGGCGGAACTGAACATGTCTTAACTTACCATGTCTCACAGGTGGGAACCGGAAGTGACATCAATGAAACTAGTACCACGTGTATATTATGCGTTAAGGTAATAAAATGCTGTAAAGTTACATTTTAGCTCGAGAAATGATGCCATAAAAGCTATGAATCATTCCCTATTGAACAGCTCTCATATATATACCTACACAATGCTGTGAAAGTTTACTCAGAGATAGAGAAATGACAGCTATATTTTTACATAAAGCGCGTATACCACCTGGTTTAAATCTTACATGTTAGTTTTTTTCTTCCCACGCTCTCATTTCTAGTTTCATCTGTTTCCATGCATAACGTTACCTTCGATACTCAATATTTACTTTTATCACCTTCACTAGTCTAGCTTCTTGCCATTGAAGAACTCGCAGTAGTTCGAAATATAGCAATTTCAATTGTGACTCTTTCTCAGTGTTTTATATTTATCTACTTTTATTATTAGTGTTAATTTGTTACATTGTTAATAGTGTTTCTTTATTTTTATTTTTCATTAATATATATATATAAGCTGTACTTTGAAATAACTGACCATAAAAATTCGATACTGAATCAGCTATTTATGTGCAATACAGCAGCTATTCACCACCTACCTAGCAGTTCAGCTGAACGCGATAGAATTAACTCACCGCCGCCTCGACACATAGCAGAAGTGTTCACTGGAAACCAAATCATTTTTATCAGCACAACTGACAGCCTCAATCGAAGAATACAAGATGCCCACATTTATAACTATAGTCGCCTACACCAGCGACAATCATGGTACACATTCCACTTCCTGGATTTCTCATTTACGAGATCTCTTCAAAAAGTATCGCGAATGTTGAATTTCCTTGGGCTACGTATATTCGATTTTCGATTGTTTCGTGGCGTTATGTTGGTACTCATGTCCCTCACTTATGTTGACAAACTCGGCCATTTTGAATGTTCAGTTAATTGTTGACAGCTATTTTGCTTGGACGGGTTTTGGCTCGTCTTCGATTTTTGCTTATTCCAAAAAATGGAACAAAGAATCTGTATCAATTTTTTTGTGAAAAACAAAATTAAGTGCGCAGATGCATTCCGAATGTGGCATATGGTGAAGCTACCTTGGACCAAAGCAACATTTATCGGTGGTACAAAATGTTCTCAGAGGGTCGAGAAGATGTGAACGACGAAGAGCGTCCCGGACGCCCGAGCTCGTCAACAACAGACGAAAACATTGAAGAAGTGAAGAAAATAGTATTGGCCAATCGTCGAATCACCGTTAGAGAAGTTGCTGAGGACCTAAACATATCGATTGGCTCGTGCCATTCGATTTTTACCAATGATTTGGGCATGAGACGGGTCGCCGCAAAATTCGTACCAAAGTTGCTCAATTTCGACCAAAAACACCATCGCATTAACGTTGCTAAGGAGCTGTTGAACTCTGTCCGCGACGACCCAAATTTGCCCCAGAGGGTCATAACTGGTGACGAATCATGGGTTTATGATTATGACGTGGAAACTAAAGCTCATTCATCTCGATGGATGCTGCCACACGAGCCAAGACCGAAAAAAGCGCGCCAAGTTCGGTGGAATGTGAAGGTTTTGCTTACAGTTTTCTTCGATTGCAGGGGCGTGGTGCATCATGAGTTCTTGCCACAGGGTAGAACGGTCAATAAGGAATATTACCTGCAAGTTGTGCGCAATTTGCGGGAAGCAATCCGCCAGAAATGCCCGGATTTGTGGAAGAACAAAAATTGGCTTTTGCACCATGATAACGCCCCTTCTCACACATCGTTGCTTGTGCACGAATTTTTGGGCAAAAACAACACACTTATGATGACGCAGCCACCATACTCCCCAGACCTGGCCCCCTGAGACTTTTTTTTTGTTCCCAAAACTGAAGAGGCCCATGAAAGGACGACGCTACGCCACGATTGAAGAGATAAAGACGGCATCGGAGGAGCTGAACAAGATCACAAAAAAACGATTTTTTAAAGTGCTTCGAGGATTGGAAAACACGTTGGCACAAATGTATAATATCTGGTGGGGATTACTTTAAAGGGGACAAAATAGATATTCATGAATAAATAAATACTTTTTGAAAAAAACACTACATTCGTGATACTTTTTGAACAGACCTCGTACACACCATCCCTATTCTTCATCTTCAAGACACAATCATAATTGAAATGACGAATCGAGCAAATATTCATAAAAAGGCAATACCCCGTTCAATCCCTACCAACTTTCCTTTGATCCCACGGCGCTATATAGGCCTTCGGCCAAGCGTGGCCCCCGGTTCCTACTTTTCACCCACTCTCGGCCATTGACCGGCAGCATTTCCAATTCTTGCCTAATAACGAGCCTTCCGACATTCCTGAAAGGATCAGCCATTTAAAGCATATGAAGTCAAAAAATTACAGGCGAATAGCTCCTAGCGTTTGAGATACTTCACCACTAAGAATTGTGTATTCCTGCAAGAATGCATCATGCAGGAATCCTCAATGAACTCTTCCACAACCACCATAGTAATCCAATCTCAGTAGCCTAAGTGAATGCGACCGCTTCTAGCTGTAACAATGAGTTATAGAGCGAAGCAGGTATTGATGCAACGCTATAGAAACAGGCATTCACTTCGTATACGAAAAAAAAAAATGTTACATTTGACCATAATATGATTAGTTTCTATCGACAAGTAAATTCAAAGGCAAAGGCTATACGTGCTACAAGGCTGTGTTCAGGGTTTAAGGCCTTTTTCCAGCAACTCGGTTATGCAGTCCAAATGTAAATTATTGAGGGCCTGCTGATATAACAATACGTTTATTAATCAGCAGTTAAATAGATTATGTTTTGCTTACACTTAGTATTCTTAAAATATGCTTTTCAAGTAATATGCTATATAGCGACAAAAATAAAGAATAATGACATTCAGAACATTGTGAGGTCTTTATGTTTTAATAATACAATTAACTTAATTTACAGCCATCACACTACTTTTAAGAGTTAATAGATATATTGTAGTTAGAAACAATGAAAACTATAAATTTCTATCCTATCCTTGAGAGTTGCTTATTCCTTACGGCCTTATACACACTAACATCCTGGTTATTGGTTTATAAGGATCCTGTTTAACTAATATTACATAACTAGTCCCATAACCTCCCCTACTCATTTTATTTTCCATTCACTATCTGACAATATTATTCTCATGCACATTTCCTAAGTATTTTATTCCCATAACCATTTTTGTCTTACTTTGCCTATGTATTTTCCTAGTTACTGTTTTCATCTGATTTTAAATTTAAAATTCTTCTACCTCTTATTTCATCTGGTAGGTTTTCCCATTTTCGTAAAAAGAACTGTTACCTCCCAAACTTAGTTTGCTTACATTCTAGCATACAATGGCAAGTACTATCTGGTTCTGCACACATAGGGCATTTCCCCTTAGTGCATCCATTTTTTAATCCACTTAAGTATTGAAAACTATAAGAATTATTGCCTATGAGAGCTTGAAAGGATACATGTGTCAATCTCTCCTTGTACCTAGTGTCCATATGTTTGAAGATCAGAAGCGAGCATAATATGCATCGTACTAAGCCTCTTGGTTACGCTTTCAATACAGAAATTCTTTTTTCCGCGTTTGTACAAGATCCCTTATCAGCGAGTTAACTAAATACCTGCTGGGCCTACCCTTTCCTATCTCATCATACTAGATCATGCCAGGATGAATTATTATTGCTTCACTGTGAAGGACGACTGTCTCGTATCTGACCTCGGTTGCCGCAGTTTATCTTTGTGAAGAATGACGTGCATTATTGCCACTATTCATACCAAAAATTAAGAGAGGGAATACCCGAATATCCAACAGTGAAAGCGTTGTTAGATTGCAGGAAGTTAATACATAATAACGAAAATTAATATATAAAATATGCAATAATTCGCTTGAAAATGAACATAAATTAGTATATTTAATTATCTATATTGTTGGTAGAATTGTATGAAATTCAATAACTTTGGGATAATATTTTGCTGAAAACTAACATACTATAATTTTAATTTTTGCTTGTATCCTTATCATCATTGTTGACATGCATGATGAATGCCTTCTCGTTTTGTGTCCCTGTGTGTGTGTGTAATATTCCTCCATGTTCTTTATCACACATTTAGATGTAATCACTGATCGTAGTGCACACAGGAGCGACATGATTCAACTTGAAGCAAACCAATTTGATGAGTTCAAGCAGCAATGGAAACGGATACTTGTACTTCAGGATTTCTTCTGTTTTATTGAACATTTTGGGGAATTTATCTTTAGTCGGGAATGATAAACCAGCATTATCAATAAAAATCACATATTGTTCATTAGAGGAAAGATTGTTCATATATGTGTTCAGGAAGCAATTTTAACACGTTTATCCGTTCATTTCAGCAAGAGATGGATCTACTATCTTAAATGCTTTTTGAATAAAGACACAGACTGTTAGGGGTTCACCCTTCATAAAGAATCGCGTTGCTTTTACCATTAAATGCAGTTGCTTTCAAAGTACAGGAGAAAATCCAGTCATTCCGACATTTTTTTAACTGCATAATGGTATCGATCCAGAGTAATTTAAAAATATAAATTTTGAGGAGCTCCTTTCAATTGAGTAAAACTACTAAGTCAAGCGGGTGGTTTAAGGCAAAAGCGCTTAAAACTGCATATGGGAGTTGCCGGGTTGAAATCCCTTGGGTCGACCATCCTGACTTTGGGTTTCTTGGTGGTTTTTCCTGATCTCTTGGGCGAATGCTAAAGAGACAATTTTTCCTTTTCAGGAATTTTTCACTTTCCGTTTCATATCATTTCTTTCCATTGCTCCTGTTACAACCGTGGGGTTCAATAATACTGTTAACCTGAGGGCCTAAAAGTATTTATTATCAGATGACGGGCCGCATCCTAAAGTAGTTAACAATTTTCAGCAGTACTTGAAATATTAGTAACGTCGTACTAGGGTAGATCCGTAACTTTCCGGCTTTTTTTATTGTGTTTAACGCCCGTTTTTACTACTGCAGCACCACGGGCGGTGACACTGATGATCCATGAGTTGAAATTATATATTGGAATGAATGAATGAATCGTTTTTAACGCCCGTTTTTGCTACAGAGGCACCACAGGCGATAGACAGTGATGATACATGAAATGAAATCATATATTGGGAAAAGATTTATTTTTAAGGAAGAAATTGTTCCAGGCCTAAGTTTAGGGTACCACCCCGGCATTTGCCATTTATGAGGACTGAAGAAAACCTGGGAAAAAACCTCAGTCAGGGAGGACGGTCCTGGAGGGATTCGAACCCCAGACCTCCCACTCACGAGTCCGCGCCTAAGCGACCTCGACTACCTTTGGCGATATTGTTTCCGGCTTCGCCTTTACAAAAACCTCATCTGGTGTCATACCTTATCTGTTAAGTAAATAATTGCAACTGTAACTTTCGCTGTGTTCAGTTGTTCAGATATAGTTGCATAAAGAAGGCTATGTGTAGAAGATTGTGACATGTTCAAAATGGAGTATCGAAATGTTATTAAGTTCTTCACAAAAGAACTTACTCCAAATGAAATTTAACAGCGATTGGACGGTGTATATGGGGAAGCATCCCCCTCATATTCTACCGTAAAAGAATGCACCAAACTTTTTCGAATGGGTCGAGAAAGCATTGAAGACAAAGAGCGTGCAGGTCGGCTCTTGGAGGTGCTCCTGAAAACATCGCTCTTGTGGAAGAAGAAATTATGGAAGACCGGCGGCTCAAAGTTACAGAAATACCAGCAAGATTGAGTCTTTTGCATTATTCATGAACATTTAAACATGAATAAGGTTAGTGCAAGATGGGTGTATAGACTTCTTTCCTCAGTTCAAAAGCAGCAACGATACATCTGTCGTTAGGCATTTTTGAAGCTCTGCCGCGGCAACGAGAGAGAAGTTCTGAAACCTTGTTACAGGAGATGAAACTATCGGCCTCTACTATGATCCTTTGTCCAAAAGAGAATAAATGGAGTGGCAGGAGTAAACCTGGCGAAGCACCTCCTTTAAAGTCTAAGGTCCCTCAGTCAACCAAGAAGATCTGGCCTTTTGGGACATTGGAGGAATACTCTTCATTGACTTCAAGGAGAGGAACACCACAGTAAATGGGGAGTACTATGCTGGCCTACTGCACAGAGTACGTGCTTTCATTAAAGAGAAAAGGAGAGGAAAGCTGAGTGGTGGTGTGCTCCTTCACGACAACGCATCTGTGCACAAGGCTCTTGTTGCAAAGGTAGCTGTGAAGAAATGTGATTCAAGGAGATCGACCATCCACCCTAAAGCCCAGATCTAGCTCCCAGTGATTGATTATTTTCTCTTCTCAAAACTTAAGAAAGCCTTCGAGGAAGGAAATTAAAGCGTGACGAAGAAGCAATGGAAGCTGTACAGACAAGACTTCTGACTATTTTAGGGGGTGGGTTGAAATGTTAATTGAAAGATGTGAGAAGTGTATTGCAATAAAGGGTAATTATATTGAGAAATGAAATACATTTTTTTTATCATACCTAGAAAATGGTTAGGCCGGAAATTTATGGACCTACCCTCCTCGTATTTGCTCCAGAAGGCTGCGGTTTGTCGTGAATGTCAAAAAAAGGTTGTATTTCATAAATTTCCAGCCGTTGTTTCCATGACATAATCCTTTGTTGGAGGTTTTTAATTGGAGTTTCCCTTAAAAAGTTTTTTTTTTTAACTCTTTTTGCTCAATTATTGGAAAATTACATTTTTTTCGTACATTTAATATTTTTAAAGAATCTGTATGTTATTCATGATATTATATTATTATAATAATAATTATTATTATTATTATTATTATTATGAAATGGATCTTTTATGGTAGAGCTAGAACAAAATGTTGATGGAAAAAATAGGGGAAAAAAAGTTAAATATAGTTTATATTTTGCTTCAGAGTCATGGTATAATAGTGAAAATAGATAGGCTAATTTCAATTATGTGCATCTGTATGCTGTAAAAGTTTAATCATTAACTTTAATAGTCCTTGAGAAAATATAAACTAAAGTTGATTAATTTAACATTACAAGGATAGGCCCTTCATACTCCATTTAAGTGCACAGAACTAGATAAAATTGATTGTACGGGATTCAATATAAATTAATATTCTGTAGCACAATAAATAAAATACTACAAATAATATCAATGAATTCGTAATTTACACCATTATTGGTAAAATTCAAAAGGAAATTATTTTTAAATTCTGCTGGATGTAACTTCTGTTAGTGAGCAGAATTATTGGTATAAAAAGACAGTTAACATTTAATGTTGAAATGTTCCATTTCAATCAGCCAAAAGAAGTGATTGTGGCAGTCCTTTAAAAACCGATAAATATGTTTATCAGATTGAATTAACCAACAGCACATTTAAAAGTGTACATAGTGAGCTTAATAATTATAGTGTTGTGACGTGTAAGGAAGGACTGACATAGACAAGAAGGGAAATAATATTTAAAAAACGTAAAAGTAATTACAGTATCTGGGTACAAAACATGCATAGAAATATATATATATATATATATATATATATATACTATGCTATAATTTTGCCTGCTGCTCAAAAGCAATCACCTATGCTTGTAAACTACACGTTCTTTTCTTTCAGTCTGTTTTGGCCAAAAATTGACTTGCTATGTTTTAAAACTACCATATATATGTTTCCATAAGTTTCTATGGGACAATGTTCTCTGACTTAGTTCCACATATGTTATGAAAGGCTTGCATCTTATATAAAATAATATATATTATAAACTTGTCTACAGGTAGGCACAATCTTATAGAATATACTAACTTTTAAATTACTGGACACCTTAAAACTAATCAGCAGATCATATTTATCATCGTCTGTTTTAATGAAAACATCGCAGTCATCGTTGGCCATAGTTATAAATGGTGTACTGTATTTTCTTAACCTTGCTTGTAAAGGAGTCAAAAACATATCCTGCTCACACCATTCATTAAAACTCTCTTCATCTCGCTCAAAACCTGCTTCATACGTTCTTCCAGATCTTTGACTTCAATGCAAACCCTTACTGTCGCATTGATGATTAGAAAAAATTGCCCAAAGAAAAGTTCACCCTAACCACAAATTTGTTACGAAAGGTTTAATACACCCTACAGCTTCATCATTAACTTCAAAATTTGTATGGAGTATACTGCTTATCCACTCCTCCTTTAATAACCGGTATTATGCGGTGCACTGTCATAAATAAGACATACAAGAGCAACCCATATTGTACTAACTCTTTCCATTACGCAAGTTCCTAATGTGATTTCACTAAATGAATATTAACTTAATAAAATCAAAAGAAGTAACTCACTAAAGTTGATTCCCTATCATAAACCACTATGATAAACCAGGTAACTGCAACAAACCAAGTTAACAAAGTCATATAATTAAAAGCATGGACCACATTTTCCACCATTTTGTCTACTTTCGATACCTACCATGGGATCTGGTAAATATAGCCGGTCCTGCTCATATCTTGCTTTGTTTTACTTTGAGTGTACCCAACTTGATATTAAGTGCTTAAGATGCTTACTAATAATAAGTGGTAAACCATGAAGCGATGCATGTTCTCGATTCATACTGCTGCTACTAAATGAAAAAAAACAATAATGATGATGATGATGATGATAATAATAATAATAATAATAATAATAATATTAATAATAATAATAATAAATAAAAGTCTGTAACTTCAAGAACTTCTTGGAAGTGGACTTCATTTTCTACAATTGCCTGCATAGCAGCAACTTGCAAGGTTTCATTACTAAAATATGCTACTTTCAAACGTGTTTGATTTACTAATGCAAAGCTAAATGATGTTTTTTGTTACAATGTAACGTCCCTCATAACAACAAAGATCTAAAGGAACAATGAATGAAAGAATGAGGAAATGAATGCGTAAGTGAACCCGAAGCCCACAGTACCTAAAGATACCTGGAATTCCCCTTTTCCGGGTAAGGAAAAATTCCGACAACTGATATACGGTAATCGAACCTTGGACCTCCGGTTTTGCAGGCAGGAACTCTGACGACAAGACCACGGATGTGGTCATTACTAGAGGTGCAGGCTTCTCAATTTATGTCTAAAAGTGCTCGATGAAGCTGCAGTGACTGTGCTACATAGAACTCATAAAGTAAATATTAATATAGCATTATTATCAGAACAGTCTGTTCAGCAACAAAGAAAAAAAGCTGCCTTCACAAGTTTGTTTTTAGATTTTACAATTTTTGTATGGAAAATAATCATTGAAGGTGAAAGTTTGAAACATTGTTTCCAAATATTATAATTTGAATGGCAAAAAGGACAAAAATTAGATTTGTAAAGACACATTTCTCTTAATAATTGTTACTTCCTTTCTGAAATCTATAACGCTACTAGTCTATTCCCTATTCACCCTTAAAGTGACCCCGAACAAAACAATGTCACGTGACGTCACTAGCATGAATGTGTGCAGCCAAGTACAACACAGTAGCAAGGCACACAAAGAAAGTAGTTCTATGACGTTAGCTATCTAAATTTGAGGATGGGTTCAGCAATAAATAACATCTACTATAAAAAATCAACATTGCGACTTTAATTTAATTACTGCTGACTTGATGAAGTTGAACTTCGAAGCTACAATTGATGCGTTTAAACTCCCAAGATGTAGTTCGCCTAATTCAACCGTTGTTTAAACAAGGCAAGGCGTAAGCAGTTTTCACTTGTTATCATGTCTGACGCTAACAAACCATATGCTGCTGTTTCTACGGATACTTTTATATAAAACTTAAGCCAGGCAAGCCTTTAACTAGTGGCGAGGGGAAAAAAATGTTTTAAATGTGCTTTCAAAGCTTTGTGCAAAGTATTCAGCACTCGCAATAAAGGCAGTAGTAAACCTAACCTCAGAATTAACCGGTCTCTTGTCATTACGTAGCTTATACTTGCCACGTATTTCTGATAACTGAGCAGTATTCTTAGCACGAATAGCGGAAGGATACATCGTTTGTTTGTTGACGTTAAGATCACTCTAAGAGTGAATAGGTGAGTGAGTGATTTATATTTTCATCCATTAAAATCTTTCCGCTTATATCTGCCATAATTAAGTACTGCGACTTCATTTATGCCGAGGGCTGATTAAAGCATACAAAGATAATAATACAAAAACCACGTGTTGGATAAATGAAATCGCAAGCGTATTTATTAATGATAATACATTGAGATGTATTTTTCTCTCTGAATTACTTATCAGTGAAACAAATTTTATTGTTAAACAAGTTGGACCTGGTGGTCTAGTGATAACTGTACTTGTCTCATAGACCCAAGAGTTCAACCCAGATCGATGGATTTTTTCAGGTGTAAAAATCTTAAGAATGGCTTCCTTCCGAAGGGAAACGCCTTGGATCCCTTTTCATAGGTTTACGGCATGTAAAATAACCTCAAGTCTGAAAGAAGAAATCGCTGAGTCAAATTTATTTAGATCCTGAATTAATTGGGACGCTGATGACCTAAGAGGTTAAAGGAGTCAGTTAATAAATAAAAATGAATTGTTTAATATTTTCATATATTTATAAATATTGCAAATGTCTGCCGTATCCCCAAAACCATTGTACACACACTTTACGCATTTTGAGCAACAACGACAAAGATTTTCTTCATTTTTGGTTGTTTTTTAATTATTTTTTTTCAAGATGCATATCTATCATCACGCGCTCAACATGTGAGTACCCCTCCCCCTTTTCAATAATGCATACATTTATTTACGGCTTTCCAAGATCAAGTACGGAAATTCATCTGACCTTACGAGAATGTGCATCTCGTAAATTATATAATCAACTTCTGTAGTTTATGAAAGGTATTCCGCGGCTTATTGGTGTTTAACTTATTAATAGTGCCTATGATTGCCTATTCTCCGTGTTTAAGCCTAAAACAGCTTTTTAAGGCAATATTCCTCCCTTTGCCAGTTATTTGCTTTATTTGTTTTTTGAAAATATTTATATTAATATATTTTTATATAAACACTAATGACTTTGAAGAAATCTTTGAACTCTCAGGACGAACAAAAGATAAGGTATGTGAGTTCCTACGAACCCTTATCGCGTATCCAAACGCTATTTAAAAGGGACACGAAACTTTTGATATGGCCGTTGTTCAAGTGTCCCAAAAATAACACTGGAAACTCTCCCGAAGGTAAGAGCCATTCGATACCACGCCGCGTAGAATTTGCCTACTCGTCTAGATTGCTGTTGGCTGATGCTAAAATATTGTTGTTCTAGTCAGACATAGAAACACTATCGTTAAGCAAATAAATAGTTGATCTGAAAGGCTCTGAGAAAAAGGTTGCGACAACACTTGTTACCTATTAAAAGTATCCGTTATTACAGATATGCAACTCAATGTTAATGTTAATAATCGGCGACCGCATCGAGCGCCAATTTTTGTATCATCCGCGATGCGCCAACTAAAACATCGTGGTGGGCGAGTCGATAACACAGCCACGGGAGGTCGGCAATGCAAGCCTTACTATATTTGTTTATTGTTAAGTTTTCACGGAACTCCAGACACCAGCGACAGAATCGCCGACAGCCTGAAGAGTATACAAGTCGTAAAAATCTACCTAGCATGTTCTAAGCTGCTGTTACAGATCGGATGTTTGTATCTTGTATTTCACTCTTCAGGCTATCGGCGGTTTTGTAGCTGGTTGTTCAAGTTGGGTGAAAGCTAAACAATGACTTAGATTTATTCGAAAAAGAAAGGAAACTACAAGTAAAACAAATTATATTAGTGAGATAACTCTGTCAGTGTCCACAGACAGGATTTCTTATGCTGCCCATCCATTATATGACGTTGCATCAGAAAGTTAATTTTTAAAATCTGACAATAACTCATCTTCTTAACCCAATTCTAAGCAGATATAGGAAGGATATTTGATTTAAAATGTAATGTTATTTATTGTACACATCTATACATAACCTAAAAATGTAAACTGTTCGTATACAATGAAGAGAGTAAAAATGTAAGTAAATAAACCTCTCAATGACGATGTACTACTATGTACAACAAATAATATATATATATATATAGTTTTATGTAAAGCACAAAGAGGTACCATTATAAATGTTACATTGAAGATTATAGTGTACAAAAATAACATCTCGTCCTTCAGAAGGCATTTACATTGTAAAAACCTAATGTTATCTATAATTTTAAAAGATACGCACTTTAAACAGTTCCTTGTTGTCTCCCCTGGTGCTGCACCCTACCCCGGCGCACTTCTGTTTTAATAAATAATGGTAAATATTTTCCTTTGCCCACTTTGCCTCTTTGTAATGAACATGAAACACACGTGAAAACACGCGTCTGTGTTTTCTAGACATCCCAACATCCACCGCTATATCAACCCATGACGTAACAAAGCACAGTTTTTTGTTTCGTAACTGCAAATAACCACTTTCAAAGAGATTCCGCATAAAATTATTCGGCCTTCCATCTATTTGCCAACTCTAAAGCACACATTAATGAAAAGTATGTATCTGTTAGGCGAAAAAGGTTTGAACACAGTTTAAATTTGCAGCTTTAGCGCCCTCATGTGGCTGTCATTAAAGCTTTCTATAATAAAAAATAAGGACAGGCTCCATTTTGAGCCTAACCGTCTCAAACTTCCATTAGATTACGTGTTACGTTTCTGTCGATTTACTCGATTGCCATATAGTTATTTCCTAAAAGATTTGTGTTATACTGTTGAATGATACCTTCTGCGTCTGCTCATGTTCTTCCTTTTGCATTAGAAGATCTAGGTCAGACAGAAAAATGCATATTTTTGAGACTATGTCAGTTAAATTAGGCAATTTCGCGTAGTACCGCATCCGAACTCAGCGACCAATGACGGGTCATATGCGGGCAGAGGAAAAGGCTGTCATCGGTTAAGACAGAAATCCCAATATTAAACGTAGGTCTTATTAATTACATCCTTTTAACACGCGAAACTTAAAATAAGGATTTCTCATTTTATTTTGATAGTCACTATTTAAATTATTTATTGTAATGCATTTATTATATCAGTGTTGACATAAACTGTATAAGGGCCTACAGTTAACCTGTTAGTTAAGAATGAATTCTAAGAATTATAGGACTTAGAGGGCTTCCTACTAAATTCAGTTTAGAACAAAATTAGAATAAGAATAAAAGTCTCACTAAATCCCACAATCTTCTTCAATAATGAAATGAAATAAGCCTGAGTCAAGTTTTAAAAATATTTATAACCTAAAATTAGACTTCAAGTGCATTTTTTCCACATTCCTCTGAGGTATTTTACGTATGAAATCATCAAAATATAAGCGTTAAATTTAAGGCAGTCTATTCTATTTTACATCTATTACTAAGAAAAAATATTACATAATACTTGCATAACATAGTCGAGAGTTCTTGGAAGGAATCCAATTCTTTCTTCCAAATGTGTGAATCCAAATATTTCGTCTGTCGACGTCGTATTTTCCTGAGGGAATACGATATATCGTGACTCCTTTCTTTCCTTGAGTTGTATAACTAAATGCACAACACCGAGGCATATTAACACAAATAAATTAAAAATTTAAAAACGTTCTCCATATAAACATATGGCACAACACACAGACATCAGGCCCACAAAGGCGGCTGATGCTGGCGAACCAATCATGAAGCTCGGGTGTCGACAAATTCCGCCGCAAAGTGTGTCCATACTTGTATTATAGAGGACTTTTAACTCTCATCGTAAATGAGTGATATCTGTTGGTATTTGCAAACAATTGAGCTGCGAGCCAAGCGCCAATTTTGTGAGTTTCATCCAAAAGTACTGGCGTTCACATGAGGTTCCAGGTCACCAATGCAGTTGCAATAGTCCGTACACGATGAGTGTAGTGATATCCAACCAGTTTGCTCTGATTTGCATCCGACAAAAGTGTGTTATATTTCCATCGCATTGTCACTCACCACACCAATAAGCATCTTGCCTTGGACAACAAGATTTGAAAGTCTATAGTGCAGTCATTCCTTTCTTTCAACTCGAGCCTCTCTCTCCGGTATCAACAATTGCCTTGTGAGATACGATGAAGTTAAACTTGACGTTAAAATAAGGATGTTTTCTCGTCCGCCTCCTTCTGATCTTGTGAGGCACGAGATTTCACTTATGGCAGCTGAAAGTGAGGAAACAAAACGCCTGAAAGTTAGTGCCAAATTGTTACATGTGTTGTGAAAAGAATGCGTTAGTTTGCATTGAGGTTAAATTTTTTTTGTTCATGGTGAATAGATCAACTCATTGTAATGGTGGCAAATCTTCTTTGACTCCCGCAAATGGAGGAAAAAATAAACAAATAAATAAAAATTCGCCAGTGAGCATTTAAATCATTATACTGGAGTATCTAATTATCTTCGAAAGACCTACGCTCGCCTAATTTTCGTAAATATAAATTGATAGGGGGTTGTGTGCTATTAACGAGGAACATACACTCATATCGAAACATACCTCAACAATTTCCCTGTGTCCTCTATGTGCTATAAGAAGCCCATTTTCCAAAAATGAGTTGCTGTTTTCAACTGGAAGTACACTAAAATTAGTTGACAAATTCTTGAAATTTATAGGGAACATAATATGGCACTGTAGAGAAGGAACTGGACATCTCTGAGGGGTGGCAGTCTTTCGTTCGCATATGCGTAACAGGTATTATTGCTACGCACATCTGTACCCAGCTGATATCAAAAGAGACGGCAAACTTTTGATAATGACTGTTACTCGATATCCCAATAATAACACTCATTAACTCTCCCACAGCTGTATTGGTGCGGTAAGACAGAGAACTCTATCGTTAAACAATTGGTCTCAAAGTCTCTGAGGAAAACGTGGCGACTCTAGGCTGCCATTCAACATGACTCCACGTGGATCATGTGTGTCTGTTGTTAAACTCTAGACTATCGTTGTCTCAAGCGAAAATATTATTGGTGTGGCACGAAAATATTATTGGTGTGGCACGAAAGAGAATTTCTATCACTTAATTATCAATTGCGCTGAAAAAACACGGCGACGCAATTGCTACTTATTCCAAGTAAGCCGGTTGGGGATAAGGTGAACTCGGTCATTATAAGAATGTGGAAATTATCATTTGTTGTGCATAGCGCCGAAAGAACTTGTATTTTTAATCACTGCATCAAAACCAGTCAATTTTGTTTTGCTTTCGCTCCTGCAAGACATTAACAGAGACGGTCGATTGTCTCCGCGGATCCGGAACGCCCGGCTGCAGTTAAGGGATGTCCAATTACTACTCTGGCACTGCATCTGCACGATATTTTCTTGTTTTGATCTCGGGTACTTCCAGTTGAAAACAGCAGCTCGTTTTTAGAGCATGAATTTCTTATAGCACATGGATGACATAGGAAAATTGTGGAGGTATGTCTCGATATGAGTGTATTGACATGTTGCTTTCAGTAGTCGGGTAAATCATTATAATGGTGACAAATCTCTAAACTGAACACATTCATTTCTTTTTCTTTTACAGTGCTATAACCCAAGATAGACTTGCAGCGGTGACCTCTGCTTTCTGTATTCCCTTTATTGATAATGGACAGTATTGCAACGGGGAGGGTAGGCGGGCTTGTGATCAGCATCAAGGCATCACGCGGCTTTCGTAATAGAGGAACGCTACCCCTCCATAAGGTAATTCCCAATTGTTATTTTCATGAGGGTGGATCCTTTAGACGTACTAACTTAGAAAAATTGCTACGAAGTACCAGGAATCTAACCCGGGTCCTCCCAGCCAGCAACCAGCAATGTTTAATTAATCACATTGTTTATCTTTTAAATGTCTTTTTCTTGAATTTTAGTGCCTATTTAGGCACCCATCTCTTAAATTTTTACTGACATTTGCGTGCCTAGTTTATATACTTTAGTGCCTATAAATGCGTGCCGTTTCGATATAATTATTAATTAAGACTTAATTCAAAAGTAAACAATGTTAATATTGAAGATGTAAGTAATCACACTAGATTTCAGACCATAGGAAATAACAGAACAATGAAAGTCATAAATTGTTGAATAGTTATAGAGTATAAATAACAGATCAAGAAGCTGGTTTAGTAGAAAAGCAGTTCTGTTGAAATATAATACCAATTGGAGGAAGGCTTTTAAAATAATAAACATTCATGAAGATGCTCGAATTAATAATATGTTGTGTGACCGAACAGCTATATTGCTCTCACATTAACATTAAACTTATTAGACGTTTTTTTACAACTGGTATAAAACAAAAATTAAACGCAAGCTACAAAAAGATTTGACTGTATATTTTGGCAATAAAATTAGACTTGACATAAACAAATCTTTTTATTTAGTCGCCTTTAAAGATTAAAAATAATAAAACCGTCTGCGCTTAAAAACTTGTGTATATACATTTATTTGTGTGTATGCAAGAAAGTAAAAGTCACTTTAATTTTACCTTCGATATGATTTGTACTGTACGATATTTATTAACACAAAACCACAAATACAGTAAATAACCACAATCGGCGTCGATACACTTCTGAGTATGTTCAACTACTGATTGAGCAACATTTGTGAAATTGTCCTTAGCGATTGCAGCACATGCCGTTTCAATTTCTTCCCGAAGTGCTGTCAGTGTAGCTGGTTTTCTACGGTATACAGCATCCTTAAGAGTTGCCCATAGGTAGAGGTTCAATGGAGTTAGATCCGGAGAACGCGGTGGAAACTCACGTGCACATTATTTTGTAGATTTCTGCGGTGAGTGTTCAAAAATTCCAAAACCATGGCCGAGGACGCGGGGCTTGTTTCTGTGCGAGGTCTCCCAGATCTGCCCTTGTGAACATCGCATACGGTACCACGAGTCTCAAATTTGTCTCGAATCCATGCAATTGTTTCTCGTGTTGACGGTTCTGTTCTGTACGCACGTTTCCATTGCTTTTGAACTTCAACAACATTCTCGGTTTTCCAATACCACTTCAAAATTGCTTCCCGCTGTTCAAACGATAATCTTGGCTCCATTTTGTTGTAGCAATGTTAGCATAATGTAATGTGAGTCGCATGTGTTTACAGAACATCATACAATAATCTTGACTCTATTTGTTCATTGTTGATTCACCTGTCACGTAGCAACGCTATCATAATGTATGTGAGTTACATCTGTTTACAGAACATCATACTACACATTACTGTAGTTTTTCGGTTCAACTTTGAAATATATTAAATAGATATCTACTGTGAAAGTGTGTATACATTTTTTGTCAACCTCTGCATATAGAAAGAAAATCCAAGTATTGTGTTTTGAAAAGCGTGGAAAAGAATCATAATTTATGTGGTTAAATACCCTCCCACATATGCGAAAAACCCCTCACAATTCATAGAATAAGGTCCTACCGGGCTAAGTAAACTATAATCAGTACATTGTTCGTGCATTAAGTAAACATTTTGTAAAAGTTTAATCGATCACATCACTTTTTAAGGCTTTTGCGAGACGCCTAAACATCAGATAAGCTAACAAAAACTTGATCTGCAGGTTCATTTGACAGAGGTCAGTCAGTAGCCATGGTCAAGTACTTGACTCTAGGAAGTAGCCTGACTCAGACAGGCCGCTTCTAATGTTACCGCATTTTCTTTGAAGTGACATTTTAGGTTTCGATAGGTGAAAGCTAGAGTCCAGATAGTCGGTCCTGGTGGTGTAGTGGTAACCATACTTGCCTTCTAAACTCAAGGTCGCGGGTTCAAACCCGGCCAGGATCGATGGAATTTTTCGGGCGTAAAAATCCTAAGTATGGCTTCCTTCGGAAGGGAAGTAAAGCCGTGGGTCCCGTGTCGTAGATTTACGGCACGATAAAGAACCTCAAGCCTGAAAAAAGAGGCCTCTGAGCAAAATTTGTCGTCCTGCGTTGAATGGGACGCTGATGACCTGAGATGTTAAATAGCGTCCTTAAATAAAACGAATCAGAGAGAGAGAGAGAGAGAGAGAGAGAGAGAGAGAGAGAGAGTGCATCCATATTCATGGTACTTTTTTTTTTTAATCGGTGACCGTCAAAAACTATACAAGTGAACGGAAATTGTATTCGTGAATTATCAAAGATTATAAGAAGGTTCAAGTTTTACTCCTTCTTCTTTTCCACTTTTGTACATATTGCCTATCGCGTACTATTCTCTCTACTTCTGATTTTTTTTTTTTTTATTATTTTCTTATTCAAGCAATTTTTGTTATTGTAGTGGAGGGCATTAGAAGTAATTTTTTGTATTAATACATTTGTGAGAAATGTTTTATTTTTTTCGGGAGATTTCGTTTTTATTGTAGTCGAGGGTATGCATTTGTGAGCTATCAATCTCAGTTTGCATTACAGACTTGTCTGTAGCAGTGATGCCAACTGCTTCGGATTTATCTATAGGTGTACGATTTTTTGTTGTTATCTACGGGTATACGGATTTTAAAACCGAATCTACGAATTTTTGACAGTATTATTTTAATATGTAAGTGATAAATGGATAATGCTCTTTTTCCATTTCATTTTAGTGTTTTTACGGAATACCGGACATAAATATAGTCTGTTTCATATTAGTCAGCCATGACAACAATGACTTAATTTTGCATATTTAAATAAGTAAGAAATCACAAATCAGGTGTGTTGTCTTTATCTGCCTGGACCTACCTCTGGTTGGATTAACGTGGAGTTAGGCTGCGTTGTTGTGTTCAACTTGGAGCAACTTAACATTGATATTACGTGTACGGTCGGTTCTTCAGTTCATCTTAGTTTTAGTTGTGAATTTGTGACTTGTGTGTGTTGGACAGAAAGTGTGGAACGTTGGGTATTGCTTTCTTAATTTTTTTGATTTTCATTTTTAAAACTGTGCACTTACTTTTTTATCAAGTACATGAAATATAACTGAATTAACAAATATATTTTTATATGCCTCATCTTCCGGCCCTACCTCGACTCTCATAAACTGCATTAAAAATTTGTGGCATGTTACACAAAATCTACCAATTTTTTATACCGGATATACGGATTTTCACAGGAAAGGGATTGGCAGCGCTGATCTGCAGCTACAGAGCAGCATGGTATCGATAACAAAGACTTGACCAATGATGCAATAAGGAAAGATGCTAACTGCAGTTCGACCGTTGTGAAAACGAGAGTAATGTTTGCCTTGGTAGACGCTCACTTATAATAATATTGCTTTGGGATTTCCGGCTGCATTCTTTACTAATTTCAACTAAAGCCCTCCTCTATTATACAAGTATGAGCACGCTCCCTTTCGGACCTAATCGTCTCTAACTCCCGTAAGACTACGTGTTAAGTTTCTGTCGATTTACTCGATTGTCAAACAGTTAATTCCTAAAATATTTGTGTTGTACTGTTGAATGAGACTTTCTGCGTCTGATCATGTTCTTCTTTTTGCATTAGAGGACCTAGGTCAGACAGAAAATCCAAACTTTAGAGGCTATGTCAATTATAGTTACGGCACTTTCGCGTAGTACCGCATCCGAACTCAACGGCCAGTGACGTGTCATTTGCCGGCAGAGGAAAAGGCTGTCCACAGTTAAAACAGAAATCGCAATATCAAGCGTAGGCCTTATTAATTACATCCTTTTAACAAGCGAAACTTAAAATAAGGATTTCTCATTTTATTTTGATAGTCACTATTTAAATGATTTGTTGTAATGCATTCAGTATATCCGTGTTGACATAAACAGTATAAGGCCTACAGTTAACCTGTCAGTTAAGAATGAATTATAAGAATTATAGGGGCTTAGAGGGCTTCCTGCCAAATTCAAATTAGAACAAAAACTTTATGCAGTTTAGCATTTCTCTGTTCTAAATTGATCCAATGAGAACAGTTATGACAACCAAAAAACTATATTTTTAATTGGTGTGTGAAAACAAGAGATAAATAAACTAAATGATATGCCTAAAAATTTAAACTATTCATAATCCACAGATCTGCATTTTCTATTTCTTTTCTTCCAGTTATGAACGTGCATTTAGTTATCTTACAGCAGCATGTTGCAGTTTTTAAATTACTTTTTGTGTAATAGTGGAATTGCAAATGAACTGCATGACAATGGCAAACTATTTTTGTGTAAAAGAAAATCTAATCACCTTCACAAATTACATACATTCATCTAATTTTTGAAAGCTATGGCAAATGTATCCGAGTGTACTGCAACACAGCAATAATACTGTAAGAATAATGCACTTAGTAATAGTCACTGCTAAATACAACGTAGCCATATTGACAAATATTTGAGACAGTTTTATGGGAGGAAAGAAAGGACTGTTATTTGATTCATGGGTTATAATTAATCAGAATACTCATAGTATTTGTAGTATCAATGAAGTTCTCCATCTTTTCTCCCGCCGCTGCCTCGGAGTGTCGCTATGCCACAGCTAGATTAGATAGAGCGCTGGAATTTTGTGACCTTTTCAGGGCAACGGGAGAAAAGGGTCGGGAATTAGGTAATATATGAACCCAAATCTTAAAGCTGGAGATGATACTATTTATTTACTTGTGTCGCTTGTTCAATGTTGTCGCCTTTTAAGTTCTGTTGAGCGGTTCTTAGGCCACACCTGCACTATAACCGAACCAATTGTCTAAAGCTTACCCCCATTCGATAACTCAACCGACTCTCTCCTTCAGGCCTCGAAATCCCAATCTTTTATAAAATATTCCTTCGTTCGGTCGGTAGACCATCTCCTACCATTTCAAACTATTATTATTGAATACTTTCCATCTATTGGCCGAGGGGCGTGCATATACTTTTCCTAAGATCCCTTATTAGACGATCTTAGGCCTTATATTTGAGCTATTCTTTCCCCTTGACTTTACTATGTCGAGCTTTATGGTTTATTTCACCCTCAATGCCTTGCTTCGCTTTCAGATTTTAACGAAGTTGAGCTTTTCTAGAAACCTTAAAGGGACAACCCTTCTTACACAAAGCATCTTGCAAAAACATACAAAAGAGGCACATAGTCATCTGTTTCTTTGTCCAGCCCCAAAACACATTTACAATCAACATTTCTAAAGTTTCTGTCCACAGGTTTCTTTTCCTTTCACTATCCATTAAATACACAAATAACTTAACTACTAATATAAAAACACATAAATTGTACACATTAATTATAATAATATTTATAGTAATGTAATTGGTTATGCTAATATTTTATAACATTTTAATGGGAAGCGACATCTTATAAATACCGCTTCATATTTTACAAGTATTACATAAATTATTTTGAATGCAGTTTATATGTAAAATTAAACCTTGAATGCGATATAACGTCACGCCTTTCTTTCCTTGAGTTGTACAACCAAATGCACAACACCCAGGCACATTAACTAAATTAAAATAACATTTTAAAAATGTTCTCTGTATAAGCATAGGGCACAACACACAGACATCGGGCCCAAAATGGCGACTGATGCTGGCGAACCAATCACGAAGCTCGGTTATCGGCAAATTCTGCGTTGACCATACTTGTATAATAGAGGACTTCAGTTTCAACAAGAGAGGCTCTCCTTTCATTGTCTGCACATTGTAATATACAAAAATATTGAGCTTGAAAGTCAGTTATTTAGTGAATGTTATGAGAACTATATTGTTTTACAGACGAAAAAAAAATATCATTGTTGATAATCTGAAGAAATATCTTGTTTGCAACAAATGATAAATAATATTGAAAGGACGAGTCTAGTATTTTTAAGGGTTTTCTGTAGAAATTATATATATATATATATATATATTACCTGGCGAAGCTAAAACCTTATGGTACTCGCTCTCACTTCACCAGGGATAATTCGATTACAATATATACAATACAGATAATGACCCAAATAAAAATCTTCCAGCAACATTCTAAATTGTCCCCGTGACCGTCAGTCCTTTAATATGAGACGGCAGAGTTTCAGAGAAGAGTAGCGTGAACTGTAAAGGATGAAGAAAAATAAAAAGAGAACGGAATTGTTATTCGATCAGGTGTTTTAAATTACGGTGAGAAGATAAAGAGTAAAACGGGTCGAAAGCTAGGGGGGAGTTGAGGTGCATAGAATTCGACGCAGAAGAATGGAGTGCAACTTCCTTCTAGCATACAGTCGTTCCCAGTATAGCAACGCAAAAGCTGGGAGTGATATGATCTGATTTACGTTGGTTGCATACAGGCATTGTGAACATGTCGTAATCTGTCCAAGATTTGTCGTGATGTCTCTTAAGGGATGTCCCAGTAATCGAAATGTAGCATAATTAATGTTGATAGATTTTTTTAATCAAAATTTAATATTAGAAATTTCTTAGCTGTTTCAAGGAATGGAGTATTGAAAATATGTTTTTACGAGTTTCTTGTAATTAATTTGTCATTTACTGTCAAAATAGACACCGAGATATTGTACAAACGATTTTTTTTTGTTTGCACTTTTGTTTCCTAAAGTTTCACGGGAGTGAGTACTGTTGATTCGTTTCATTTAATAATCGATTATGCTCCATTGTTATTGCTTGCTATTTTTCTCAGATTTGTAATAATGTAGTTTTGTTTAGCTCAAGCGAGGAACATGTCAATACACTCATATCGAAACATACCTCAACAATTTTCCTGTGTCATATGTGCTATAAGAAATCCATGTTCTAAAACAACCAGCTGTTGTTTTCAACTGCAAGCACCCGAGATCGAAACTGGACAATGTCGGGTCGATACAGTGGAAGAGCAGGAATTGGGACATCCCTATCTGCAGTCAGGCGTTCCGGATGAGCGGAGACGATCGACCGTCCCTGTTAGCAAAAGTGACTCGTTTTGATGCAGTGATTAAACCACACATTCTTTCGACACCATGCACAACAAAAAATCGTGTTATTTTCACGTTCTTCTTCACACATTGTCACACAAAGCTACGGAACCTAGGATATCATGTATATCCGTGGTAGGTAGGGCCCATAAACAGAGCCTGTGCTATCTTCTTATAATTGCCGCGTGCATAGTGTCCCCAACCGGCTTATTTTGAGTAGGTAACAGTTGCGTCGCTACATTTTTTTCAGAGCGATTGATAATTAAGTGATAGATATTCTCTATATTGCCGCAGCAATAATATTTTAACTTGAGCCAATGGTAGCCTAGGATTTAACAACAGACATACATACAACACGTGGGGTGATGTTGAATGGTAGCCTATAGTAGCCACGTTTTCCTCGGAACCTTTGAGACCAAGTGTTTAACGAAAGTTTTTTTATCTTACAGCACCAATAAAGAATGTTGCCCCTCAGGGTCGGCTAGTTCCTTCTTTACAGCACCATGTTATGTTCCAACTAATCTTAGTGTACTTCTATTTGAAAAAAGCAATTAATTTGTAGAACATGACTTTCTTATAGCACATAGATGACACAGGAAAATTGTTGAGGTATGTTTCGATATGAGTGTATTGACCTGTTCCTCGTGATTTTGAACCTGTCTCAAGTCCAGCGATAGAGTTGATGAGTTAAGTCTGGTCATGGGTGCGTATAGTTGTAGGTCGTTAGCATATATATGAACTCTCCAAATAATATCACAATAATAATTTTAGTCGTTTTCTCATTATAAAACAGGAATTACACACAAATTGAGGTAATGAATACTTTATTATTATTGCAAATTTACTCACCATTGCCTTTAAATTAATTTTTAGTTATCATTAAACATGGGTGATGCATTTTATTATTTTAAGGGCAGTTTTGTCGCCTTTTTCTACCATTTTGCCTGAATATTCGATTTCTGGTAATAGCCACGAGTAGACCTGGAAAATGCGGAGTAATATGTTTCCAAATGTTAAAAATTCTTGAATAAAAATTAAAACTTCTTGAGTAAATTTGAAACTATTTCAATGTGAGATTTATTTTAAGAGGATATTAATATAACTCTCTATTTTTTCCCCCTTAAAATGCTTTACCAAAATTATGCATTCACACATACTTCTCTAAGACTTAACGTCAGTTTATTTTGTGCCCTTTTAAGTGTATGGTGTCGTTTTAGGAATGTATAGTTTGTATGTTGTCTAATCTGGAGATTTGTCTGGTTTCCATTTATGGGGATGTCTATAACACCAGAAAAGTTTTTAAAGAAGAAAACGTAGATTGTGAACCAGTCACTGAATTATTTATTTGAGATAGGTGCCCTAAGTGGAATTTCGCATCGCCGATAGTAGAAGCAACTGTTAATGAAATAGTAGCTGGCTTTAATACTTTTTTTTTATTTTTTTATTTCAGAACGCTCTTTAGCATCTCAGGTCATTGGCGTCCCATTCTATTCAGGGCGTGAAATGGCCGACAAATTTTGCTCAGAGGCGTTTTCTTTCAGGCTTGAGGTTCTTTATCGTACCGTTAATGTACGACACGGGACCCACGGCTTTACTTCCCTTCCGTAGGAAGCCATACTTAGGATTTTTACGCCTGAAAAAATCCATCGATCCTGGCCGGGTTTTAACCCGCGACCTTGGGTTTAGAAGGCAAATATGGTTACCACAACACCACCAGAACCGACATGGCTTTAATGATAGAAATATAACGAAGAGTAAAGTTTAAAGGAAAATGAGAATTATTCCTGGTACCTGATGCGTAAAAACGTTGCAAAACTTGATGAAGCAAAGACTCGACAAGCCCAGCAAAAAAGATGAGAGAAAATGGATGGAGAAAAGCATAATTATGGAGTAGTATTAAAAGTATTAAAAGTAACAGAAGGCAAGTTCAGAAAAGCAAATTATATTATAAAGTGTAGTATTTTTTCGATTTTCTGCAATTACGTTTATTCAATTAATATACATTTTCTTAGAAATTGTTCAACCTAATGAAGGGAATTTTTTTGTACATCCTTTTCACGTACATTAAAAAAATATGAATTATTTGGGAAAATTTTTCACAAGTTAAAATTGTTTATTAAAATTTTGCGTGAGATATAATTAAACATGTAATCCATTTTGTTAATATTCCTCCCATTTACTAATAGTAAAGATTTTGTGCACAATGTCCCATTGTAAATAAAAAAAGCGAATTAAACACGATAAAATATTAATTTATTTATAATACAGCAGTTAACAATAATAGATAACGTGCAACGCAGGAGCTGGGTAAACTTAAGCGAATTTCTCAGCAATATGAATAGCTTCAAAAACGAATATAAAATACAAATGATAAGTCTTATTGATTAATAAAATGAAATGTGCTATAGAATTATGGTGTGTTGTTAGGGAAACAAAATTAGTATACTTGCAATCTGTAAGTATTATAAAAGAAAAAATACAAATTTAGAATTATTGTTATTGACATTAAATTACAAAAATTAACGATATACGTTGATTAAATGAAATATATTATCACTGACAGATACAGCTATATTGTGTGGGTATTTAAAAACATTTTTAAATGAAACCATGTTAATGAACTCCTTGATATCATATTTACATTATAAAATACAGAGAAATAACAAAAGTTTCAATTTAAATTTCTGCGTTTAAGAAGAAATTTATGTGTGAATAAAACAAAAACATGCTACTATTCAGAAACAATTACAAGTACGAAGCAAATATACACAATCAATAATATACAATCCAAAGTTTCATCTATTTTCAGTGGCTTTGGAATTTAGTTTAAATTTTATTGTAATAAAAACAAGCCAGAAAAACATTTTCTGAAGGTTATTACACACATTACATACTAATATAATTTTCACACACATAATAGACTAATATTTCCCAGTTACTATGTTTGCGACTACGTTTTTGTCAAATGTAAAACATATGCATCATTATAAATACAGGTTATATGCTGAGTTAATTTGTCCTATCATTTTGAAACAATTATGAGCAAATTAAACACTATAGTGCTTTTTATATTTCCGTTTTCAGGTACTCCTTCTCCTAATGGTCCGATTTTAATAATTTTCAGAATGTATTTTTTTAATTTTATTTAAATGAAATAAAACGAATACGTATGTGAAAAAATAAACATGGAAGCTCCTGGAGCGATTTTTAAATTTTGGGTTTCAAATAAATCCCCACTCCTAATCGTCCAATTTCTCTAATTTAGAAACTATTTTTCTTATTTTATTTAAATACTATATACTGAGTTTCGTTGCGAAAAAGCAAAATTGATGCCGATAGAGGGATTTTTAAATTATGGATTCCAGGTGAGCCCCCACTCCTAATAGTTCTGTTTCTCTAATTTTCAGAAAACATTTTTTAAAATTTTATTTAGACGGTATATGCCGAGTTTCGTTACGAAAAAACAAAAATTGATGCTGGTAGAACATTTTTAAAATTTTTGGTTTCAGGTAAACTCCCACTTCTAATAATCCGATTTCACTAATTTTCAGACACTATTTTTTGTATTTTATTTCAATGACCTATACTAAGTTTTGCTGAGGAAAAAATTACGGCAGCTAGAGTGATTTTTAAACTTTCCTTCAGGTTAACCCTCACCCCCAATGGACCAATGTTTCTGGTTAACGAACACAGTCAATCCATTCCTAATTGATGCTTTCCTAATTATGCCGAATTTCGTTAAGAGAGAGAGAGAAATAATTGCGACCGCTAGAGCGTTAACACACGTTCTATCAAGGTCAAATTGATTTTTTCAAATGTAATGGTGTATTTTCTTTCCCGGGAATGGAAAGAACATTCAATTTTAAAGTATAAAAGTTTTAGTATATCTATCAGCTAGGGTAGATACATTATGTGATATTGGACAAATAAGACAGCAAATGTTTTTCACTCACGTTCACTTCTCTCTCTTTTATTTTGTAGTTGCTAAGAAGGAAACTCATTTGTTTACAAACAGAAGTTCATTTGTTTACATCGGTACACAAACAAGTGCTCCTCATTACCAATTCAAACCTCAAAGGACATTACTCTCAGCCAGTTTCACTTCGATTTTCAATCACGGATGTTCGATATACGATCAATGAGAGGATCGATATGATTTACATTTGTGGCAAAGCTCATATGAATGCTAGAGCGTGCAACTTATACGGAGATCGATGTCTGAAAGGGGGTAGCCATTTATTAAAAGTTTCAAAGATGTGCAAACTTATTCTCCGAAACGGGAGGTGTCGCACCAAGAAAATATCATCGAACGAGAAGTGCTACTGGGGAAAATTCGGAAGTCACTACTGCAGTTGCCGTTAATCCTCACCGAAATTCCCTTCTACTGGAACGTGATTCGAGAATCTCTCAAAGGAGAGAGGTTAAGCATCACAAATACGATCCAAAACCGTAACTTTTCCAACATAACATGAATTGATGCCAGTAAAGAGAAAGTGACGGAAAAATATTTTCTGTTTTATTGTCCAATATCACATCACCTATCACCCCTAGCTGATAATCTACCAGAACTTTTATACTGAAAATTGAATGCTCTTTCCATTCCCGGAAAAGAAAATACACCATTACATTTGGGGGGGGGGGGATCAATTTGACCTTGAAATGACCTCGAGAATGGCATTTCAAGGAAGAGCTAAGATCGCTAGCTTATGTTCTAAGAGCATTTCAAACTTCATCTGAATCATTTTTTTCCCCTTCTGTCGGAGGAAAATGGACGCGACACATAAATGCCTCATTATATTATATTCAATGTCATTTTTGGTGCCTACTGAGTAGGATCGATAGATGGGGATTTGAAGAAAATGTTCAAAAACCTTTTCATGGGTACAATTGCAATAGCATTTCCTTCGGAATTCGCTACAAGGGTAATTTTTATTTTAAAAAATTAGAGAAAAAATGCTCTAATGAGAATTTATACCAATTTTTGTGCATATAACTGTAAAATGTGATTTTGTGAAAGTGATTTAAAGAAAATGTGTGGTTTTTGTTGTATCGCATGTTAATACATACTTAAAACGTAAAATTCTATGAAAATTCAACAGTTTACATTATTTTCTGATACTCACTAACCAGAAATTAATTTAAAGATATTAAAAAATTCAATTCAAACCATAAAAAGTCATGCAAATTTGCGAATAGGAATAAAAAATGATGAATGATGGTAGATATTAAATTTTTGCGAGTTAACTTGAGTAAAAGTAATCAAAAACATGTTTTATATAAGTTAACAACATGTTGACCAAGTTTCTGTAAAGTTTTTAACGTTTTCACATGTCGCGGAATTTTCGGGTGTAAAAATAACAATTTTCAGCGTTTTCTCTCCTCTTTTTAGGATGTACAACATTCATCCAATCCATGACCAAGATGATGAGCAGTCGGCGTTATGATGATGATGGTGACAATCATGAACTACCGCTATGGGCCAGACAGGTGCAGTTCCGTAGTGTCGGTA
The DNA here is from genome assembly GCA_030762175.1 of Metallyticus violacea. Taxonomy (NCBI): domain Eukaryota; kingdom Metazoa; phylum Arthropoda; class Insecta; order Mantodea; family Metallyticidae; genus Metallyticus; species Metallyticus violacea. The sequence continues at coordinate 92,820,134 of CM060831.1, read as the reverse complement.
TCCTTCAAATCACAGCGTATCCTTGACAGAGAGGGACAGTGCAAGGTCTCCTTACTGCTACAGAGAAGGCTATAAATTTGATCACCAACTGGAAGCAATGGATTGTGTTCCGGAAGCTGGCGAGACCCACAGCGAAGTGTGGTGCGCCGGGAATTGCGTCTCTCCACCCAGGTAAGTCTTAATGAAACCATTCGGTAGTACAAGTAAAATTCACTCTATACCGCGCTTCTTACCCATTTTAAGCGGAAGTTACGTGAATTATTGCAAATGCATTGCAGTTTATATGCATGTTTATTCAGTTGCAATATTCTGTACACTGAAGTTACATATAGGTGAACAGGGGAAATTATGATGTTCTGTAATGCAATGTTAAAAAAGAAAAAAATGAAAATGTATTGTTTAAAGTCATCTAGGACGAAAACGAAAAGAACTGTAAGAATCTTCAAATTAAATGCAGTAGACTTATTCAGAAAATAATTATTTCCTTTATGACATAAAATTAACTTATATATTTAACGTTTATTGAAGCCATATTTTTATGATCTATTCCTTTTGGAGGTACTAAAATATTGGTTATAAGAAAAAAGAAGTGTTATTTATCTATTCTGACATCTCTCTCTCTCTCTCTCTCTCTCTCTCTCTCTCTTGATGTCATTTTTTGTATGGTTCATTTAAGTAGCATTGTTAAATATACTTCTATTTTTATACTGAGAAAAAGCGTGTATTTTTGTTTATTTATTTTTGTCTTATAAGTTTTATACAACTGTGGCTTATTGTTAGAGGTAACTTAGTTTCGTTAGTGTGTTTTTATCGTTACGAACCAAGCCATTTTATAATTAGGTTTTATAAAGAATTAAAATGGCAAAACCTAGAACTCAGCAGTTGTTGCAATTTTCTTTTATTTTTTCTTTTTCTTTCTTTCTTTCTTTCTTTCTTTCTTTCTTTCTTTCTTTCTTTATCTTTCTTTCTTTCTTTCTTTCTTTTGTTTTATTTACGAACGCTCTTTAAAATCAGCGTCCTATTCTATTCAGGGCGTGAAACGACCGACAAATTTTGCTCAGAGGCCTCTTCTTTCAGGATTGAAGTTCTTTATCGTGCCATAAATGTACGGCACGGGACCCACGGCTTTACTCCCTTCCGAAGAAAGCCATATGTAGGATTTTTACGCTCGAAAAATTTATCGGTCCTGGCTGGGATCGAACCCGCGATCTTGGGTTTAGGAAGTGGTTATGGTTACCACTATACCACCAGAACCGATATTTGCAATTTCAAACGATGCTTTCGATTTCATATGAAATTATTAATAGCCGTCTATATATCGTTAGAGATAATGCAAACAGCAAATAAATTACGTTACAGTTTCTTGGAGAAAATATTGACAAAAGAGATATTTTCCCCCAAATTGACTGAAGCCCAAATTAAATTCTTGAGCACCGACTTTCATTATCGCCATTTTCTGTAAATAGAACTACCTGACATATAAATTTATAATTACTTCTATAATTAAGGAACAAAATTGGATCATAACAAAAGCGTATTGATATAAAGCTGGATTAATATACTGCTTGCTTATCTGCTTTTAACGTCCGCCAACTACCAAATTCTTCCGTGACGATGAATAAAGGACGTAAATAAGTCCTTTTCCTTAATCCCCAGCGTCTAATATTATGTGGTTATTACTTTTATAATGCAAAAGTCCTGAAAATCTTGTGACATGATCGAACTCGACTCACCAGTTAACAGGTACATGCGGTTCCATCTAAGCCACGACGATGGACATTCCATATGATAGTCAAATATAGAAAGAATATAAAATATCGATCTCTTTTCATAAAATAAGGTTTGTCTCAAATTAAATTAATATGGATATAGTATGTACAAACAGGGACACAATTATGGTCACCTGTAGACTGTGAAGAAGGATACCTAACTATCCGAAATATCCTGTAAATCGATAACCATTTTCTTTGTTACTTTTTTACGTGTAGTTCACAACTTTTTAACCACCTTTATTCATAATTCTTCAGTGTGTTTTATATATTTCCTTATTTAATATACCGGGTGCTCTATTTATTTTCTGAGAAAGATTAATGGGACACCCTTTACGTACATTTATTGTGTCGTACTTTCGAGTGAAATTCAAAAGCATTGCTGCGCATGCTTTTTGAACATTTTCAGTCAGATCCTGGAAATCTCTCACTTTGGCTTTATGTACTCGCGATTTAATAAATCCCAAACAAAACAATCTAAGGGCGTCAAATCAGGGGAACGAGATGAGATGGTCAATTCGTTGTGAATTTCTGCATATTTGTCTATTCAGAAATCATTGGTTGAAGTATTCTCTTACACTGAACGCAAAATGAAGAGGTGCTCCATCTTTCTGATAAATACCATCCGACATTTCCGAGTAAGCCCTCGTTGCAGCTCTACATTTGTTAAATTCTGTAATCAAATACTGACAATAGCCACTCGTTCCTATTATGTAGTGATAATTTAAAAGAATAAAAAGTTTGAAATGCGTGGTGGCCATATTGAAATAAGATAAAAAGATATATATGCACATGCATATATAAATTACGTTCATCACAAATCATTATATCATTAAAATGAATTGAAAATTTATGTTCATTCCGTACGGGTAATTAGCATTTCTCATATATCCCTTCTGTGACTCGACTTCCATTAATTGTCTTAAAGAGGTTAAATTTCTAAATCTTGCCACTTGAAAAAAAGCATCAAAATTTTATCACAGACTATCCTACCAGAATAAAACACATATTACTATCTCTAATTGTTCCTGAAAATATAATACTTAATTTACTAAAAATTTTAAAACAAATAACAGACAATTTTTTTGTGTTTCCTGATTGTCTCCGAAAAGAAAATTCCTAAGCTTTTTAATAATACATTGTTCACATTTTTTCGTAAGTTAGAAAATTAATTACCCTGGATCTTCGGCTGTATAAAATGTTTTGAAAGGCATATATAAAATGTTAATCCATCATATCTGATTAGAAGCTGAAAATCTGAAGAAAACTGGATAAAAAATACATGGAATGTGAACGTTTTGAAGACGGGGAAAAAAAGAACATAAGAAAAATAAAATTAATAAGAAAAAGAGGAACTTAAAAATATAACTGGTATTTTTTACCGGCGTTTAAAAACCTCACCGTGAAAGGCTATATATTTTATCAAAGTAGGAAGTTTTCACTTTTTTAAGCTTAAAAAACAGAATTTCTCGAAAATTTGACCAACTTTCACTTGAAGGTGTATAATTTTTTATATACAGCGCGAGGTCTTAAAAATAATGGTCTCTTTGGGGAAAGAACTAATTTTTGTGCAAAATGGTCAAAATCTTTCTTTTAAGAAATCACCTTTTTAGAATGACGAAAAACATTAATATTTGGGTTTTTTGATAACCCCCTTTTTTGAGTAGTGTTTAACTCCCGTTTTTACTTGAGGCACCACAGGCTGTGGACACTGATGATAAATGAAACGAAATGATATATTAGGAAAGGATTTTTTAAGGAAGGAAACGTTCCACGCCTAAGTTTACTGTACCTCCCCGGCATTTGCTATTTATGAGGACTGAGGAAAACCTGGAAAAAACCTCTGTCAGGGAGGACGGTCCTGGCGGGATTCGAACCCCAGAACTCCCGCTCACGAGTCCGCGCCTAAATGACCTGGCCACTCGTAGAGGTTTTGATAACCTGCCGATATTCAATCAGTCACTATACATTTAACATGCTACTTCTACATTGCAATGTCGTAACTAAAACGAAATCGATTTTAATTCGTTCAAGAACTTTATGAAAAGAATTCATTACCCAAACAATAGTTTAAAGGATGTAAAAGTATATGTCGGAATTAAAACTTTATTATGCACTTATTTCAGTTTTCACCGAAGATTGTTCCTAAGCAGTTTTAGTGTTCTAGAGTTGTTACCGCACAAGTTAACATTACAAAAGTTAATATACATTTTAACTCAGATATTTATACCGTTAATTATTTAGTTAAACACACTACTTAGACGTAATTAATATGTGATGATTCAGAAAAGAGATACTCATGATCAGAGCCTCTAGTTCATTGGGAAAAATTAAAATATTTTAATAGAGTTTCAGTTAAAGAGCCCAATTTCAATAGATGCCATCGGACGCTAAATAATAGACAGGTGTAACACTTAAGACTACTCCAAATTCCTTTAAAGCTATGAAAGAAGTGTCAGTGACTTGAAACATACAGAGGGTGCCAAAAATGTATACACACTTCAAACAAAGAAAAACCGTGTTAACATAACACAACTGAATTCACACAAACAGAAAATGATGAGCACTAATCATCTTAGACTTTTACAGTTACAACAGTTGCTCAAAATGCCCACCATCGGCGTCGATACACTTCTGAGTACGTTGAACTACTGATTGAGCAACGTTTGCGAAAGTGTACTCAGCGATTGCAGCACATGATGTTTCCTTTTCTTCCCGAAGTGCTGCCAGTGTAGCTGGTTTCCTACCGTGACAACATCCTTAAGAGTTCCCCATAGGTAGAAGTTCAAGGGAGTTAGATCCGGAGAACGGTTCCGTTCTGACACACGTCTCCATTGCCTTTGAACTTCAACAACATTTTCGGTTTTCCAAAAACAGTTCAAAATTGCTTTCCTCTGTTCAAACGATAATCTTGTCTCCATTTTGTTGTAGCAACGCTAGCATAATATATGTGAGTCACATCTGTTTACAGAACATCATACTACACATTACTGTTGTTTTGCGGTCCAACTTTGAAATATATGAAATAGATATCTACTGTGAAAGTGTGTATACATTATTTGGCACTCGCGATATATAAAATTAAATTTCTCATTAAGGATGATAGTAATAGAGTGTACTGTATTCCAAGTACATTCCTTCACTATATAATAGGAACGCAAATGTTTAATGGAGAAACGAATAAGGTAGCATGGCCAATAACTAATATTCAATCACTAAATAATACCAAAACACATGGCCAGGATGTAAGCCCTCTATTGAGGAATCAATGTGCATAGAAGTATTGATAAACACCAACACCCGATGACGCATCTGGTTGAAGTTATTTTTATAGTTGCTGTGCTTATGTTACATTCCCTCTCTAGAAACATAAGCGCAACGACTATAAAAATAAACCGTATTTGTTTATAACGCTTCTGTAGGCTATCATAGTTTCCGCATTGCATACCTACCAAGCTGTTAGAGGCGTTTGTTTACCATAGTGAAGGCTGTGTTCGGAATATTGCTGGTAAGAAAAAACCAAATTTTAGCTTTTCTTCAACAGGAAATCACTGCTTGTATGTTTAAAAGTGATCAAATACTTTAGACTATATTTACCAAATTCCTACTCCCAGCGGCAATCTTTCAGTATTTTGTAGTTTTCTAGGATGTTCGTCCAACGTGTAATTTGTAATTTGTAATTTGTAAGTGCTATTTCGAGAAGAACTACTTTGTGGTTAGGAGAACAGCAGTTTGCAAGACATGAATACCAAAACTCAATACTTATTAACCATATATTATACGATTGTAACTACGAGGTGGTATCCACAATATACGGCATTGGTGCTGCCATCTCGACAGTAGTTCTAGTAGACTTTTGTACCGCTAGGTTGCAACACTAGCACATCTGATGAGTGAGTGTTTAAAATTTCATGCAGCTGGGTAGATGTGTTGAGATTCTATAATACTTTTCATGATACTCTGTGTGTAGTGTGTGGCGATTTTACGATGTATCCAAGATTAGAACAGAGAGTGTGCATCAAATTCTGTGCAAATCTTAGGAAAAATGCTGCGAAGACCCTCGCAATGATTGAGCAAGTGTTTGGGGGATAAAGCGTGAGCCGTACACGTGTGTTTGAGTGGCATGCTCTGTTCATTGCCGGCCGTACAGCTATTGAAGACGATGCTCACACCGGTAGGTCCATCAGCTGCACAATGCCTGACATTGTTGCCAAAGTTTAACACATCGTTCGTGAGGATCAACGTTGAACCTTGCTCATGAAGTGGGAAATGGTTATGGGATATACCAAAGAATATTATCTGATGAGTTGGACATGCATCGTGTCGCCGCAAAATTTGTGCCAAGGATCCTGACTGCTGATCAGAAGGCGCAAATTTGCACGGAGCTTCGTCAGGCCGTATCCGATGGCCCAGCCTTCTTGTCCAGGGTCATCACCGGCGACGAGAGCTGGATGTACGCTTATGACCCAGAGACAAAACAACAATCCTCCCAGTGGAAGAGCCCGAACTCACGAAGACTCCCCCCCCCCCAAAATAGGAAGACAAGTGAAGAGCAAAGTCAAGAGCATGCTCTTCGTTTTCTTTGATACCAAGGGGATTGTGCACAAAGAATTCGTCCCCCAAATCAAACACTGAATTCCACGTACTATGACGTTTTGCGACGGTTCCGTGAAAATGTGCGGAGACGACGGCTCGAACTTTGGCGACAAGGGAACTGGCTGTTGCATCACGATAATGCGTCCTGACACAATTCCTTGTTCACTAGGAGCTTTTTGACGAAAACAGCATGAAGTTGTACCCCACCAACCGAACTCGCCTGGTTTGGCACCCCACGACTTTGCTCTATTCCCCAAACTGAAAATCAAATTGAAAGGACGTCGGTTCGACATAATTGAGAGGATTCTAGAGGAAACGCTGTCTGTGCTAAACGCCCTCAAAGATCATGACTTCCAAGATGCACTTGGAAAATGGCAGAATCGCTGGGACCGATTTATACGTGTGGAAGGGAACTACTTCTAGGGTAACGGCGATCATTAGTCTCGAAGCAAGTTTTTGACCAGATGGCAGCACCAGTCCCGAATATTCAGGATACCATCTCGTGTATGAGATAGCGTTAGGTCCCAATACTATATTCACAGGCTATGAGAAATGTACATTTGTATGCAGTAACGGAAAACCAGTTGTGAAGCTTCTATAAATAATTAAATAGCTAAAAGACATGAAATTGCCTCATATGATATAAAATGTATATTATTGGGGGATTCGCTCTTTAGATCGAGGAACATGTAAGTAAAAACACTTCTTGACAAATGGCATGAGATAGAAGGTAATTGTATTTACAATACTTTATATTGTCTACATTATTACGCTAGCTCGGTTCAAAATATAAATGAACTGAAGTAAACATTTTTAAGTTGAAGATGTATGACTGTAAAGTAAATGTTTTACAACGGAATAATTTTATATATTTTCGTAGAGTTGCACTACCAAACTCATGTTTTCAAACTCGGGCCACTATCACTCTTTTCATTCCTTAGATATGTTCAGTTTAGTTCGAACATATTTAGTGAAACACGCAGTACAGTAAAAGATTAAAAATGGAATTTAACAAGACAGTTTAGTTTTCAAAATAGTAAGCAACACTTATGACTGGCATCCCAATGAAGTATGTCGCGGAAGTGCCTGACAGGTTCAGCGTTTTATATTATAAAACATATTTGCAATTAAAATGAGATAACAATAAAAGGAATTTATTTAACATTGAAGCTTCCCTAATACTTAGTGACATTCAAATGGGAAAGATGGTGGATATGCCTGTATAACATGTAATTACTGAGTCTAGAAAGTTAACCATCTGTTTTGAATAATTCATCACCTGTAAAATTAAGTAATAAGTAATAAGCTAATGATATGCGCAGCTAAACTTTACTGCTTATTAAAGTCGCCAACCCTGAACTGTACACATAGTTCATTGAAAGCCGAGGCATATCCTAAAATACTCTTTAAAGTAAAACTTCCGCTTCCAAATATTATTATAATGATATATTCCATCACCGATCGTACACCAACCTATTGGAAATAAAAGTCAAGGCCCTATTATGAGGTGAAAGGAGGAATTAACTGCACATAATCATATACGAGTTGAGAATCTCAAGGTCATTGCGAACAGCTGTTCGTATATGTTGGCGATACGTGACGCCGCTACAAATTTAACTCCAACAATATCCTAAATATACAGAATGTCCTTGACCCTGTTCCACAAAAGTGCGGTCTAATAAACTACAAGCGAATGGTCTTGTAGTTATTAATAACATTCTGTGCCACAAAGGTTTCTGTTACGCATGTACTTTACAACTCCATACCTACAAATTTACAAGTGGGATTTCGTTGTTCTGTTCCACTGAAGTATTAGTATTAGTCGGGCACTTTTTTTAATTTATTTACGGACGCTCTTTAACAGCTCAGGTCATCAGCGTAGTCGGGCACTGGCAATTTGTGTAAATTCTATATAAATATAGGAATATTAGTATCTTCAAACACTAGCACAAAATTAAATATCTTTTCAATGATTTAGGGAATCAGTTGACCCAAACGTGCTAAGTATTAGCGAAAGTAATGATAATGATGAGCAGGAATATGTATAAAGAAAGAATAAACAAGCATTTGTGTACAATGATAAAGTTAGGTTAAGTACGGTTAAAGTACGGCTGATGACTGATATTGGCGTTTCATGTTTCAAACGTATATTTCACACCAGCATCTTAGTTAATGTATTTTTAAGGTTCTTGCCACATGCAAGGAAAATAATTTTTCATTCTTTATTTTCTTATTAAACAATCTCTTTTCACACAATTTTGCCAATTTTTGCTTATAATGAGAACGCGATTGCCAAGAAATACAAACAAATAAACATAAATCATCAAATGGATTAATAAAATAAATGAGCAATCGGGAAACTCAAATCTTCTGCCATTTCTCAACGGCTGAAATTGATGCTCCAAAATGCAGTTGTAAGGGACTTTCGTCTTAAAATGGATTATTGCGCTTAAATATCGATAAATGCATAATAAAGTATTTAAATTATCATTCTATCTGAAAAAAATTACAACACCCATTTAACAGGAATGACAATAATCCCATGTTACATTAAAACTCCCTAAGGAGTGGACATAACCTAATTCAAGGAATGGTAACGTATGAAAAACAGCTGTTCCTCCATCTTACTCTCATATGAAATCACTTGTAATTTTTTACTAATACTACACTTCTCTCGTGGAACAGAAAGCTAAAAGACCATTCTTTACAAGGACGTGTACTAATACACTTGTATGCATTAGGCCATACTTTTGTGAAACAGGGCTCACCGCGAAAATTATCAATAAGAATGTTTGATAACTAAATCAACCAAATCCTACTTACCACAGTTCTGTAAATGCAAAGTCCGTGAAACATTTCATTCAGTTATATTTTCCAAACAAAACATTCAAATGTGCTGAAATTTCACAACATTAAACCTAAACCTACTAACTTTTGAAATTCAACGCCATCTAACGCCAGCTACCATTTTAGTTTCGCTGGCGGCCACCGGAAGCTCCATGGCAATAATTCAGTACAACAAAGCCCAAAAACTTACCACAAAATGGCACAGATAAAGCAAAGCGAATATGCATTTTGCGTTCTACAATTCTCTCATTCTGAATGTGTTGTTAGTGTGCAACGAGCATAAGGGATCTACCCGTTTATAACAGCATAATGAAGTGGTACAGGAAATTTCAAGAGACTGGTTTTTTATGTTACGGCAAGCGTTCGTGTCGGCCTGGCGTGTCAGAATAAAAGATCGAAGAGGTTAAAAAGGCTTTCGTAAACAGTCCTATGAAGTCCATGTGAAGAGCAAGCTGGGAGCTCAACATTCCACACGCACCGGCATGGAAAATCCTTCGCAAATGTTTACGAGTGAAACTGCACAGACTGCGGTGTCGGATAAAGATCACATTCACATGCTGGCCACCGACGTGATCGACCTGACCCACGTGACTTCTTATGTGAAGGACAGGGTTTGTATGCTTCAAGATGTTCACGATATGCCACACTATATCACAGCTACCATCGCCAGAGTACAACTCCCTGATATGCTGGGTCGAGTTTGGAATGCATTCATCTGTGGGTTAGACGTGTGTCGAGTGAGCAACAGAGGACTCATTGAACATTTGATATCAAACTTTAGTGAGTTTATCTTTCATGTTGTGAAATCTCTGCACATTTGAATGTTTGGTTTGGAAAATAAAGCTGAATGAAATGTTTCACAGACTTTGTATACACACTCACGTTTGCAGGATAACGTGAAGAACCTCATAATTCTCCAGCATATCTTATTAAACATTTCCATTGACAGAGAAAGAAAAAAAAAAATAGTTCGTAGTATAATACCACGAAACTACGCCGTATGGCTACCTAGTTCGATTTATTTCACTGCACAAACTGGAATTTCACTGTTTGATGTACAGTAACACCATTTTGACTAAATAAATATATTAACACGGAAGTCTTAAGTGATAATGAATGAAATATCCATGCCGCTAACATGAAACTTAGCAACACCAAATAAATGGTGGAAATGTTGCCGCCACATAAACTTGGTTGCTTCCCTGTCTTTTGTAGCAACTAATATTTAAATAAAAGTATTAGTTCCGGGATTAAAGCACATACATATCTGTAGTTTTCGTTCCGGACACCTGTACTATGTTTTAATAAAAACTTTTATGCTTTAGAAATTGAAGATTTCGAATTACATTATTGCCTACTCCTATTGTATTTATTCAGTAATAGCATTTTTATCGCTTGCACTATAAGAAATGTAATTTTGGTGCATTTTCGTCAGTTTTTTAGATAAAAATAAATGTTATAGTCCAAAAAGCTATTGCAACTTTAGAGAGGTACGAGGCAATACTTGGATATATCTAAATTATAGTTTAGGTGAAGAAGCAAATTATTTAATGGCGAATACAGTTTAGCAAAGCGCTGTGTCACGCGTTTTGGGGGGGGGGGGTAATTGTTACGAGCTACGTATTCATCTGTGCAAACAATATCACTTAACTACTTTGTTAATACAAAGTAACTAGAAGATTTGCATATCTTCCCTGATTAATTAACACCCACCATGATGATATAGGGGTAATGGCTTGCCTCTCAAGCCCGGGTTCGAATGCCGGTTGGGTTAAGCTGCCTGACAAGTTTCTGTAGTTCTTAGGCTGAATATTCATTAACTTTAGTATTTTTGGTCCCTGAACTCGTTTGTGCAGTAGTTAATTGAGAAGAGGAGCTCAAACTTTAACACACATTAAATATATATAGGGATACTGTACGTACAGTGCTTTCCCTATGCAGTAAACGTCACTTCAAGTGATGATTAAATCACATGTGAGTATATCGCGGGAATGACCACATTATTTTTGGGGTATTGTATATTACACTTCAAAATTTTAAAATTGTATAAAAGCTTGCAAATATCCCTTGATATATCAATAATCATAATATTCTGCGTGAACAAACGATTCATTATTCCCACAATAACGGGCACGGATTATTGATATTATTGAATATACTGTAAAAACACCCTGAATATGAACTGTGTTAACCAATCACAAATAAAAAAAACTGTGTTCATTAAAGATTATAGAAACCCGTGGTTATTAATATAAATAAATGATCTGTGTTCATTAGTTGAAATAAAAAATCTAAATTCATTAATCAAATTACAAAGTTCATGGTCATTAATCGAAATAAAATGAATTGCTCATTAAATAAAATAAAATTTTGTGTTTCTTAAACGAAATAAAACATTTGCATTCATTAACCAAAATAAAAGCCCATGTTTATTCATCATAATATAAAACACCGCCTGAACGCTTGCCGTAACATAAAAAACCAGTGTCTTTCTTCAAATAAAGAAAAAAACTGTGTTAAAATAACTCAATCGGACGTTTCCACAATCATTAACGCGGTAGAAACTACTATGATAATGTGGTGGTGCACCATCCTGTTGGGGGTAAAATTCCTCATTTCCATAGAGTGTATGAATGGCGGGTAAGACGGATGTGCGTATCATGTTCAGGTACACTGGGCCAGTTACTGTTACTTAAAAAAAGAATGGTCCAATTAGAACCCTGCATGACAATCCACACCAAACATTAATTCCAGGCAAATTAACAGCCTTCTCCAAAATAACACGTGGATTGTTTGCACACCAGTAGACCCAGTTATGCCGGTTAAGTGTTCCGTTCAACTTAAATTGTGCCTCATCGGACTTAACAACTTTCTCTACAAAGGCCCTATCCTCTTGCACCATGTTCCGAAACCACTCACAGTGCTGCATTCTCCGATCAGGGTCATCTTCATTTAATGCATGCAAAAGTCTTGGGATGAAAACTTTCAACTTTGTTGTTTTAATAATACGACGTACGCTGGTTCTGCTAATCTCACGTGCACGTTGCTTTGTAGATTTCTGCGGTAAGTGCTGAAAACGTTCCAAAACCATAGCCGAGGACGCAGGGCTTGCTGCTGTGCGAGGTCCCCCAGATCTGCCCTTGTGAACATCGCATACGATACCACGAGTCTCAAATTTGTCTCGAATGCGTGCAATTGTTACTCGCGTTGTCGGTTCTGTTCTGTACACACGTCTCCATTGCCTTTGAATTTCAACACTCTTGGTTTTACAATAACACTTCAAAATAGCTTTCCGCTGTTCAAACGATAACCTTGGCTCCATTTTGTTGTAGCAATGCTAGCATAACGTAATGGGAGCCACTCTGTTTACAGAACGTCATACTACACATTACTGTTGTTTTTCGGTCCAACTTTGAAATATATTAAATAGGTATCTACTTTGAAAGTGTGTATACATTTCTTGGCACCCTGGGGTATACGAAAGGTGTATCATTTGTAGTTTTTGTGTAATAAATTAAGAAACGTGTTACCGGTCTTTATGGACACCTTGTATTTGCTTTGTTTTATATGTAGAAGAAAGTGACACTGGGGTTGAAACTGAGCATACGGAAAAGAGCGACTTAATTTGATAATTCGCGCATTTTGTAATCCTAGGTTGATAGGAATAGAACTAATAGCAAAAGAAACTAATAATTAGATGAGCAATTGGCCAACAGAAATATAGGAGTAACATTTAGCCATTTCCTACGCTACGTTATAGTATGAATGATCTCCTTTCATCTGAAAACAACGTGGCAACAGCGCACGTGTATTCACCAGGAGAAGGAACTAGTACTAACTTTGGTATGCCGCATATTAACGATATGAGCGGGGCGAAATTTTACTGTTCAGACGAAAGAGATAACACTAGACACTGAAAGCAAGGTTTATTTAACGGCACATGGACGGAGCAGGTTATTATCGTTTGTCTTGCAATTTATTTGGCATTGGACATTAACGGTAAAAGAATGAAATGTTTGTTCCTTAAAATTGTATGACTTAGTTTTAGTCACGGACCTTTATTATCAACTACAAAGCAAGTCATATAGTTATAGCCTAGTCCAAATGTGGCATTAACTGAGTTACTGAAAGCTTTGTTAACGGAGATGTATAGATTTTATATAGAACACCTGATAAAAGGATGCTAACGGCATAAACTAAAGCCGAAAATCAGAGGGAACATTACTGCAATCGTTCTCTAAACCCATTAAAATCAAACAATAGAACTAAATGTGACTTTACACGAACTTAAAAGTAAATAAATAAATGAATATATATATAAGAGAGAAAAGAAATAAAATTAATGAGCTGGAAACATCAAGAATATTAAATAGTATTCATTTTAAGTTTATGCATGAATAACTGAATACACACATGCAACTTTCTCAATGTGCCCGACCGCCACGGGTAGCCGAGGTCGTTAAATCGCGGGCTCGTGAGCGGGAGGTCTGGGGTTCGAATCCCGCCAGAACCGTCCTCCCTGACTGAGGTTTTTCCCAGGTTTTTCTCAGTCCTCATAAATGGTAAATGCCGGGGAAGTACCTTAAACATAGGCCTGGAACGCTTCCTTCCTTAAAAAAAATCCGTTCCCAATATATAATTTCATCTCATGTAACATCAGTGTCCATCGCCTGTGGTGCCTCTGTAGCAAAAACGGGCGTTAAACAACATTCATTCATTCAATGTGCCCGCAAGAACAAGGAATGAGCAGAAGAAAAATAAAAATCTAACAACTACTAAGACAGAAGGAACGGAAATGATTAAAAGAAAAGAGAAGAAGAAGAAGATGAAGAAGAAGAAGGAATTGGAACTAACTAAGAGTTGCCTATTGAAAAAGAAGTGATTTGTATCAATTTCCTTTTTTCTTTATCCATGCTGACATAAATGCTATTGCTCAAACGTGTGAAAGAATAAACTTGCAGAATTGATGACATTGTTATTAGGCTTAATATGCGTATTTATTACCATTTTGTTCTTTGATAACCAGAGGCAACAATCGAAGTTAAAAAGAATTTTCTAAAAGTGGCATATCTAAGGAAAGATTTCACGAGTTAACATAACATTGCATTCGCTTAAAATGTTGCAGTTATACAGGATGGATTTACAATATATTGCCATAAGTAAGCATAATACACAAAGTTAAAACCAGTTGCCTTGTATTTTAATAACAAAATTATTTTTTTTATTAGTATCGTTCAAAATGCAATTACAGCTAACGTTTTTAACGGACGCTCTTTAACATCTCAGATCATCAGCGTACAAAAAACACAAAAATGAAGGCAAGCTATTTAGAAATATTAATAATTTGTTAGGTTTTCGGAAATACCACCTTTTGCAGCCAAAAAATAACCCGGGCGGTCGTTGAATTAATTTCTGATGTTGCCTTGCATTTTTATTTCCAACAACTTTTAACAGAATTTGCTCTTCTTTTGTTTTGGCTAAACCATATTATTTTACGTATGCAAGACCGTTTGGCGCTTCCATAATCATTAAATGGAGAATTCGCAACATAACTTGTGTTATGACGCAAATTGCTTCAGGAAAGGGTCAAGCAAAGAGGTCTCTCACCTCTCCTATAGAATTTCCTCCATAATACAATTCAATGAATCAAATTTTTTCTTTTGTAATATGATAATCCATTACTTCCGTATTAAAACGGAACCAACCTTTGTTTTACAAGGTCTACTCATTTAGAAGACAAGGCCAGTTAGTTTGAACTTTCTATACGCAGATTTCTTATAGTAATCTTAAACCCCTATGTGCGCTGCCTTTCATGAGTATTTCCGAAACATATTATATCGATTTTCGAGGACTTTAGGAAACATGGCGAGGTGTAGAGCGTTTCTTTTTAGATTAATTATTAGAAAAGTATATTAATACTATCTGTTTTTCATTTTTTATTTTTATTTTATTTGTATTGTTTTAAATTCTCCATATTCTTATTCTATAGCATTAATAAGTAAGTAAAATTGTAAAACTGCAATGTATATACTATGCAAGGCCTTCTAATTCATTGGTTTACGGTCTTCATATCATTTGCTACCTTATTTATAGAAATGTCTGCTTCCCACATTCCAACAATATGTTGGAACCTTAAGCGAAATTCTCATAATATATAATAAAGTCCATTTAAAGCATAAAGCCGGAAAGATAAAAGACACAAATCGGTACAAATCGCTATTGAGTAGAAGCCTAAAAATATACGAGAAAGAAAAGAAAGGAGGAAACACACAGAGAATTAAACAGTACACACTCTAAATTACATTTTCTGATAACTTGGTAGAATACCGGTAATAAAATACATGAATTAACAGCATTGCCAACGATGGTTCTAACATATTATGTAAATGAAACTATAGAATTAAATTTTCTTGCAAAAATCATTATTTTGAAAGCAATGTCTACGTTCTTAGGCATGAAAACATATAGGTGCAGAAGCGGTTTTTAGATGATGATGTTGATGCTGTTGTTGGACCAAGGGTCTCATTTCATACCCCGGGTCGTTCAGGAACCCGAAGTGCCTTTCGTGTTTAATTGGTCACGGGAGGAGGAAGATGGAAAAGTAGCTCAAATCACACAACCTTGCTTCGTTGAACGCAATGAAATGTTTAATCACATTACACTTATCTATCGGCCACCTGGTTCGTTATCTCTATGACTTTGATGATACGTGATACATACGCTGCATCTGTGTGCCTCTCGCCTACTACCCCTGGTAAAGCGTTGATCATCAGAGAACGAACGAACGAACGAAACATATGAACGAATGAGTGTACAAAAACGTATGTATGAATGAGCGAATTTATGACTGAAAAACGTGCTTTTCCTAGGTTGTGTCTCCTTATATATGAAATTCAAAAGGTCGCCATTTGATTACAAAAGCTCACGGGGCTCATAGCATAGCACCCACGGCTTCCTGAGTCTTTGAAATATTTAAATACTAATGGTGAGCTCTGAGCTCCCAAACGCGCTTAATTTGAATTTATCGCCTCTTTGGCACCTTATTGGAGAGCTCCATAACCATACGACGTGACGACGTTATCGCCAACAACTGTTTCCTTTCTTCCTTCAACAAAATACAAAGGATCTATTGCTCGGCCACCTGTATGCACTTAGCTTTGTTGTAATGGAGAAATACATTGCTCTAGTCATTACCAACAGAAGAAGCAGAAAAGATTACAGAAGGCAAGCTTTTTCCTATTGCCATAGAGTCATGAGCCATAGAGTTTTCCAGATAGCCATGAATATACTTTCGTAATACACAAAATGTTTATGTTTATTACTACAAGCTATATATTTAATAATTATTACTATTTACATTATCTAAAGGGTGTGAGGATCTATCACAGTACTACATAATCATTCCTCGCATAAGGTAAACAGCTAGCCTTGTGCTTGTGCCTGAGCGAAAGGTAAGCATATACTCGGAATGTCTATTCCCTTCTTATAATGCAAATGCAACCGCAGCATAGCATATCTCTTAACCGTGAGCCGGTTTTACTGCTGCTGAATTCCTGATGAACTGGAACCTTTCCAAGTTGCAAAGAGAGAAAGAGATGAAGAGTGGTGAAATAAAACTTTGTGATTAAAAGCGTCAACAGTAGAATAGTAAACATAAATAAGACACAATATCGTGTCATTGGAACTTTACAGGCAGCAAGGCACAATTACCATTTGAGAAATGTTTGTGTAGGTAAAACATAAGAAAAGCTGCAATTCAGAATTTTTAGAGATCTAATGTGATACATTGAAAATAAGAAACACTCTCTAAAATACACAAGGAAAAAAAATTACACAATGAGAACTAAAAGCAATATTTGAACCAAAAATATATGAAAGTTGTTCTATATGTTTACACAAATAAAATGTTTGCCAGTTTTATGTATTAAAAATGTGTTTAATAGAGAGCTAATCCTTTTAATCTTTCTGTGCTTTGGTGTAACATATTTTTGGACTCTACAGACTAATTTTGTTCAGATAAGGCTATTTTAGCGAAACATGAAAGATTTAAAACTGGGCATAGCTGATAAAATAGAAACTCTAAACAAGATCCAATAAAGGCATTATTCATCAGTGAGGGGGGGGGGGGCAAGAAAGGAGTGAAACCTACTTTAATATTCTTTCTATTGCAAAATTTAATTACCTAAATATAGCCTGTTGTGAACACAATTATGTTAGTAGAAACTTAGCAAAGTTTTCAGTTTTCACGTTGTTATTCACTTAATTCTGTCTTAGGTGATTATAGTATTTATAGCGTAGTCTTTAATGTAGGATTGAGCTTTGTGTGTTGTTATTTACAAACTTGAGTACTTCATATATGGCATTCCTCATGACTTTGAGAATGGAACTAGAAAAAAATTCACATTTACATTTTTTTTTTTTTTTTTATCTTTTTCACTTGGATTATTAAGTCTAAATTCACAATGCATGAAAATGTAAATCAGTAATAAATAAACGAAAGAAAAATCAAATTATTTCTTAAGAAAACAGCAAGAAAAAACAAAGAAAATGTATACAAGTTCACTGTCATTTTCACTTTATTTTTTACAGGTAAAAGTTCTCTCTAAGAGCTTTGCTTTCGATTTCAAGTCGCATCGAAAATTAACTAGAAAACACACACACACACCACGCGAATGTGCATATTATATCATAACAACTCAGCTAAAATAATAATTCCTAGAAGTTCAGAAACAAACAAAACATTTAAATAGATCCATTTATATAATTATTTTAGTATTTCAGCGTATTTTTTCATTTCTGTAGTTATTATTTTAGCAGTATTTTTGTATATGAGTTAGTTTTTAGTATATATAGGGTGTAAAAAATGAAACAGAAAACTTTCAATCGACGGCATTCAGCTTGCATATTTGTTTGTTTTATTTTAAGTAAGAAATTGACAATAAATTCTGAGGTTTTGTGAAAGAATGAAACCAGGTTCTGCATTAATGGGATTAAACTCAAGCAAATAGAAATAGCTGGGTAGTTCCGGAAGTAGGTTGAAACCTATATTTTAGAAACATAAAATTAGCGGAAGAACTATACAATTTTGCATTAAGTTTGAAATGCAAAGGAATTCGCACTGCAGGAAAACTGCTTAATAACAACATAAGAATAAGTAACAGGGACCATAATATTTTTTGTTCTCACTAAAAGAACAATTTCACATTTTATTTAAACAATTAAATTCACTGGAAGATATTCCTATATTTCTCTATAGAACAATATTCTCTGAAACTGTATAATAGTTTCCTAGAGTCGCTTTTTAAGTTAGAAATAACGTGAATTCAACAGAACTCGTCCTACTGCGAGAAGAATCAAAGGGGACAACAGTGTTTATAAATAAATTTAATGCTATTCTTTTAACGAAAACTGGAATTATTTTTACTGTTCTGCACGTTATTTAAACATTGAGGAAACGCTACCATACTTTTAGAACACCACAAACATCTCTCTCATTTACGTTTTAAACACATACGGGTGGGTTTCTTTAAAAAGTTAAGATCCAGGATGGAAAGCAATTACTCCCAGTAGGAAGGTACAAACTGAATTATTCTTTTTTAAGCTTATTGAATCACAAGGAGTTTTATAACCGTACTGTGAGTTTCAAGTCCTTAAGCCAAAGAAAAGGAAATAAATGTAATCATTGTTTTTGTCATATAGATGATAAAGTAGAGATGATGGTAAAATTTTAATTATGTTCATAAAGGTGGTAAAAATATTATGTCACTATTGTTTTTGATATTGAAATGCTTTGTACTTCACCAAAGAGAGTGCATAAGTTTTGTTGCATCAACTATAAATTTAAAATGGGTTCTTGGTAATGTGTTTGGATATCAAACGACAACCCTGTATATGATTGCCACTTTTTCAATGATTTATTATTACAACTTTTATTTATTAATTAATAGTCCATTTTATAGCAATCGCAAAAAACACATATCTCGTTATAAATAGCAGATAGCAGATACAGGGAAATTGGATGCACTTTTAACCCTACCGCCGACCCTATAATAGTTTCTTATTTTTCTGAAGATGGCTAGCAACAATGTCTGAGCTGGAAAATTCTTGACATCAGAGCAAGAAAATGTGCTGAACTGTAGTTTTAAGTAGATATTTTACAGCGAGCTATTGCATGAATTTCTAGTGTTTTTCACTTTTTGCGGACATGAAAACTCATGTTTACGTACAAAATAACCTCATTTTTGAGTCTGACAAATAATAAAACGTATTTTTGATAGAATTATTACAGCCACAAATAACTTATTGTTACAATATCGTACTTCAGCGTCTTTATCATGAAAGCTGATTTTACATCACGACCTAGTTCCTATTTTCAAATAATAGAATACAGTGCGTCTCGTGGTCTATGTTTTTAGAATAAAATTATGAAGTTTGGGATTATTTTTAGTTAAATCTGTGTATCGTTTATCATTTTTGCAAAATAACGGTCAGTGTTGCCATTCGAATTCGCTTTCCTAGTGAAATCTCGACTACATAATGGCTGCGGAGAGACTTCTCGATTACCTTTTATCCCTTAAGTTCATCTGCGTTTGTTTAGAATTCGATCTTTAGTCAACTACAATAATGGAGGATAAGCTGTCTGATTTTCGATAAATGCGTAGATCGGACACTGGGTATCTCTACAGCTTTTAGTCTCCGGCTCTACGCGACAGAAAAAATATCTTTTGCTTATGTTCATTAACACAACTTCCTAATATCTAAACAAAATGCATGGAATGAAGTATAAGAGAGTACACCCTTATTACATAACCTTGTTTTGTTATTTCAACCTTATGCAACCTACTCTTTTTTCCATCTGAGCCGTACAAATGACGAAAAACTTTCTTGCAGAAATTAAATAAATAAATAATACTTAAAAGTTAGTAAGATGTACATTTTTTTTGCAAAAAAAAAATACATTACATTTTCAATATCTTAATAAAAATATATTGCAGTTGTATGCCTATGAGTAGGTCAAAATTCTTAAGCACTTAACATCAAGCTAGGTACACTCAAACTATCTAATAAGGCAAGAACACAAACTATCAGATACCGCAGCCGGTAAACAAGAACTGATAAATGACAGGCGTAAACTAGTTGTACTCGAAACAAGCATAAGCGCCGTGTATTACCGTATTACATGAAATCTAAAAAAACTGATTTATAACTATATTTTAAAGCTCTTTAGTACATCTAGAAGCAACGTGTTGTGTTGTTTAGGTTTAGTGCTTGAATTTATACATGAATATTATGCGACTATAGATTTTTTTGACTAACAAATGCATTGCACATAATGAATAAATCGAAGATTAAAAGTGACTTATTGGCCGTTTCAATGAGGTTGTTTGCTTAAACGGAAATCAAATTTAATTTCTAATATCTTTGTAAACGTTTTAACTCTTGTTTGAAGTGTTACATACTTTTGTGTTTTTCATAAGTTTTGAAAATGTGATGCCTATTTTGAAAAATAAAGTAATCTATGATCTGTGGTGGAAATGAATTGAAATTTTATTTAAAATGTACATTGAAGTGATTTTTAATATTAAATATATATTATTAATAGTAGCTTTTGGAGTGGTTTGTCGATTTCAGGTTGAAACACAGCTGAGATCTCAGGTCTATTTTGGCTTGTCGGTATTGTTGGGGAATTATAAATAGGCCAGTAAAAGTCCAAATTAATTTTACGTGCAGAACGCTTAAAGTTATTAAAAAAAAAAAAGTAAATGAAAACTAAGGCATAAATCCTACGACAATCAAGGTTAAAAATAAAACAGAATTGACAAAAAACAAATAAGATATTTCATAGAATATAGCGGTAAATATACACCTTGAGCTTCGTTTCAGTTTGGCATCTCCTTTTAGTTTTTAGTCATGCATATGGTTGAACATGCAAAGACATAATAAAAAAAAACAAGGTCAATTAGTGCGTATCCTCTATAAACAAACTTCAAGTTCAAGGAAAGACGTTCTATTAATTAAACAGCGGAAACAACGAGGTCGCGTTAAATGGCGGGGGGAGGCAGGAGCTTACCTAGTTCCTGGACACGTGTATCTGAAGAAATGGTGTAGGTATTAAAGTACAAAGCTCATCAGATTTTGGATTATTATTGTTCATGTCACATACCTGACCTTGAAACTATAGCTAAAATTCTCATGTTGTTTACGCTTTACAGTTATTATATCTCCTTTACCAAAGATCAAAGGCAACTTTACAGTTCACGAACTGTTAAGTATTGAAACGCCTTTATGTGTGCCTTCTTTTTCGATGTAATTTTGAAGCTTTTAGCAAATGTTTAGATTACCATAGCTTCAAGTGCCTTCTTACTAGAGCTGTACAATATGCGAACACAACAATGTAGTGCACGACAAAGTATAAAATACAAAACAAATATGCACGATACATTCATTACCATCACTTTTCAGGTTCCATGCATGTCTGTACTAGCACGTCATTATAAAATTACTTCCCATTTTTTGAATTTTAAAATTTAATTAGATTTTGAACTTGGTTTAGTACTCCATATTTTTGCTCACCACGTTGGTCTTGGAAACAGTCAAAGATAATAAAAATTAAGAT
This sequence comes from Metallyticus violacea, assembly GCA_030762175.1. Taxonomy (NCBI): domain Eukaryota; kingdom Metazoa; phylum Arthropoda; class Insecta; order Mantodea; family Metallyticidae; genus Metallyticus; species Metallyticus violacea. The sequence continues at coordinate 92,798,306 of CM060831.1, read as the reverse complement.
AGCCTATTGGTCCCTTAAGGGCAAAGGCCTCCTAACAAGTAGGGAAAGCTCGCTTTTTCCCAACGTGGTGAGCTATTCCATGCTAGTTTTTCGTATGCTGTTTAAGACATAGCCCTCTTTTATACAAGTATGGATTCACTTTGCGGCGCAATTTGCCAACAACCGAGCTCCGTGATTGGTCCGCCAGCATCAGCCTCCATTTTGGGCCTGATGTCTGTGTGTTGTGCCATATGCTTATATGGAGATGGATGTTGTGCATGGTTATACAACTCAAGGAAAGAAAGGCGTTACGTTATATTGCATTCAAGGTTTAATTTCACATGTAAACTGCGTTCAAAATAACTTATGCAATGTAATAAAATATTTGTCAACATGGCTATGTTGTAGTTAGCAGTGACTATTATTAAGTGTATTATAATTACAATATTACTACTGTATTGCAGTATACTCTGCGCTTATTCTCGAATAATACGTTTGTCATAGCTTTAAAAAATTAGATGAATGTACGTAATTTATGAAGGTGTATTGCATTTATTTTGCATGAAAATAGTTTACCACTGTCATGCAGTTCATTTGCAATGCCTCTATTGCAGAAAAAATAATTTAACACATGCAACACGCTACTGTAAGATAACTAAAGGCACGTTCATAATTGGAAGAAAAGAAATAGAAACTGCAGAGCTATGGATTATGAATAGTTTAAATTTTAGGCATATCATTTAGTTTATTTATCTCTTGTTTTCACACACCAATTAAAAATATAGTTTTCCGGTTGTCATAGCGATTCTCATTGGACCAATTTAGAGCAGAGAAATGTTAAACTGCATAAAGTTTTTGTTCTAAATTGAATTTAGTAGGAAACCTCTAAGCCCTATGATTCTTATAATTCATTCTTAACTGACAGGTTAACTGTAGGCCTTATACAGTTTATGTCAACACTGATATAATAAATGCATTACAACAAATAATTTAAATAGCGAATAGTAAAATAAAATATTAAATTCTTATTTTAAGTTTCACGTGTTAAAAGGATGTAATTAATAGCCCTATGTTTAACATTGCGATTTCTGTTTTAACCGATAACAGCCTTTTCCTCTGCCGGCAAATGACCCGTCATTGGCCGCTGAGTTCGGATGCGGTACTAGGCGAAAGTGCCATAACTATGACTGACATAGTATCAAAAGTATGCCTTTTCTGCCTGACCTAGGCCTTCTAATGCAGAAAGAAGAACATGAGTAGACGCAGGTGGTATCATTCAACAGTATAACACAAATATTTTAGCAATTAACTGTATGACAATCGAGTAAAACGGCAGAAACTTAACACGTGGTCTTATGGGATACTTGTATAATAGAGGGCTTTAGTTTAAGACACTCTGACTGATTTGTTCTTTGATTACTCCATTTCTCACTACACCAGTTGCTTCTCGAGAGATTTCCATTTTTCATTTCCTCTTGCTCCTCTTGAACGATTTGGACCTGCATGTTCCTTGTAGATGTCTGTACATCTTCTTCTGGGTCTGCCTTGTGTCTGGGGGTCCCATATTAAGATCTTGTAGGTCCACCTATTGTCCTGCATTCTTGCAACTTGGCCGCCCCATGAGATAGATACATTAAATTGCTGCTGAATGTTTTCCCAGATTTAATTCCATCCACCTCACAAGGAAAGCCTGGATATGTACTTTGAAATTCCTCAGACACAATAGGGATAAAACTTGGTTTATCATCGCTTGCAGAATTGCGCGGGAAACCCAATAACTCACAACAATAAATCAACAGCCGGTCCACGTTGAATTAAACGTCTCATTGTATACTATGTAAGAAAATGATAGCCTCTATCGACTTTTGTTTTTAAAAATTATAAAGGCTTTAATCTTCTTACAGCTTCATACAAAATACATACTAAAATTTGCAGATGTTCTATTATTGGAAGTTGAAAACGTTTTATAAAGGAAAGAGCTATTCCAATTAATCAGAGGGTGCCAAAAATGTACGCACACTTTCACAGTAGATATCTATTTAATATATTTCCAACTTGGACCGAAAAAAAACAGTAATGTGTAGTATGGTGTTCTGTAAATAGATGTGACTCACATGCATGTGAGTAACATAATATTATGGTCCAATTGGACCATGCTTTTTGAAGGTACAGTAGCTGGCCCAGTGTACCTTAACATGATACGCACATCCGTCTTACCCGCCATTCATACACTCTACGGAAATGAGGAATTTTACTTCCAACAGGATGGCGCACCACCACATTACCACCGAGATATACATGCGTATCTTGATGACAATCTTCCAAGGCAATGGATAGGACGAAAAGGTCCGATTGAGTTTCCACCGCGTTCTCCGGATCTAACTCCGTTGGGCTTCTACCTATGGGGAACTCTTGAGGATGTTGTATATCATAGAAAATCAGCTACACTGCAGAACTTCGGGAAGAAATTGAAACGGAATGTGCTGTAATCGCTGAGGACACTTTCGCAAACGTTGCTCAATCAGTAGTTCAACGTACTCAGAAGTGTATCGACGCCAATAGTGGGCATTTTGAGCAGCTGTTGTAGCTGTAAAAGTCTAAGATGATTATATGATTTAGGTTTTGTTATGTTAGCACAGTTTTTCTTTGCTTGAAATGTGTATACATTTTTGACACTCTCTGTATAATATATTTTGTATATTATTTACAAACTTTGAGAAAGATTTCGAATTTGTGTTAAAAATAAATTGTTTTATTTAATTTAAAGAAAAGAACTTCTATGTTAGATAATTAATTAGAGTAATTAATGTATGCATACACTACCACAGAGTGATTTATGTAGAACAAACACATTTCTTTATTAATTTCACAGCGAACGATGTTAACCAAAACCTATTTAACTTCAAATGTTGAGTATCTTTGATAGATTATTAAACTCTATCAATGTTGAAACTGTCCTCCCTGCTGCATAAGACATAGCACAGCACGGAGTTCATTGTTCAAAATTCTGGCATATTGTCCATCACATGGTTCACAATGAAACATGGTTCCATTTATGCGGCTATGCGAACTCTCAGAACTCACGATATTGGGTTGTCCAAAATCCACATGTCATTCATGAAGCAAAGACTGTGGACATTGCAGAGTATCGCCGGAGGTTAATAGAGTTTATTGAGCAACTGGACGATGTGTAACTGGGTCATGGATATTTTCCATAAGATGGCACTACATGCTATACATCAAACCAATCCATGGTACTAATTGGAAGTTTCTTTGACGACCGAATGATCTGCAGGAATCTGTGGGCTATTGATATCTCCTGATTTGACACCTTCCGACTTCTTCCTATGGAGTTACAGGTTTATGCCACCTGTACCCAGACGTTGAACAATCCTTAGGAGATTAATAGTGTTGACAACACGTCCTCCAACCAGCGGCTAGTAACACTGAACGACATGTTGAGTTATGCAGGAGAGAGGACCTTTTCAACATTTTCCATAGAGATTAATGATCTCCCAAATATACTCTTGTGTAATAAATTGTGGCTAAAATCATTCGTTTTGAAATAAACAAAGACATAAATGTATTAGTTTTATATGAATACATAACATTTAAATGGAAATATATATATAAAAAAAAAAACATTAACTCAATAGTAGGATCAAACAATGATATCCACTTTGCCCTGTTCCGTTTGACATATACATCAATGAAGTAATTAGTGAATGGTAGAAATATCTGCAAGAAAACTACAAGATAAATAAATCAAATGTGAATACATTTCTCTTCACTCTCTTCAAGTTTTGAAATAAGATTCAGTAAATTGACTTCAAAGAACAGTACACATTTTGTAGAAAGTAGCAAGGAAATACAACCCAACAATTTCAACAATTACGACGAAAAATATGACATTTTAAGGAAAAGCATGAAGTAAAAGCAAAAATAGAAATCTACTACAACGGCAATACAAAACGTCCCAAACTTTAAATATTTAGGCTGCAATATGTCAACGAAAAATGATCAGAATAATATAATAAGTAAGCTTGAAAGATTCCAGTGTATGCACTAAATATTGGCTCATAAAACAGGAAAACTTACAGTTTATTAATGGTCTTTAAAATATTGGAAGGACTGATGAAATATGAAAATATGACGAGAAAGAAACGTGTACAGGCTACTCGATTAGAAAAAATGTTTTAGAAATAAGAGAAGAATTTAAAGTGAATGGGCTATATAAGTCATGTAGAGAATGTCACCAGAAAAAAAATCCATACTCAAGGAAGATGCAATCCTGACAACGAGAATAAGACGAAAAGATATAAACGACGAAATTTATGTAATAAACCGAGTCCTTATATGCTGATGATGGTTAAATTATTGTATTATAATACTGAATAGCTTTACATTCGATATTCATTTGTATTACTCAGAAGTTACTTTTTATTATATGCAAAACGTCATAGTTTCATCGCCACGTTCATACATAGTTAGACCCATTTCCTCACTTTTTCTTTATCGCCGTCACTTTCTCGACTTTCAAGACCAACTATGACTTCTTCTGTTTTCAGCTTTTATTCAATTCATAATTTGAATCATGCAGTTGAGATCATATACATTTGTGAAAATATATTCAGATTCTTTTTCTTTTCCCTCAGCAGTACATACTCCATGGTTGAAGAGCTAATGTTCATTTGTTTAACAAAACACAAATGAGTTCCTTTCGAACTTTGCTTCGGACTGTTTACTGTCAATCGCGCGATTGCTTAGAATTTCTTGAACCTTGTACGAGTATTGACTGTACTTTGTAACTAACTGCCAATTATCCAATTATCGCTGTTGTGATGTGCAAAGCTGTAGTCATACTAACTTCGAAGCTACTAGCAAGAGAATATAAATGGTTTTGAAATAATCAGGATAATTGTTCCTGATATCTAACCAGTAAATTTACCTTTTCGTCTGCTTGTTAATTTCCTTGGTAAGCCGACTCTTTAATGAGGTACAATGTTTCTTTTTCCAGTTACGACGGTTGATCCATAAGTTTCCGGCTTTACCACTTTCTAGGTATGATAAAGACAAAAACTATATTTCACTTGCCAATATAGTTACCCTTTATTGCAATACACTTCTCACATTTGAATTAATATTTCAATCCCCCCCTCAAAGAACCAGAAGTCTTGTTTACGAAATGGGCATAAATAGCTTCCATCACTTCTTCGTCACACTTAAATTTCCTTCCTCGAAGGTCCTTCTTGAGCTTTGAGAAGACGAAATAGTCGCTGGGAGCTAAATCTGGGTGGATGGTTGATCTCCTTGAAGCCTCGTCTCTTCACAGTTTCCTTTGCAACAAGAGCTGTGTGCACAGGCGCGTTGTCGCGAAGAAGGCGCACACCACCACTCAGCTTTCCTCGCCTTTTCTCTTTGATGCAAGCACATAGTCTGTGCAGTAGGCCAGTATAATACTCCCCTGAAGTCAATGAAGAGTATTCCTTCACAGTCCCAAAAGATTGTGGCCATGATCTTCTTGATTGACTGAGGACCTTGGACTTTAGAGATGGTGCTTCGCCAGGTTTAGGCCACTCCATTGATTCTCTTTTGGACAAGGGATGATAGTAGAGGACCATAGTTTCATCTCCTGTAACAATGGTTTGCAGAACTTTCCTCTCGTCCGCAGCAGGGCTCCAAAATGTCTGACAACAGATGACTTGTTGTTGCTTTTGGACTGAGAAAAGAAGTCTAGGCACCCAGTTTGCATTAACCGTATTCATGTTTAAATGTTCATGAATAATTCGAAAGGCCCAACCTTCCTGCTGTTTCTGTAACTTTGAGACGCCGGTCTTCCATAATTTCTCCTTCCACAAGAGCGATGTTTTCAGGAGTGAGCACCTCCAAGGGCTGACCTGCACTCTTCGTCTTCAATGCTTTCTGGACCCATTCGTGTGGCCCATTCTTTTACGGTAGAACATGAGGGGGTTGCTTCCCCATATACAGCATCCATCGCTGTTTAATTTCATTTGGAGTAAGTCCTTCTTTTGTAAAGAACTTAATAACGGCTTGATACTCCATTTTGAACATGTCACAATCTTGTACACATAGCTTTCTCTATACAGCTATATCTGAAAAACTGATAACAGATTAAGATAATGTATGACACCAGATATGGATTTTGTGAAGGCGATAATGCATATCGGCGATGCCGGAAACTTATGCACCTACCCTCGTACTTCTCATTTATAGATACTTTTGCCCTAAAAGTAAACAGATTTCTAGGATTCTATTTTCTCGGCAAATTTGTTCTTAAAGCTGGGTTTTCTGAATGTCAGTTTTATTTGCATGCAAATGGGAGTACTCTCGACGCTATAAGAAAAGAGATCTGTGAAAATAGTAAATCCATTACATTGCATCTTGAGATCTTTAATGGAACAATCATATTCGTGCTTTATCTTTTCTCTTCTTTGACAATATGCAGAAAATATGTAATGTTGATTATGTGTTTTTAAGTGTTCGCAAGTAGCAGAACTAGTGTATGTACCAATATAATACAACATAACCTCAACAGGTGCACGGGTCCATCACGCGTGTTTTATGATACACTTGATATGGTGGATTTAGCATGAGATATTGCATTAGATATTCAGAAATAAATATAAAACATGTGTATTTAGCAATAAATCAAATAATTAAATTAAAAATAAAATAAAAATACAAAAAAATAAGAAATACAGAATAAAAAAATTTAAAACTCCCTCCATTCTTCCGAACCGTTGCATTTAGGCAGAATATGTGTCTATGATACCCCCTTCTCACAAATTCTCCGCTCATATTCGTCATGATGTTAATCATCCGCCATGCCCTAGGCTGAGCCACGCGAGATCCTGCCTAATGATTTTTTATGTACTGCTCCATCCCTCATTCCCATGTCTGGCCCCGATTGTACTTCCAGCTAAATCATTTCTCTATATAGCCCAATTTGTCTGGTGGCTATCCATATCCCTCAAACGGTTCCTAAACTTCCACCATGCGCTCTTTCTATTCCCCTGATCCGCCGTACAAATGGAGTCCATCCTTAATGTTTCTAGTCCCTTTCTTAATTTTGATGCCCGTGTCTTGTTCCCTACCATCCCCAGTTGTTCAAGAGAGTAACACACCCTAATTAAAGTTTGGTTTCTATAAATAATTCTCTACTCTTATAGTTCTCTATAGGCCCCGAATTCTCTCTTAAATCCCCGGTTCCTACACCCATCCCCAGCCCCAAAATTCATTCCAGAAATCAGATCTTCACTGAATCTAGATTCCCAGTTTGTTTCCACCTCCATATTTCCACCCACAAGTCATTATAGATCTTACTAGAAAAGTAAGGCAGATAAATTAAATGACTTTCCGCACAATCAACAATTCTGAAAAACAATCCTGTATATCGAACATACATCAGCACAGCTTTCCCATTTAGTTTATACTAAGTAGGCACAGGAAGTAGTAGAAAGAGAACGCTTGTACTCATGAGGGATTCTGTAGAACAATATCATTTCTTCCATAAGATAGTAAAAACTTCTTGAGTACGGTATTACAATAAAACCAGCAAACCTCTGTGTAACCCCTGAAATCCATTGCACAGTTTTGAAGAAGGTAAACAAATAGGCGGTGATAAACTCCTAAGATCAGAAGTTCACAAGTCCTTTACACTGCCTTAAGTACATTATCTATTTTTAATAATTTGGAATAAAAGAACTGCTGATGAATAAATAAAGGGAAAGTTTGTAATTTTTTTCCTGGATACTTGAATTACTTTTTATAATGTTGCTGCAAATCATTTGTCTTTGCCTGTAATCACAGAGCTCCGTTTGTACTCACACTAACATCTCTGGAAAGGAAAATTCACTGATAAGCTGAAATGTTTCTTCAGCAACTAACTGCTCTTATATTTGTTTTTACTACCTCTGTTCATCTTTGTAATTGCATTTCGCTGCCTTCGTTTCCTTTTAGTTTTCTTTTCTTAATTTGCGCTCACAAAGTGGGATAAATTTTTAATGAATGTAGTAAAACTTTTATCATTTGTCTTATTTAAAAAATACCTTAGCTGTTATCTTTCTGGTAATTTTTTCCAATCATCGCCACTTATTTTTGTTCTGGATAGCCTCATGGCGTTAGAACCATAATACATGTCACATTATCTACTTAACGACTTTATCAAGTACGAACTACGAAACACAAGTTAGTTAACTGGCATTACAGTTTAGTTAAGATGGATAACGTTTGGCGATAAAATACATTAAGGCAAAAGAATATATATATAGAATCGTCAGTTTCACGTACTTAATGTAGACAATGATGATAACAAAAGACACATTAATGGGATATGTTACGTCGAGATAGGCGTTTACTGTTGCCACAGAACATGCAATACCTTACATTTCATCAACCAGATCAAAGCACCTTGCATCGTTAATTTGGCAGCTGATAACTCTTAAGAATTGTACCCTGGCAACAGGGGACGTACTACACTGTCATTTACAATAATAGTAAAAGAATAGATCTAATACCTTTACAGGCCGAAGCGGATAGAATGATATTCTGTTGTTATAGTGTTGAAATATGCCTTTTTATTGCTTTCTCTCTTTTCACGGGTAAACACAAAACGATGCAGGTCTCAGTTGAAAGGAAAAAAAACAGTTCTTGACTATTAATACGTACAAAACATCTCATAAATTGCTTGCATTTAAAAAGCGTAACAATCAATTGCTTAGAAATATGGAGTTGAAAGCCGAAAATATTAAAACAAGAATGTAAATGTTGAACTTGATGATAGTTGAAAACTGTTCCTTTGTATATTTTTAGCAGAATTTATAAAAATGTTTGTTTGTTCTGCGACATAAAACTGGGGTAGGCTGAAAAAAATGCAAATATTGAAGATAATAAGTAAAATAAAGCATATTATCTTCCGTTTATACCTTACGTTTAAGTTAACATTATTTACTACATAATGTCTATTAATTTACTGGTCTTATTGACCCTTACGTTGCTTGCTGTATTACGAAATGTGCACTTACCTCTGTCTTGGATACCACCCTAGGTTGAATTACAGCATTAAGTGTCCAACTATTAAGAGGTGTTTTGAAATAAAATATTCCTGTTAATTTAATTTCAGGAACGAGTGGTGTTGTTGCAGCGGGATTCAGCTAGGCCTATTACAGGAACTACTACATACCCGAGTGTAAACGACATCCATTATGGAGTGTTCTGCATTATCCATTGCTGTAGTCGCTGTGGTGTTGGTGACCTGTCCTTGGAGCGTGGACAGCAAGCCCTTCTTTGCAGACTATAATCCAGACACCCACTTGACCACGGTTAGTTAATTAGTTAATTTAAATTCAATAGTTCTAACATAAATAAATATACATACCCTGCCGATAAATTCGGAGGAGAGATAGATCCAGCAATGAGGAACATGTTTTTATTAAACGGCTTATGTTCTCTGACGTATTATTTAGGAAATATACACCATCAAAGGACACTAAACAATTAAGTCATGATGTTAATTTATTCTACAATTACTCTCAGAACAGATTACAGGTTTTCAAAGCGTCTGCTCTAAACCTGATTGCATGGTGTAGATGTCTGTTGAACTCCGTCAAACATTTCGGGCTATGTCGCATTTCATCAAAGCGGCGATTATTCGCACAATCATTCCCTGACTTAGTCAACTTGGGTTGTGTACACGATGTTTTGTATACTCAAAGGATGCTTGCATTGAATTGCACATAGAGGTGCACGGCGAGGACAAAGCAGCATCGCGTGGTTTAACTTTGGAACCAGTGCACATACGAGGTGTGATCAAAGAATAGCGGAAATATTAGTTTTTCTTAAAGAATCTTTGTTTATTCATCAACATCAATTCTGTTCCCTTTAAAGTAATCCCTCCGGATATAATACACTTTGTCAGCGCTTTTTCCAATCTTGGAAGCACTTCTGGAACTCACTTTTCGGTATGCTCTTCAGCTCCTTCAGCGATTGTGTCATCAATGGTGGCAAACGTCGTCCTTTCATGGTTTTCCTCAGCCTAAAAGAAGTCGCAGGGGACCATATCCGGCGAATATGGTGGCTGAGGCAACATAACGGTTTTGTTTTTTGCCAAAAAAACCACGAACAAGCAGTGAGGTGTGAGCAGGAGCATTATCGTGATGCAATTTCCACGAGTGGTTTTGCTTCAAATCTGTCATTTTCATCGGATTGCATCACGCAAGGTAGCATTCCTTGTTGACCGTACGACCATAAGGCAGGAACTCATGATGCACTATGCCATTGATATCGAAGAAAACAGCGAGTAGAACTTTCACATTTGATCGAACTTGTCGAATTTTTTTCGGTCTTGACTCTTCAGGCAGCTTCCATTGGGACAATTGGGTCTTGGTTTCGACGTCATACCAATATACACACGTTTCGTCACCGGTTATGACATTTTCAACAAGTTCTGGATCGTTTTTGGCTTCATCCAGCAATTCCCGAGTGACGTCTACGCGACGCCGTTTTAGCTCAAAATTCACCAATCTCGGAACAAACTTTGCTGCCAGACGCTTCATGTCTAAAACATCCGAAAAAATTGCTTGGCATGAACCAAATGATATACCGACATCATCAGCAACCTCTCTGATATGATTCGGCGATTTTCCAGAATCATTTTCTTCACTTCTTCGACGTTATCGGCGGTTATTGAGGTGCTAGGGCGGTTGTCATCTTCATCGTGTTCACGGCCCTCTTTGAAACGTCTGTACCAGCTCTTGTCTTGCTCATAGCAGATTCGCCAAAAGACACAGTCAACATTTCGAATACTTTGTTGCACTTTATTCCATTTTTTCAAGCAAAATTCAATACAAATTCTTTGATCCACCTTTTTCGAAAGTAAAAAATCGCGGAGCTACTAAAACACGTCTAACCTTTTCGCCTGTCAACAATGAACTAAACATTCAAAACAGCTGAAAACGCCAACATTAGTCTGAAACACGTGTACCAACAAGCTAAAAAAAAAAATGAAGATCGGATTTATGAAGCTCGCGAAATAAAAAAATTGCCGTTATTTTTCTATCACACCTCGTATACATAAACAAATAGGGTTGCACAACTTCTAAACCACGCGCCAGAGAACATAGGTTGAAATAGCAGAATAATTTCTTATTGTAACATATCTCCCCTCCGAATTTGTCGCAGAGATCTTGCCTCATCTGTGTGTATTTATATATTTTGAGGGAGTATGGTTGAAAATAAATATATACAATAAATGACACTTAACCATTTGTTTTGAAAACTAGAATTTAAAAATATTTATTTATCTTGATTGTACCATGTTACTCTCATAATATTTCCTCATAGGTTTGCAGTAACATTTAAAAATATGCTTAGAGAATAGTGAACTTTTTATGGTGAATATGATTGTCTTAGAGGACTTAACATGCTTTCTACTGGCCATTCTAGCTTTTACTTTGTGCATTTTGAAATTTTTCTTCAAAGTTAGTAATCGTAGAAAAAAAAAAAAAAAACTATGCCTTCTTTTGACTTACTCCATTAATTGATATCAGGCTTAATTTAGTGGTATGTTTAGTAGGCAGCAAAGCATGTCAAAATAAATTAAGGTACACCAGCGGAGGAAGTGTTGCTTGTTATTTGCAGTCAGGAAATCATTGCAATCATAAAAGTCAAAACCAAAATAGATATTTATAATCTCTGTCTGTATACAGCCACAACTGATTGCAAAATATGGATATCCGGTGGAGACGCATACGGTGCTCACAGAAGACGGCTATTACCTTACCATGCATCGAATTCCGTATGGCCGAAATAGTTCTAACAGCTCTAGCACCGACAGACCAGCAGTATTTGTACAACATGGCATTGTCTCTAGCTCTGCGGACTGGGTAATCCTGGGACCTAACAAGGCTCTCGGTAAGACAATCTTTACGGAAGGTTCCGTACATACAAGAGGCTATTGTTGCATGGATAGTGGTATTAGAGTATTGTACCTAACAATGTTTATTACCACTAGCTTTGTTTCTAAACATGTCATGAGAAATAATTATTCTGATTAACTATCACATAGCCTATGGTCAGGTATTAGGAAAAGTATTGCAATAAAGGGTTATCATTTTCATAAGAGATGAAAATAATATATTACAATAGATTCAATTTTTTCTTGCCTTATTATTTTTCCACCTGAATATATGTAATATAAATGTATGTAAAATATGTTTTCCGTTTTTTTATCGGGACAGATTTTTAGACAACAAAATTGAAACAAATGTAATAGTAATTATGAAATATTATTAAGTTTTGAGACATACAACTAATACAAAGTTGTTTCGTAGTTTTCATTTAATTAATTAAATATTAATGTATATATTGAAAAAATATAGTTATGTGTCAATAATTATACATTTTCAAACATTTTTACTATTAGGGAGAAGAAAACGTAATTTTTTTCGAAGTTTTGATATGTTCTTCACTAGTGTCTCTTTTCAAACTCCAACAGTAATCAGCCATTTGATTTGATTTTTTTATTCACGGACGCCCTAATATCTCAGGTCATCAGCGTTCCATTCAATTCGGGGCGTACAACGGCCAACAAATGTTGCACAGAGGCCTCTTCTTTCAGGCTGGATGTTCTTTTTCGTGCCGTAAATGTACGATAAGGGACCCACGGCTTTACTTCCCTTCCGAAGGGAACCATACTTAGGATTTTTACGCTTGAAAAAATCCATCTACTCTGACCGGGTTTGAACCTGCGATCTTGGGTTTAGAAGGCAAGTAGGGTTACCACTACACCATCAGGACCGATTACACATACCAATGAACTTGATAGCGGACTTCCATTGTTTTCCATTGTTTTAATGTCTATATGTAACCGCTTACCCAGTTCTTCACTCATTGCACCAAGATTCGTAAGGAAGTAATCAATGTGGCTGTTGAGAAAATGCACTTTAACACTCATTCTACACCCTAGATTTCTGAAATGTAACATTTTCTCCACAATTTCTTCATAGTTCACAGATTTCTTGTTGCCAAGAGAGTTTTCTGTCACTCTTTTGTGTGTCAACAATGCTAACTTCTCTAACTAGGACATCGACTGAGGCAAGATCTCATCCTGCACAAGTTCACGAATCTGGGGGTACATCGAAAATACCTGCTGCTATCTTAGATGGAACTTTGTAACAAGAAAGTTGATACAATCACTGTCCTTATTCAGAGCAGTAACAAATTGCTTCATCAGGCCTAGCTTAATACGGAGTGGTGAAAGAAGAACATTAAAAGGAGAAATCAATGGTTCATATTTCACATTGTTTTTCTCCAGGAACTAAATTGCTTCTTTGTGGGCAATTTTTCTGGTCCAGTGCTCTAATTCAGCCTTAATGTTCCATTCACAAAGTGAACCATTCATTATCTTGTTGAAATCTCTCGAATATTCATTTTATGTATCTGCCCAATGAACAGACAATAAAAACTATTTTCTATAACACTGATTTCTGAAAAATTGTACCCCGATGAAACAAAACTAAGGCTGGTTTGACAGATTCCATATGTAAGGAACCAGAAAATTAGAACAGTTTTCATTCAACAAAAAGTGTGTAGACCAAAGTTATTGTAACTGATTATATATTTTGCACTCAATTTTAAAAGACACACGTAACCCCCCTCCAAGTCATCTTTTGAATGCAAAAATCTTCTAAGTCCAGCTCGTGTTACGGTGCGCAATTCACAAGTAACCAGCAAAGCGGTGTAGCCACTGTAGCAGTTGTGTTATGTGACATGAACTAAAGACGTTGACCAGTACGTGGGTTCCGTTAGCTCTGTGGCTGAGTGTGCAGCGATGACGTGGTTTAAAGCGCAGGTTTGTCTTCCGGCATGAAAACTTTTTCTTTTAATAAACCTTTATAACATATTATGACAAACTAATTCCTTAATATTTTTTCCATAAACAGTGAGCGTTAAACTTAACCTATTATATATACATTATAATGAATATTTTAATATTTCCTTCAGTATTTGTGCTATCTAAATGTAATATGCTGCACATGCACAAAGGACAAAAAATGGATGCTATTTTTGAGTTATGTTTCCAGTACTTTATTGTTCTTTAAATCATATATTGGTGTTTCATACTTTTTCACAGTTTTCCTATTTCAATATAATAATATTTATAACGTGTAATATATTATATATAACAAAATATTATATAATATGAATTATATATTATTATATTGTTGAATAAAATCGATTACATTTATAAATAATTCTTCTTCCGTATATTGTAAATTTAGCTTTTATCGTCCAATCCTGCGGGGTTTCCCTTTCAGCATACTTCCAAGTTGAAAATCTTGTCTGGGCATTAACGAGAGAGTGCTAAATTTATATAATTCATTTACAGATCCGACACACAAGTTATTGTGATTTGAAACTGTAGATAGCACTAAAACCGCTGTATGCTTTCAGCTTACGTGCTGGCAGATGCTGGGTATGACGTCTGGCTGGGAAATGCTCGAGGAAATACTTACTCCCTCAAACACGTCAAGTACGACACAAAGGACAGCAAATACTGGGACTTCAGGTAAATGATACATTTTATAATAAAACGACACATTTAAAGAATTTGGAAAAAGCTTTGAAGACAATTAGAGCAGAGAAGGACAAGGAAGTAAGCTTTCAATATGTTTGGAACATCTTCGATAAATACATCAATGCTTGGAACTATATTGAGATACCTTCATATATTATACTTGACTTCTCCGAGGAAGTTCATGCTCATGTAAGTTAATAATGCAGATAATTTTATGAGCACACTCACAAGCCCTTCAGCCAGGATAGTGAAAACAACCTGCTCATTTACAGATAGTTTGGCGTTACTGATACGTAGCTCTATATTTAAAAACATAGTGCAGCACCATTCAGTTGCGAGCGGGATTTCTACAGAGTCCGACAGTAGTGTTGTGCAATGGCGAAGTTTTCACTGCGTCGTCATATATTCATCTTTGAGGCATACATCAGGTACAGAAAGTTTTGTATGGCGGAACAAGATAGCCATTTAGGAGCAATTTTCCTACAGTTCGGCTTCAACAAAAATTGAACACGTGGCTCTCAGAAGAAAAAAAGAAAAATGATTAAATTAGAGCTGCCATTACAGGCCTCCTCGTTCCCCAGATATTACAGTTAGTGATTTTTATCATTGAAGGAGAGACATTTAAAAGAAACATTCGAAACGAAGTAGAGCCCATTAGTGATGGGGAAACTGATGTGTGTCAGTGATACTTTTTAAGAGAATGTGGATTGGGTATCAAATGCCAAATTCTGTTATTTAATACGAGGATTATCTTATAAGTTATTACAAACGAGCTCTAGATGGCACTATTGAGATATGGCATGACTATTCTGGCAATAATTGTCATTTTTATTGTGAAAACAGCTTCAGCTTATAAATTGCTCGAGTAGTTTGTTTACACTTATAAACAATAACATGAACATGAAAACATATCAATCAACAATCCAATTACAAGGAAGCATATAAACTTAACGACTTTAACATTAACAATAATACCCACTGGACTATAATTTAAAAAAGGACAGACCGGTGAGCAAAGGGAAAGAACGGAGACGGCGAAGGGAGGGTTCAGGAGCGATTGCTGTGTGAAGATCCAGGTAGGAGCAGAAGGGATCAAATGAGGGACTGGAGAGTCACAGAGGGGAGGAGAAGAGGACGAAGTATGGATACTACGAGGGTTTATAAAATGGCGAAAGTATAAGCGTGTGGTGTGTGGTGACTAAATAGCGTAGTTATTTATTAGTTTAAATTGAAAGTTTTATTTGTTTTCGGTCATAATTTGAACACTTAGGAGCGAAGTGAACATAAGTCAGATGTTGTTTTAGATATAAGGTGGAAATGAAATTTAAGTGAACAAGGGGAAAGTGACATAAATAAAGTGTAGTAGAACAGTTATAGAATATAAATATTTATAAACTAATAAAATTTAGAAATGTAATAAATAGATTAAATAAAAATTTAGCTTAGAGGTGGCACTGTAACCGTCGGTTTCCGGTAGTTTTAGTTTTTTGTAATTTTACCTTCAGTTTTAGCTTTGAATTTAGGTTTTAGTATTTAAATTATAGTTTTGTTTGCTAACTGGCTGCCAGTTAGAGAGAATTTCTTGAGTGTTTTAATTTGAATTGTTTTGTTCATTTTGCGTTTTTTTATTTTTGTTAATTATTTTTGTTTAATTAGTTATAGATATAATCTGTACAAATAATGTTAAAATATAAGAGATAAGAAAAAATATAATAAATTATGGAAACTGTAATATAGTCCTGGTATAGGCATCTAGGTGCCAGCACGACGTATTACAGATGTATTATTATTATTATTATTATTATTATTATTATTATTATTATTATTATTATTATTATTATTATTATTGTTATTATTATTATTAGTAGTAGTAGTAGTATTAGTAGTAGTAGTAGTAGTAGTAGTAATAGTAGTAGTAGTAGTAGTAGTAGTAGTAGTAGTAGTAGTAGTAGTAGTAGTAGTAGTAGTAGTAGTAGTAGTAGTAGTAGTAGTTTGTTTACACTGGGGATTTAAATTATGTAATTTTGCGAACAAATGGACATTTATCGTGTGAAGGTTTCGTTGGATTCTTTTTTTACGATTTTAGAAAAGGCTTAACTCAACAGTAATGCATAGAATCGCTTCGATCAACTTTTGGTAATGAAGCACCATAAGAAAACTGATGTGCAGAATTTCGTTATGGTCATGCGTCCGTCAGTAATGAACTTCGTGAAGGTCGACCAAAATCGATTATCATTCCAAAAAATATCGATGTTATGTGCAACATGATTGAAGAAGATCGGCATGTGGCTTACAGTGATATAGAGACATCCTTAAGCATATCGAAGACTGCAGTACATTCGATTTTACATGAACATTTAGCTGTGAAAAAGATTTATTTTCATGGATTGTGCATAATTTGATCGAAGCTTAAAAAAGCACCTATTAATAAAAATTGGTGAAATAAAGTGCTTAAAAATTCCACCGGGGAACTTGTAAAATTTATATAACACATCGTAACAGGTGACGAAACTTGGGTATAGATTCGTATGAACCGGAAACTAAGCAACAATACACCATTTGGGTGTTCCAAGATGAACCGAATCCCACAAAAGTTGCTCGTTCACGAAACACTTCCAAGAAAATGATCGTTTGTTTCTTCGGTTGTACTGGACATGTTGCAACCATTCCTTTAGAGGATCGAAGAACAGTTAATGCTGAATGATATACAATTTGTTTGCCGGAAGTCATCGACGAAATTAGAAAAACAACCGAAAACGTGGCATAATTCTTCATCATGACAATGCCAGCTCTCACACAGCGAGTCAAACAATTGATTACTTGAAGGAGAAAAACATTTAATTACTGTTTCATTGTCCATATTCATCTAATTTACCTAACGACTTCTTTTTGTTCCCGAATGTCAAACAAAAAATGTGTGGACAGCAATTTCATCACCTCAAGAAGTTGTTGAAGCATTAAAAACCATGCTTTTGAGATACCAATTTCAGAGTGGAAAAATGCATCAATCTTAAGGCGAATAGTTTGAAAATCATATTACTTCTTTCGTAGTTTTTGTAAAACTTTAAAAGGTTACTCTCACATGTTTCTTGAGCGCGCGGGCCTATGCAAGAAATAACTGGCGGCAACGCGAAGTCTAATTTTTAAATTGCTCTTACTGTACATTACTTAAGATTACTCTCTAATAGAACTTTCTTTTTCTCGGGAATGAAGGGAAAAATTAATTTTGTCTTTGTTTCCAAGTTGAAATCATGTTGAAATCGGCAATGTCCATATTACGTGCTGCTTTTTTGCACACAATTCTAGAGGCTTACAAAATAGCTTTAAAATATTTCTTGGCATTGAGTTTGTATTGAATATACAGAAATGTGCTGAATTCGCATTAAACTGCCATCAAAATAAAGCACTTTACACGATCGTGCAAGTGCGTAAGCAAATGACACAAACGTAATCTCTTATGTTACAGTTTTCACGAAATGGCGATATACGACCTTCCAGCGGAGATAGACTACATATTGGCGGAGACAGGAAAGAGTCAACTGTACTACATTGGTCATTCCATGGGCACAACGATAGGTTACGCCTTGCTCTCAGAAAGGCCGGAATACAACAGCAAGATTCGTCTTCTGGCCACTCTCTCACCCGCAGTTTACGTGTATCACACAAAAAGTCCTCTGAAGGCTATTGGACTCTCATACATACCTGAAATTGTTAACGTAAGTATAGTCAGGTTGTGTAACTTAAATGTACGAGGCCTATTCATAAAGTTACTTCCACTTCCTTATAGCGGGCCACCAGAGCAATGTAATGCTTACATAACTGTGTACCTTGATCAGCACGCTTCGAGTATCATTGATATTTATGTTAAAATAAAACTGAAATAACGAATAACTCTCGCATAACACATGTTCCAATATTTACAAAATAAAGGTATTATAATACAAAATATATAAAGTAAAAATCCTTTTAGGTCATATGTATTAATATACCTATTCATCTGCGACTACTAGTTGGTCCTGACGGTGTAGTGGTAACCATACTTGCCTTCTAAACCCGAGATCGCGGGTTCAAACTCGGCCAGGATCGATGGATTTTTTCGGCCGTAAAAATCCTAAGTATGGCTTCCTTCGGAAGGGAAGTAAAGCCGTGGGTCCCGTGTCGTACATTTACGGCACGAAAAAGAACTTCAAGCCTGAAAGAAGAGGCCTCTGAGCAAAATTTGTCGACCGTTTCACGCTCTGAATTGAATGGGACGCTGATGGCCTGGGATGTTAAAGAGCGTCCGTAAAATAAACCAAATAAAAAAAATATATATATTGGAACTAAATACCCTTGAAAAATTCTCCCTGAAGCCAACATTTAGAATACTAGGAACGTTCTAAAAGTTCTGGGCCTGATCAATAAAATACAAGAATTAAGAGAAATATTTTTTTTTTCCACATAGTCACCTTGTAAGTCACTGCATATAGTCCAAAGACTTTCCAACGCTTTAATAAACTCAGTAAAATAAGATTTGTCCAACTGTGAAAAATAAGTGTCTGTCACAGCTTCAATCTCATCATTTAATGCGAATCTTCGTCTACCCAGCCATTTCTTCAGATTTGGGAACAAAAAGTAATCGCTGAGAGCCAAATCTGGTGAATAAGGAAGCACTTGGAAGCGAAGGTTATGCAGTTTTTCAGCAGCAATCTTAAATGTGTGAAGGCGCATTATCGGATGAAAGAGAACTATTTTTCGTAAGGTGTGAACATTTAGCCAGAATAGCATCCTTCAAGGTCCAGTATTGAAGCGTAATACTCCCCGGCGATGGTTCTGCTCTTCTGGAGGTAGTCTACGAGCACCGTGCCTCGAGAATCCCATAAAACTGTAACCTTGACTTTTTCTGCAGATGGAACGGTTTTTGCTTTCTTTGGTGCACTTTCACCTGTTACCGCCCACTGTTTGGACTGTTCCTTTGTCTCTGGCATGTAGTGATGAATCCGTGTTCTATCTACTGCTATAAAACGTCGGAGAAACTCACTGGAATTGCGTTTAAACAAGTCTACGCACTCTTGCGAAATGAAATTCGAATGCGTTTTTGGTTCATTGTTAACAAATGCGGCAACCACCTAGCGCAAATTTTTATCACACTCAAAACTTTGTGTAAATGAAGTGGACACGGTCTATCGAGGTCTTTGCAATGCCATCCAACTCGCGTACCTTGAGTAGGTGATCATTGAGTACGGCATTGTGAATGTTAGCCACAACCTCTTTCGTCGCAGCAGTTTTGGCACGCCTTTAGCGCTCATCATCTTGAGTGGATGTACAGCCGTGCGTAAATTTAGCACCGTAGAAAACAGAGGTGAAAAATCTTTTAATGTTGAATACAACTTCTTTTATACTTCTTTTTGGATCAAACCCTTCAAAACGAAGTACATAATCACAATGAGCTGAGGAAAGTACCACCAATGCACTTTCGTACCCGTTTTAAGCGAGATCTGCAGGAGCGTGTGAATTACGAGAATGGCCACACCGATAAGGATTATCGCCTTCAGAAAACCCTTATCTGTTAAGTAAATAATTGCAGCTGTAACTGTGTCCAGTTGTTCAGATATAGTTGCATAAAGAAGGCTATGTGTAGAACATTGTGACATGTTCAAAATGGACTTTGAAGCTGTTATTACGTTCTTTACAAAAGAAGGACTTACTCCAAATGATATTAAACAGCGATTGGACGATGTATATGGGAAAGCACCCCCCTCATATTCTACCATAAAAGAATGGCCTAACTTTTTCGAATGGGTCGAGAAAGCATTGAAGACGAAGAGCCTGCAGGTCGGTCCTTAGAGGTGCTCACTCCTGAAAACATCGTTCTTGTGGAAGGAGAAATTATGGAAGACCAACGGCTCAAAGTTACAGAGATAGCAGCAAAGTTGAGCCTTTCTAAAACAACAGTCCTTCGAATTATTCATGAGTATTTAAACATGAATAAGGTTAGTGCAAGATGGGTGTCTAGACTTCTTTCCTCAGACCAAAAGCAGCAACGAGTCATCTGTTGTCAGGCATTTTTGGAGCTCTGTCGTGGCAACGAGAGAGAAGTTCTGCAAACTATTGTTATAGGAGATGAAACTATGATCCTCTACTGTGATCCATTGTTCAAAAGAGAATCTATGGAGTGGCGTAAACCTGCGAAGTTTATTTAGTTTTATTTTGCAAATAAAGAAATTAAATATCTTTTATATATAAATTAAATAAATAAAAATCTTAAATGCTCCATCCCGGTTCCTTGTTTAATACACTGGGAAGTGTATTGCCATCTCTTACACTCAATTTCTAAATTACCAAATTACATTCTTACATTATTATTTTCCAGATGATACTTATACCTAGGTTACAATTAGAAATTTACTTAAATAATAAAAGTACCAAAATGGATAAATAACAAAATTACATTCCCTTCAAATACTTCCTAATTGCTGAAAACCAGCTAATACTTCCACTTAATCTTTAACTGTAAATTAATAAACTACTATTTACCGGTATCCGGTAGAAACTGTACTGGTGACCAGTACATTTGTTACATACTTTTGCTTTATTACTTGTATGTATCTATTCCTGTCTATATTTGTATAAAACTATATATTATATATCTATTGATCGTATATATGTTTCTTTGTTTTTCATATTATATCATATCATTTTTCTATATCATATCATTTTTATAAATATATACGTGAAAATTTCACATTTATATCTTATATTAGTAATTTTTTTCAACATAATTATATTCTTTGTTTGAGAATCTAATTGACATTTATTAATGTAACATTTACCCTACCAATTCATTACTTTCACATCGTTAACAACAGTAATAATAACATCATTAGTAGTATTAATTATAATAGTTATTATAACGATTTTTATTATATTTTACTTTACTTCTTTTTTATCTTCCTCTTCTTCTTCACTCTTTCGCCATATCCTTTTCCCTTAATCACTTTACCCTCCTCTCATTCTATATACACAATACTGTTTTATATCATATAAAAAGTTACCTTTCGCTACTCCACTACATTTTACACTTCTCTATTGTATTTCTTTATTTACTCACATTATTACTAGTTTAAAACTATTCTTACAATTTTCACCACTAACTTCTCTTCACCCCTATCTACTACTTCAATACATTATACCCCTCTCAATCTTTATTATATTTCTTCTCCATTCTCCCTAAACAAACTCCTCTAACTCCCATCCTCTGCATCTTCACTAAGACCCCAACAACTCCTTCAGCTCCTACTTCTCCTGCGGCCTCATCATATTCTTTCCCTCTTCCCCTTCTTCTCACCGTACCTTCTTTCTTCTAACTGTAGCTTTGTTTATTACATAACTTCTTCTACCTCTTCCTCTCCATCTTCAGCAACTCTCATCATATCTTTTACATATAATTGCTTATTATAATAAAGTAATTTTGGCTGCATGTTTGTGTACAGTTTCTCAATTTGATACTACAATAATTAATAAAGACCGCCCTCGTGTCCAGTGATAGCGTTTGCGACTACTAATCTGGAGGTCCTGGGTTCGAAATCCGGCAGAGTCAAGTTTTTATTTATCCGGAGAAAATGAATGCTAGATAGCTTTAAGGTGCCAAGTACTCCGAGCTCATTTGCGCCGTTATTAATTCATTCACAATCTACAGACGTCCCAAGAAGATCAATGCAGATAAAGCGGCAATAAATAAAACATTTAAAAACTAATAGCCCTACATATATTTTGTTACAGAAAACGATGCAGCGGCTAGGGATGTTTGACTTCCTCCCTGGTTCGGATCCTATCTTCTCAATGGGCAGACAACTGTGCAGAGCAAGACCCTTTGCCAGATTCATTTGCCAGAACCTCATATTCAGCATTGCCGGCTTCGATACTTCCCAGTTGGAAATGGTAATCTCACTCTGTATATATTTATTGGTAAAACAATAAACACTCTTCGCTATTGTGGGCTGCCACAATGGACACAGCATAGCAATATATGAATAAGTTTAGTAACAAAACAAAAAAATACAAAAACCGAAAACATATTTGTATAAAAGGAATGCGGATAGGGAAAGGAGAGCTGATTTAAACTTACTCAATAAGGATTGCTATAGGTCACGGCAAAGTAAAGATAAACACCCACGTAGCAGCTTTCACGAACTGTTTTATATTTGTTTTCTGTAAATTAACTCTGCTCTGTTGGTGCTATATCAAATTGAGATCGTATTCCATTTTGGATAATTATTTTAATCATATACATACACACTTTTTATCTATAAAATTGTCGATCCTGGTGGTGTAGTGGTAACCATACTTGCCTTCTAAACCCAAGATCGCGGGTTCAAACCCGACCAGGATCGATGGATTTTTTTGGGCGTAAAAATCCTAAGTATGGCTTCCTTCGAAAGGGAAGTAAAGCCGTGGGTCCCGTGTCGTACATTTACGGCACGAAAAAGAACCTCAAGCCTGAAAAAAAGGCCTCTGAGCAAAATTTGTCGGCCGTTTCACGCTCTGAATAGAATGGGACGCTGATGACCTGAGCCGTTAAAGAGCGTTCGTAAATAAATAAATCAAATCAAATCAAAAAACTGTAAAAATTAAAACAATTGTAGTTTGACTATGCATACTAAGTCTTCCGGGTTGAAATGATTTGTTGTCGGCGTCAAATTATGAAGCGATTTGGACGTTGATCGCCATGTTTTGTAGCAATGTGTCGTTAATTGACTAATGATCGCTTAAGCGTTGTTGTCCACGCTTCATGACAACAAAATATCAGGGATTTGTTCCGCTATTTTGTGACTCGTGCTCAACAGGACTGAGAGAGGATATCGATTGTGTTAATAATCATGCAATGCGACATAATTTATTATTCGTCAGATTTTGCTCGTCCTCTGGTGTTCTGCGTACGGTGGAACTTAACTACATCGAGTATAAATTTAGCTGCCGCGACTTCCAAGGAAACAAACAGAATCTGAGAACTGCGTCAGAAATATAACTTATCCAAGTAAGTGTAAACTTAAAATGTATTCCCGTGGTCGAAGTAGAACTTGTTATCTGATATAGTGATGCCCCCCCCCCAAAATGCCTCCTTATACATTCCATTCAAATTATCTAAGCGTTGGTCGGTCGTACTTTCCTACAAAATATATATTTACTATTGGCTGGTTTAAATTCACCTTCCAACCCATGTCACCCGCTACTATTTGAAAGTTTAAAACATTTATTTACATTGGTTGGTTTAAAGTTAACTTTATAAACGGCTAACGTATTCGAAAACCTGAACTTTATTAACTCTCACCAATGGTAGGTCTTTCACTTTGTATAGTGGTCTATCGTCTCCTTGGCGCTGCCCTTTCCAAGCTGGCCTTCCGTTCATAGTTACATTAGAGAACTTTCTCTTTTGACGACATACAATGCACATATTGAGGTAAGTCTTTATGACACACACACACACACACACACACACACACATATATATATATATATACATACATACATACATACATACATACATACATACATACATACATACATAGTGTACTAATTACAATGCACAAAATAAAATTATTAGCTTTACAACACGCGTATTGTATCATATTTATATTCCAGTAGGTGTGGGTCACAAGAACTGTTTGAAGCTGTAAGGTCATTGTTCAGTGGAATTCTTCTCCTGCACCTTTCCATAGGAAACTCAAACCAATTACTGTTTGTGTTTATAATTTAAAATATGATTGTGCATTTCGGAAATTGATTCATACCCAGGATTCAAAGGTCTAACCAAATAAAGTTTCTGTT
This sequence comes from Metallyticus violacea, assembly GCA_030762175.1. Lineage (NCBI taxonomy): Eukaryota > Metazoa > Arthropoda > Insecta > Mantodea > Metallyticidae > Metallyticus > Metallyticus violacea. Next base: position 92,773,924 of record CM060831.1, on the reverse strand, counting down.
TCTAGTAATGTATAAAAAGCGCTAAAGTTTAGAAAATAGTATCAATACTATGCAGGGAAAAGTTGGAATAAAATGGCTCATAAGATTGAACGGCTGTTTTCAAATTAAATAAACAACTCTGAAATATATAACTAGTTCATATGAACATTAGAACAAGGAAATTCACAGACGAAATGCTTAAAAATGAAAGCATGTTTGAGTTTTCATTTTTACAACTAATGCCATTTTTTCACGTCAAGAGCCCTAAAAGGTGCACATAATCTTTTCTTAACGTTTCTAATCTGAACTAGACCCATAGATTCGGACAAAATGTCTTAATATTTTAGTGTATAAACCAGGAAATTCCTATCCATTATAAGTTTTACCCGTTAATGATGTGGTATCTATACGTGCCGGGTAGCAAAACTCTAAAATGACATGACATTCTCTCTATCAACCAAGATGGAAAAATCAAATAGTTGCAATCTGTTCTCGAGGCGATGACTGGCTGAATGCAATGGAGAATTCCTGAATATGTTAGTCCACGTTACAGCTTTATCCTGATTCAGTTCTTCATGATATTACAGGCTATGCTCAATTCTACTTTTCCGGCTCTGACCTATAAAATCACAGGCTGAACGTTAGTGATTGAGATGATTTGTATTTTTCACTTTTCACAGTTTTAGTCGATAAGAAATTTGATTTATTACACTAGATATATAATTCCAAAATGTTCTTGTGAATATGTAAAACTTTCATTATTAAAATTTGATGACTATTATAGGAATGAACCCAAAGTTTCCTATGAAAGACATAAAATATAAAAGTTATATGTCAAATGATGCTACTGAAGAAGGTCGATGTTTGCTTTCGTTTATTAATTTCCTATTTATAGATACTATTCGAGTATGTTTGTGTAATAGTATTATTAACCTCATTGTCCTCTTTTCAGTCAATGATACCTGTGATTTTGGGACATGCTCCAGCCGGGACTTCCGCAAAGACATTTCTTCATTTCCTTCAGATATTTAGACTAGGTAAGTTATCGCTGAGCGTGATAAAATCAGCAAATAACCTTTCTATTAAGAATAGTATTCAAAATACTGATAAACATGTTGAAAACATGTGTTGTACTACTTCGAGTTAGTTTTGTAATGTTCATTATTTTAATATTTCTTTTTGATCATGATCTACGTAAGTAACTGATCTATGAGCTATAATTAAGTTACGATAAATTTCCTCACTTTCTCAACATGTATGGCCATAATCGAAGTTAACATAGTCATTACGTATGCTCCTATTTTATTTAAATTATTTGACATTGTAAGAAATTGACTTTGGCCTGATTCCTCAAACCTTCTTTTACAACCCTTGGCAATAACAGTTTCTTGTCAACAGGTTGCAGCACTGCATTGTTTGACTGACAAAAACGGAATCCAGGAAGTTTATCACTTTGAAGATATTGTTATTATTATTTAAAGATCCTCTTTAATATATTTGATCATTAGTGCACCACGACGTGAAATACTTTACTCTAAAGCCTCTTCTTTCAGGCTTGAGGTCTTTAGTGCCGGAAATCTACGGGAAAAAGAAAGAAAAAAAATACATCGACTCTAGCGTGTTTGAACCTGCGACCCTGAGTCTACGAGGCAAGTGCCGTTAATTTTAAAGATTAAGAGACCACGAAAAATTCCTTGTATTAATGGCTGAGGAAAAAACAACTTTTTACATGCTCTTGTTAAAAGATGAAAAAAACCATAGAAAAGAATGGAGTTTACGTTGAAGAGCGAGAAATTAATCATGTTCTGAAAGGTTAATGATGCTGATGGATAGGTCCATAAGTTCCCGGCCTCGCAGATAAGGATTATCGCCTTCACAAAACGCTTATCTGGTGTCATATCTTATTTGTTAAGTAAATAATTACAGCTGTAACTGTGTTCAGGTGTTCAGATATAGTTACATAAAGAAAGCTATGTGTAGAAGATTGTGACATGCTCAGAACGGAGTTTCGAGCTGTTATTAAGTTCTTCACAAAAGAAGGACTTACTCCAAATGAAATTAAACAGCGATTGGACGGTGTATATGGGGAAGCATCCCCCTCATATTCTACCGTAAAAGATGGGTCAAACTTTTTCGAATGGGTCGAGAAAGCATTGAAGACGAAGAGCATGCAAGTCGGCTCTTGGAGTAGCTCACTCCTGAAAACATCGCTCTTGTGGAAGGAGAAATTATGGAAGAATGGCAGCAAGGTTCGGCCTTTCTAAAATAACAGTCCTTCTAATTATTCATGAACATTTAAACATGAATAAGGTTAATGCAAGATGGGTGCCTAGACTTCTTTCCTCAGTCCAAAAGACGCAACGAGTCATCTGTTGTCAGGCATTTTTGGAGCCCTGCCGTGGCAACGAGAGACAGAGAGAGAGAGAAGTTCTGAAAACCATTGTTACTGGAGATGAAATTGTGGTCCTCTAATATGATCCCTTGTCCAAAAGAGAATCAATGGAGTGGCGTAAATCTAACGAAGCACTGCCTCTAAAGGCCAAGGTCACACAGTCAACCAAGAAGATCGTGGCCACAATCTTTTGGGGCTGTGAAGAAATATTCTTCATTGACTTCAAGGAGAGGAACACCACAGTAAACGGGTAGCACTATGCTGACCTACTTCATAGACTACGTGCTTCCGTCAAAGAGAAAAGGCGAGGAAAGCTGAGTGCTGGTGTGCGCCTTCTTCACGACAGCGCGTCTGTGCATACAGTTCTTGTTGCAAAGGAAGCTGTGAAGAAATGTGGCTTCAAAGAGGTCGATTATTCACCCTACACCCCAGATCTAGCTCTCAGTGACTATTTTCTTCTCTCAAAACTCAAGAAGACATTCAAGGAAGGAAATTTAAGTATGACGAAGAAGTGATGTATGCTGTTTATGCCCATTTTGCAGACAAGACTTCTGATTATTTTGGGAGGAACTGAAATGTTAATTCAAAGATATGAGAGGTGTATTCCAATAAGGGATAACTATATTGAAAAGTGAAATATGGTTTTTGTCTTTATCACACCTAGAAAATGGCTAGTCCGGAAACTTATGGAGCTACCCTCGTATGGTGTTTCGTCTTGCGGACAATTAAGCATTGTTTACTTTTGCAGGACGGTTCGCTCAGTACGATTATGGACCTTCTGGGAATATAGAGGTATACAACTCTGAGATGGCACCTGCCTACAACCTGGGCAACGTCATAGCTCCCGTGACCCTTCATTACAGTGATCATGATGTACTCTCGACCCCAAAGGTGAGCAAGAGAATATTAACTTTACTTATTGGTACCCATAGTGGTGTTTGTCACAATGAGACATTCCTAGAATGTTCTTCAACCTGTCTTTTGCTGGGATTTTAGTAAATGATTTTATTTGTTTATTTTTGAATATCACCATTCTTTTTATTGAACACTTGGTTCTTTATTCCATCTCAGTTGATTTTTAGCTAAAAGTATTTTTCCCATTCTTCTCTTTTTTTTTTCAGAAATATATTTTCTCTTTTATTTATTGGATACTTTATTACACTTGCTTCTAGTGTTGCTGCATTTAGGGAATAAGGGGAAAATAATGGAAAGAACATTAAAGTATTGGGTCAGGAACAACAGACTTGAGCAAGAAAATGAAGGCAATGTTTAATGTTACAAGAACGGACGAAAGAAAAAGAAACCTTGGTCAGTACTTATAAGAAAATTTTTGAAAGGATTGGTATGATAGAGGCATGGAAAAATGGAAAATTAAAAGGGAAATTTTGGGAAGAAATTATGATTCCGCCTTTTCTTCTTCTTCTTCTTCTTCTTCTTCTTCTTCTTCTTCTTCTTCTTCTTCTCATTTGGCGTTAGGGCCCGGGATGAGCCTAAGCCTGCGGCTGCGACCTCTGCTTTCTCTATTCCGTCTTATAACTTCATTGATACAGGGCAGTATTGCAGGGGGGCATGCGATTAGCACCCCGCAGGTCGCCTACTACGTGGTTTTCAAAATCGAAAGTAATTAAGCTAAGGAAGAGTTATTGAAACCCAAGAAATGTTTGGTGACTCTAGTAATGCGTAAAAAAGCATAACGTTTATATGCCGAGGGTGCCAAAAAATGTATACACACTTCCACAATAGATACATATTTAATGTATTTCAAAGTTGGACCGAAAAACAACAGTAATGTGTAGTATGATGTTCTGTAAACAGATATGACTCACATACATTATGATAACGTTGCTACGTGACAGGTAAATCAACAACGTACAAATGAAGACAAGATTATCATATGATGTTCTGTAAACAAATGTGACTCACATTACGTTATGCTAGCGTTGCTACAATAAAACGGAGCTGCACCATCACATTACCACCGAGATGTACGTGGGTACCTTGATGACGATCCTCCAAGGCACAGGATAGGACCAAAGGTCCGATTTAGTTTCCACCGCGTTCTCCGGATCTAACTCCGTTGGACTTCTGCCTATGGGGAACTCTTAAGGATGCTGTATACCGTAGAAAACCAGCTACACTGACAGCACTTCGGGAAGAAATTGAAACGGCATGTGTTGCAATCGCTGAGAACACTTTCGCAAACATTCAACGCAAACAATCAGTAGTTCAACGTACTCAGAAGTGTATCGGCGCCGATGGTGCATTTTGAGCAGTTGTTGTAACTGTAAAAGTCTAAGATAATTAGTGCTCATGATTTGCTGATTGTGTGAATTCAGTTAAGACAGTTTTTTCTTTGCTTGAAGTTTGTATACAATTTTTGGCACCGTCTGTAAATGTATGAAAATGAATGTTGTAGGAAAAAATGAGTACTAAGTACTGAATAAATTCGTTCATTGTGCTCAGCCTTATTTTATTTTTTATCTTTCTTCTGTATGAAATACAAAATTAATTAATAATGCATTTCTTTATTTCTAGGCGGTGGAAGAATTAAACAGGATATTAAAAAACGTGGTTTTGAAACATCGGGTAGCTCTCAAGGGCTTCAATCACGTGGACTTCATATGGGGAAAAGACGCCAAAACCCTAGTATACGACATTGTCTTAGATATCATGAAGAATGTCTAGCAAGGCCACCACCGGGCAATGCTCATTGCCAGTATAGCTGACAACCTCAACGGCTTGGCTTCCGGATGGATGCCAAGTGGGGAGTTGCATAGCCGTCAGTGGACATCTAGTTTACCTTGTAGACGGCATTCTTCAGTAAAACAACCTTCGTGGTTTCTGCGAAGCAGTAGTCGAGTGTGTATGTATGCTCCTGCGTTTGCACATTCTGTGTGACGAAACGACACAGCTGATCAATGTGGGTCAACACTGGCAATTGGATGACAGGTCACAGGAGTGATGTTTTCTATCGCTCTTTCTCTTCACGAGAAATTATGCGCACAGGTTTTCCTACTTACAAACCTCATTCATTAAAGCTCAGATCCTTAATCCATGGGAAAGGCATGGGGAGAGCTTGTTGCACAGAACGCATGAACAGCCTGCATATCTGCAAATGAAATATCTTTACGGAAATGTTCTATCTCAACGTAGCTTAATAAAAATGAACATCAACCTTCTCCATCCATGGCCCCTTCAACTGATCAGTAAACGCAGCAGGAAACGATACAGCAATATCCAAATTAGCATCATTATGTTCTGCATTGGCAGCATAAAATCACGAAAATAATGAATTAAAAACCCGTAATACTTGAAATATCAGGAATTCACCTGCCTTAACCTTATCTACGCTTCACTTTTAGCTAATTTACTCACCAAAACATCAATTTGCAAGGCAAATCTTCACGATTAGGCAAAATGTGAGGGTGCAGAAAAACCAGACTTACGTACCTGCATAGTGTGTTGTAAACAGGAGCATACATTTCTAGTCTTATGAAGTTCAGGTGCTTAAACTGAAGAACTAGATTATTAAAAGTGCCAGACATGTTATTTATGTAGCTTGGTTGAAAATAGGTGCCATCGTTATTTATTTCAGTGTCATATGTACATATATATATTATTATATTTGTAAACAATGACATTTCATACCCCATTGCCATATTAAAATATATTCTTATTAAAACGGTGTTTCATTAACCTCTCCTCAAACAGAACATTCAGATGCCGGGGTGAAAAACAAGTTAAAATGAATATCCCATTGGTATTAGTACCTGATTATCGAAGTTGTGACAAGCATCTAAGTTTTACCAAGTGTTGAAAAAACCATATCATGTTATTCCAACGTTCATTTAGAAATATATGTGTATTCTAATGCTAATAATTGCCACTAGGCTTTTTAATTTTTATTTATTTGTTTTTTTTTAAGTGATTAGTCAAATGCTTTTGTGTTCTTAAGAAGATTTGCCTCTTCTAAGCAGGCATAATAATGTTTACGTATAGTTGAATCTGTTGGCAGTTTAAATGAAGAACACTTATCAGTTCTTTATTAGCGAACAATACTCTCTCTCTACAATGGTTAATATTGGAAGGTGTCACAGACGTTAAAAGTTAACAAGGTGTTAGACTGCTTTAACATTCAAATTAACAAAAATCCTGTTTCATCACCCAATGTTAACTTTAACAACGTGTTAAATTTCGTGTTAAGTTAACATCACCTTCCTTTTGTGTTAAAAGTTAAATAACTAATAATAGTTGGAAAATGGCGGCCATAAACCCAGTTGTAGATGTCGAAATTCTATATTTGGACATATTAAGTGGTTCATAATAAAGAAAGGGCTGTCATATGTAATGATTTTGAACTTTTTACGCAAAAGAGAAATTTTTACAAAGGTACAGAGTGTGAGGCAGTAGCTATAGGATTGTAGATGAAATACGAGATAAGTTAGAAAACCTTTATGCCTCTGTTCCTTTTAATTTTCCTTGCGTGAACCATAAGTTTTAATTGCTATATGCAAACAAAAGTACAGCGGAGTGCGTTTCAAAACTCTTTTGGTTATGACACTGCTTTCTCGATCCTTGCTATTTGCAATACTCGCGATCCTTAACAATGTGTTAACAAAATTATGTTGGAAAAGCTTGGTGAAACATAGGAATCTTAACATCTTGTTAAAATATGAACACAATGTTAACAAATAACATGTTACAAGGATAGATCCATAAGTTTCCGACCTCATTGATAAGAACTATCGCTTTCACAAAACCCTTATCTGTATCATATCTTATCTTTTAAGTAAATAATTGCAGCTAGTTCAGCTGTTAGATATAGTTGCATAAAGAGTGGGGGTGTGCGCCTTCTTCATGACAACGCGTCTGTGCACACAGTTCCTGTTGCAAAGGAAGCCGTGAAGAAATGTGGCTTCAAGGAAATCAACTACCCACCATACAGCCCAGAGCTAGCTCCCAGCGACTATTTATTCTTCTCAAAACTCAAAAAGGATCTTCGAGAAAGGAAATTTAAGTGTGGCGAAGAAGTGATGGATGCTGTTTATGCCCATTTTGCAGGCAAGACTTCTGACTATTTTGGGGGAGGAGGATTGTAATGTTAATCAAAGATGTGAGAAGTGTATTGCAATAAAGGGTACCTATATAGAAAAGTGAAATATAGTTTTTGTGTTTATCATAACTAGAAAATGGTCAGGCCGGAAACTTATGGAGCTACCCTTGTATATCACAAATACAATGGTAATCAACTGAAGCCTGTCCGGGTGTATTCATTAATAAAAATGAATTACAAACTAAATACAACAGAGAAGTGCCTATATCCAAGGAATAGACACAAGGTACTGTCTTAGGCGAAGAAGGCATCCTGGGGACTCATGTGCGTCCCACTGCTTCACCAAGCGTCGGATATCTCCGGAAAAAAAAAAAAAAAGATTATTAGTTGCTGTAGGAACTGCAGGCCTGACTTCGTCATCGATGTTTACTCTTCAGAAATTTCTTGAGAGATCCGGACAGATGAAAGTCATAAGGGCTTTGGGGCCACTATGTGCAGGAAGAAGCCGTCACCATCTTCCTCGTGTTGTCGACATACGCTAGGCATATCAGTCAGAATTCGCAACAGACATCTTTCACAGGGAGTGGAAGCTCGGCCGTTTGCTGATGTCCTGTTTGAAACTTGCGTATCCAATTTTTCATTGTTGTCTTCGATACAAGCTTTTCATCATGCCACGATGAATTTCACTCGGCCGACACTCCTCCGCAGTCAAAACTTGAATCATACATAGTACGTCGATCCATTTTTGAACAGTTCGGAACTTCCGCACAGCTAAATGACGCACGCCAAGTGCATTGTTACCGGGGCATGATGTTGGCCTTTTATCTACTCCTACAGAGGTACGGTGATTTGGCTCTTTATCTACCCCATAACACCGCTGATTGCTACGTTCAGCTGAGCGAGAAATGGGGACCGGGTGGTTTAAGTTCATCACGTTCTAGTGTAAGCTTAGAGGAAATATGTTGCAATTATATCCACTCGTAATGCTTTATTTCCCAAAGAAACTGGAAGTCGATTAAAATCAAACTCAACTCGAAATAAAAATAGCAGACGATCCTTATTGCATGGGATTTCCTGCATTTAAAGATCTGAAAAGTAATCCCACATGAATTACTAAAGGAATGTCAAATATTTCATTCTTTTCCGCAAATTGCTTGTAATAATTTACCATTTATTTATCAAATTTTCATTAACAATACCAGTTACTGAAGTACTGTATAAAATACAACAACAATGCATTTAAAACACATCACTCATTGATACAGTTTTAACTGCGAGGTTAAAGTATTCCTTTGCATAATTGTTATGCTTTAATCTTTAACAACTTATGTTACCGTCATATATTACCTCAAGTTTTGTCTATTCTTGCTCGCTGAGGAAGAATAGACCTAATATAGAAAGGCGGGGAAGAGGAAAAGAAAAGGCGCTATGATTGGACAGGAGCAGGGCGGAATTGATAGAAACAGCACCTACCGTGAAAAACACGTAAACTTTGTTATGACCACAAGAGGTGCACAGGTAAACTCAGTCCCGATTGAATTTCGTAAAGACAAATCTTATCTTCCATTTTTCCAGACTTGGGACCGGTAAGCAACTAGTATAACAAGCAATTGGTTTGTATAGATGAAAATGTTGTCTGATTTTATGATACATTGTTTTCACTTGACTTTAAAGTGATCTAAAAAACTACCAAGTTTTTTTCATTATTTTAAGATATAGGAAGTAACTTGAAAGAAATTAATACGACGAAATGACATTCTATACATCTTGATTGCTAACTGTTTAATTTTTTCTGTTAAGGAGTCCTTATTTCTTTTCGATTGCTTTTCATTTTTACTCTTACATAAACGTTTGGCTGGATATGCTTAAATTTTCGGATGATTACTATAAAATGATGTATTGAAACGAAAATGGAAAGGCTCGCAACTGTTGTAGTTTTATGGCTAAGGGATTAACGAAATAGCGCATTTGTGCGATGCAAGTCTCAAAGTGAACATTTGAATTCGAATATCTTCAGGTTGAATAGACATCAGGTCGGTAGTGAAAAACGCTTCAACGTCTTCAGGATATAAAAAAATTGAAGCCCGAAGAAATACTTCAGGAAAGTATTATTATTTGAATTGATTCTATATTCATTAGTCAGACCGAGGTGTCAACCTCTACCAGTTTTTGGCTGAGGTTGAAACACGGGCATTTATCTCATCGCAGTCCAGATTGACAGTGTGGTGGCATGCATGCAAAGACTTTTCAGGCGTAGAATCCAAATTATACTTCAGTAATTCATAATAAACCGGAATGCAATGCTGTAACTATGTAGGTCTTTGTTGGAAAGTAAACGGAATACAAGTGGACATAGTAGGACACATATAACAAGACTTAGTGTAAAATTTTTAGAATGTTTGAAAGTTCATTCCAGATAAAATGTAGGGGTTTAGTACAAAAATTGAAGATTGGATATAGCGAAAACACATATATTTTCATTACTGTCATTAACTGCTCATGTGTTAGTTTCAATGTTATTTTTTTCTAGTGCCTCGTGTGTTTAGTGGGTGAGTTGGAAAAGCAGCGTAAACAGCAGAAAAGCTACGTTTCACCATTGCGACATACTTATAGTGACAGTGGGAAGATTATTTTATTTGTACAGTAATGTGTAGTATGATGTTCTGTAAACAGATATGACTAACATACATTATGATAACGTTGCTACGTGACAGGTAAATCAACAATGAACAAATGAAGCCAAGATTATTGTATGATGTTCTGTAAACAAATGGGACTCACATTACGTTATGCTAGCGTTGCCACGACAAAATGGAATCAAGATTATCGTTTGAACAGCGGAAAGCAATTTTGAAGTGGTAATGGGAAACCGAGAATATTGTTGAAGTTCAAAGGCAATGGAGACACGTGTACAGAACAGAACGGCCGTTAGACTTCTACCTAAGGGAAACTCTTTAAAGATGTTGTATACCGTAGAAAACCAGTTACACTGGCTGCACTTCGGAAAGAAATGGAAACGGCATGTGCTGCAATCGCTGAGGACACTTTCGCAAACGTTGCTCAATCAGTAGTTCAACGTACTCAGATCGACGCTGATTGACGCCGATGGTGGGCATTTTGAGCAACTGTGTAATTGCAAAAGCCTAAGATGATTAGTGCTCATCATTTTCTGTTTGAGTGAATTCAGTTTTGTTATGTTAACACAGGTTTTTTTTTGTGTGAAGTGTGTACATATTTTTGGCACACTATGTATACTAATTGAGGAATTTACTTAGTTTACGCAGCTTCTGCTGGAAGGACTTTCTTTTTAATGATTTACTTTTTTTTTTTTTTTTTTTTTAACTGTTAAGCCTTTGATCGGTTGGTTTTTCATGATTATGGTTCTGAGAATTTTCCAATATGTAGTTAATTGGATTGATTTTAATAAAATATTTAAATGATAAACAAAAGCAATCCTATCATTGAAAGTTTCCCTTAGTTTTTATTAAAATCGAAATTTGTAAAAATTCACGGTAATAATGTTTTAATCCTGTGATATTTCATGCCCTCTATATTGTCGAACCTTCCATATTCACATATTCACATTCACCGAGGCATTCAAGGTAAAAAAAAAAAAAAAAAAAAAAATCTTTTATTGTTAACCTTAAAATCTGCAATGTTCTGTAAAACAATTTCAACTTTCGATTGCCAATATGCCACATGACAAAAACAACTAATTATTTAAATATTGTACAAAACTATAACAACATGATAAATCGAGTATATATCCATGCATTTTTTTCATATATGCTGGGATTCAGTATACCTACACCCTTATTATCCTAGGGACTGAGTTTAAGTACTCGAGATAAGAAAACAAACCCTTAATCTGAACTCACCTAGCTACGTAAGAAATGGAGGGAGTAAGATATATATTGAAGCAAACTTCTATAAGCCTCTATAGGTATTTATTGATCATTTTATTGATTAGTAATTTAAACAACAGGTTGAACTAAGAGAGTATTTTAAGAACTATTTACAATGGAGGAGAAATACGACGTTCATGTTATGGTCAACAACCGCATGCATCTAAGCATCTAAGTCGGGCCATGGTTGACATCGAATCATTTCTTTCATTAGAGAGAATAACTCACTTGGTTTCATCATTCCTTTTAATCAATTCCCGTTCATTAAGCGAGAGATGCAATTTAATTAACTGGAGTATTACGATTTCTTAGAACATTAAGTTTGTTGTTTCAGCATTAACTCGTGTTTTATTTATTTAAGCAATTATTATGACAACAATTGAACGAAAGCTTACTACTTTCACCCAGCTAAAACCACCCTTTTCACCATGGGAAAAACTGATGGGGGGGGAGCACCATTCGGATCCTGAAAGTTGTATCTGACAACAACTTGTTTCACCCAACTTGATCATTTGCTTAAAGCAATAACTATAAATCACTAGTGCATAGGTATAAATGTAATTATTATTTCCTTTGAAAATGACCAAATAAAACTAAAGGTAAGATTTTAGAAATAAATGTATATATTTTATATTATTAACAAGTATAAAACAATTTAATATCACCATTACATAGTTTGGAGATTATTTTTCAATATAATATCGATGAAATCATTATAGGCAAGTGCAGTTATTAAGTAGATTATATATTTTCTTCTTGATAATGACTAGAAATTGCTAGTTTATGGTTTGATTAAAACTCTTTTCATGGATCTCATTTGTACGTAGAGACGATATCTAGAGAGCACACTTCAGGAGGATCATTTATCAGTCCATAGTTCAATATTCCATCAGTTTATCTGACACATTGCAAACTGCATCTCCTTAGAAGCTTGTTACCAGTTTTGCATGAGATCTATGATAGGTTGATATAAAAGTTCTTTCACATCATTGGCTACGATGAAGTCCAAGTGCGTGAAACCATTACGTGGAACCCGGTACAAGCCAATTGGATTTGGCAATGCGTTGTATAGCTTCCAAACGTCCTGTAACATTTATATATACTTTAGACATTAGCGGTTTTTAAGTTTTTAAATGAATATATCTGTGAATGGCTAGTTTAACTTTCCTGATAAATGGATTATAGATATGTTCCTGTTTACAGATACTATATCAAAAATATAAGAAGCCATCAGCGCATATGAGATCGTTGCAAATTAGACGAACGTTAATAGAACATTTATTGCCGGATTCCTATGTGAGCATTGCGCATGGACACTATATAGTACAACAATGCATACACGTAGAACAAAAAATCGCTATTAAAAAGCGTAAGAAAAGACTACACTATAAATGTTATGCACTTCTGATCTTCAAACCCACCACTAGTAATTTCATTTGCTGCGGGCTCACAAGGATGAGAGACGTTGAAACGTAAAAATTATTGTATATCCTTTTGAGCTGTTTTATGCAACAAATCGAATAGATATTACTTTTTTAAAATAAATTATCATTGCATATATATAATGTGGTAGATAAAATACTAAAAGTACATGAAATAACTTCCGAAGTAACATATCACCTGTAGTCATTTCTTTAGATGCTTTAATGTTACACTTGTGGTATTATTAAAATATTCATATCACAATCTCATATTGCGTGAATTCAATTACTCATTTCTGTACAGATATATACCAATTAGATAATTAGTTTATTTAAATCCATAATAATATAATAGCACTAAGCGCAGACAAAACAATTCATTTATACATTCAGCAATCCCCTCATAGCTTACATTGCTTTATTTAACCTTTATTAAATTAACGTTCATTTTATAGGCAAGCATTAAATGTTTTCTTATATTTATAACTCTACTGATTAACATTAGGAAGGGGCGAAATTTTATGTTTTATAGAATGGAGAAACAACAATACCAAAGATGAGTAACTCACAGTCTTAAAAAGGAGAGTTGGCCCTGGTTTATGTTCGTTAAAGAACTTACCTTGAAACAATGTCCATTGTCCATTATGTCTACACAAAATAAAAGTGAAGCGGTTGTATTAGGATCATTTCTTTTACAAAGGATTCTTTTTTCCGCGTTTGTACAACAAGAATGCGATTCACAGATACATTTGTTAATGAGCAAGACCAGCGGTTGTGCGTAGCTTTTTCCCACCTTGGTAAGCAATGTTCAACCCAGAGTTTCTGAATACATGAAAGAGTTGGATTCCTCCCTCCCTATGGGTCAGTCCTGGTGGTATACATGCCTCGTAGACCCCCAAGATCGCGGGTTCAATCCCGGATGGGTTGATGGATTTTTTTAGATGTAAAACTCCTAAGTATGGGAAATATAGCTTGGGTCCCGTGACGTAAAAGAACTTCAAGTATGAAAGAAGAGGCTTCTGAGCAAAATTTCACGCTCTGAATTAATTGGGACGCTGATAACCTGAGTTGAGTGGTGGAGCGGTTTAGTAGGCTCCAACAACTAGAGCCTAATAATGAGAATGTCATTCTTTGTGGCCCCAAGTTGGGCGCCAAACTATGAAGCTGTTTAGTAGGCTCCGGCTAAGTGCCTAAGTTTGGCATCAATTTTGAAGCGATTTGTTGTCGATGTCGATTGGCCTCACGTTATGATGCCAATTTTGAAGCGGTTTGGTGGATTGATTATTGATCGCTTCGTTATTGTTGCCCACGCTTCAATGACAACAATTTCTCAGGGTGAATTCTGCTATTTAGTTGATTCGACTCAACTGGACCGGAAGAGGGTTTCAATAGTTAGAAATAAGCACGTGCTGCAACATAACATATATTGGCACGTTATTATGTTCTAAATCTTTTGCGTCCTACGTCGACTACAAACAAACTTAGCTGCCGCGTGTGAAACTTACAGATGAGTGCCGCTGCTTGTGAAACTGAAAGCTACTTAACTGATGTATCTGAACTGTGTAACTGATAACTGCTTCTCAGCTGAATGTAAACTTAAAAAAACTACATGGATAATATATCAGAACTGCGTGTTCGCGTACAAAGTAGACGTCTACGCTGATTCTGTGGAATGCGTCCCTCAGCGACGTCGAACTAATAACTGCTTGTATCTGCCCGCGTTTAAAATTTGAGGAATGAGAACTGAAGAATCCTGCCTCAGCGACGTCGAACTTACGATGTACGGCAAACTGCTTGTTTCTCGCCGTGTGTAAAACTTCAAACTGAGTGCTCTAGCCAAGCAAGCGTTTCCCTATACTATATAAAACTCAAATCAAATAATCGTTGACTAAACGATGCAACGAAGCCACACAGGCACGCGCAAGTTTCTCGCCTATCTTTAAAAGTTCAAACATACATTTTCCATTGGCTTGTTTAAGTATACCTGACCCACGTGTTTACAGTTTAAAGGCTAACTGTGCGGCTGCCTATCGAGGTCGACCTAAACGGATTAAATTCCTTCAGTTTATTAACCTTATAACGTCAGTCCTTTAAAAAGTAGCATAACACTTGGTCACTTTTCCCTTGTGTCGGGTTTCTTTCGCATGGTTTTATTGCCTTTCCAAGTTATCGCAACAGGTAAAACACCCGAGGCTTTCTCTTTTGTACAATTATTAGATTGAAATTAAAGCTTATGACACACATAATATTTATATTGCAAAGTACAATGCCAAAATATGATGCTTGGGCTTACATTAATCTACATTATCTTTATATCTCAGTAGGGGTGCATCGGAGGAGATATTACAGACGTTAAAGAGCACCCGTAAATAAATTAAATCAAAAACAACTGTCCCTATGGGAGCAATATAATAAAGTTATTCCCAAGCTTCATTCTTCGGCATGACACTAGAGCTCCGAACTACAACAAACAGCTTCACCTTTGCTGCATGGAGGTGTCTGTGAATTCCGCTTTAACTTAAAGCTTTATCGCTCGGTCAACTACAAGCAATACCTCTACCGTAGGGCTTATCCTTTATTTACAAAGCAGCGAGATTATGTGTGAGTATAGAAGCTTGTTGAAGGACTGTGAAATATTAGGAGCATGCCCCAATGCTGATTATTGGGGAGAAGTCGAATATCAAACTCAAAACACATAGGTTAACCTGTTAACGCTTTGATTACTTGTTTATGATGCTGGATCTAAAAATATGTGAAAGTAATTAAGTTCCTTATAAAATATTTTAAACGGGAATAAGTGGTTAGTGCTATCATTAAAACTGTCTGCATGAATTCGAAAGGAGTGACAACTTCTACTAGAAAAAGAACATCAGCAACCAAGATAAATTTAATATTAATGCCATTTAAGTTGTTTTTAAAAAAAACTATAAAATTTAAAAGAGATATAAATAACTTTAATTATTCCTTTTGTCAATACCTGATTAAAATTAAGTATATATAAGCGGTAAAACCAAGGGAATTATGTAGGATTATTCCAACATGATAATTAAGCCCAACTTAAGGTATACCAAAGACAAAATGCAATGGCTGAAATAGGTGTTTTTTTTTTAATTTATTTAACATCTCAGGTCATCAGCGTCCCATTCAAATCAGGGCGTGAAACGGCCAACAAGTTTTTCTCAGAGGCCTCTTCTTTTAGGCTTGAGGTTCTTTTTCGTGCCGTAAATGTACGACACGGGACCCAGAGCTTTACTTCCCTTTTTACGCCCGAAAAAATCCATCGATCCTGGCTGGGATTGAACCCGCGATCTTGGGTTTAGAAGGCAAGTATGGTTACCACTACACCAGCAGCACCGAATAGTAATTTAAAATATAGCATGCTTTAGAGAGGCGATTAATTATAGCTTGCGAAATCAGTTGTCATACACTTAAGATAACAGAAAAAAGAGGTGAGACAAATGACTATAGAATACATTTCTTTTATTCTGCTTCTCATCCAATAGAAAACTTTCACTTTGACGTAAAAAAAAAAATGAAAAAGGGGGGGGGAGGCGAAGAAGTGCCTGAGTAAAAAACTGTAGCTCTATTATTTCATTATTTCATTTTGTAGTACTGTAGAATTGTTAAACTAGTAGTCGGTCCTGATGGTGTAGTGGTAACCATACTTGCCTTCTAAACCCAAGATCGCGGGTTCAAACCCGGCCAGGATCGACGGATTTTTTCGGGCGTAAAAATCCTAAGTATGACTTCCTTCGGAAGGGAAGTAAAGCCATGGGTCCCGTGTCGTACATTTACGGCACGAAAAAGAACACCAAGCCTGAAAGAAGGGACCTCTGAGTAAAATTTGTCGTCCGTTTCACGCCTTGATTTGAATGGGACGCTGATGACCTGAGATGTTAAAGAGCGTCCGTAAATAAACCAAATTAATAGCCCAAAACGTGTATTATTTTCAAGGAATGCACTACTTACGTCTGGATCCGCCAAGTTGTCGTTATCACCATAATGCAGGGAGACAGGAGCTGTTATCTTGCTAAGGTCATACCTAGGAGGATTAAACCTTCCATAAGTGAAGAGATTTCCAAGCAGTCCAAAGTCGTACCGCCTAAACTCTCCTGAAAAACCAAGAAACTGATGTAATTAATCTTATTTCTAAAACGCAGACCATACTTTGTATTATGATATACGTGTTATAAGTGACATTTTATTTTGTAAGTAAATCCACGTACAAAATAATAAATAAATATAATAAATAAATAAATAAAGCGCAAAGGCAGTTTAAATTCATAAAAATAATTACATGTTATTTTGAATATTTGTCACATTGTCTTTAACAACAGCAAATTAAAGAATGTAGTTGATAGTTTACACTGATATAGTGAACTACATTTGCAATATCAAAGTACATATGATCAAAATGAAATTAGCCTTTAAGCAGGTACCCTTATTATTTTTGTGAATAAGGTAATGCCCAATTTGACTTTTGCTTTTTACCACGTGTAAATTATTAAAAATAAATGGAATTAATATATAATGGAAATAAAGTCTATAAATGTTATATTCTGGGATTTTTTTTAAATGTTGCATAAAACACTATTAAAAGAATGGAACAAATGTGCTGTATGTATTTACTTGCTAACGATTTATTTCAAATGGAAAAATAAATAACAGTAAAATATAGTGTTAAAACATGTAATGTTTTGTTTGTATAATACGTATATATTATCTTTTCCATTTCATTTATTGAAAGTGTGGTTTTGAAGTTTATGATATGCATTTCCATATATCATTGTATTTCAATTGATTTATTGCTAATAGAATTGTTAGTACAATTATTATGTATTGTTAATATAGTCTAAAATTATCATATAGGCACAACAAGAGATTAAAGTGCAATTAAGTGTAATTCTACTTTCAGTAATTCTAGACATTTCCTATGATCAACATGTACAATAAATGATTAAAAATGATTAACAATCAGTTCCTTTAAATGTCCAATGTGTAAAGGCCTTTGTCATTTGAATAATTTTTTAAGTCGATATTAAAAGATTTTATGTTTGAACTTTTAATTTAATCGGGCAATTTGTTATAAAGAATATGAGGGTAGGTCCATAAGTTTCACCCTAACCATTTTCTAGGTATGATAAAGATAAAAACTATATTTCATCTTTCAATATAGTTTCCCTTTATTGCAATACACTTCTCACATCTTTGAATTCACATTTCAATTTCCCCCAACCCAAAAATATGTGTTTACTATTTTTTTGTCAATTTTTCTTTACTACAAATTTTAGCTATTTATTTAATGGATAAGATTTTAAAGAATGCATTTAAATTTTTATTAGTGTTTCCTGTCTTGAAACATCTGTCCAGTTTTCAAAAGCTAATTTCTCAACTAATTCCTTTATTGTGGTTACCCTTGTATTCCTTAAAATAATTAATTGAATATCTACCTGCATTACCACATCCACACTCTTATGATTTTCCTACTAAAAATAGAGGATAGTTTATATCTATTAATTATGTGTCGTAATATATAATTTTCTCTTAAACAATATTTTGATAAACTACTACTAAAGTCTTAATACAGTCTAGCACATCCTTTACTAAGTGTTATTGATTTAATACTGAATATCTGATATATTACTCTTAGAGTTGAAAAGCTACCCATGCAGTTATCTCAGAAATGGCCTACATATTTTGGAGCCAAGATTATGGCTTGAACAGCGAAAAGCGATTTTAAAAAGTGTTGGGAAACCGAGAATGTTGTTGAAGTTCAAAGGTAATGGAGACGTTGTGCGTACAGAACAGAACAGCCGTTGGACTTCTACCAATGGGGAACTCTCAAGGATGTTGTACCGTAGAAAACCAGCTACACTGTCAGCACTTCGGGAAGAAATAGAAACGGCATGTGCTGCAATCGTTGAGGACACTTTCACAAACATTACTCAGTCAGTAGTTTAACGTACTCAGAAGTGTATCGAAGCCGATGGTGTGCATTTTGAGCAACTGAAGTCTAAGATATAATTAGTGCTCATCATTTTCTGTTTGTGTGAATTCAGCCTTGTTATGTTAACACAGTTTTTTCTTTGCTTGAAGGGTGTATACATTTTTGGTACTCTATGTATATGGGAACGAATGAAGAATTTGTGAGTTAAGGGCATCAGGAAATATTTAAAACTTTTACAGCTCCTTGTAAATGGTATGGAAATGTTGCTAAAGGAAAGTGAATAATAAAATTAACAGTGAAGTGTGAGCAGTATTGTCATTTGTGAAGCCTTAATCTGCATATTTTCCCTCCCCTGGAAACTTTCCAGAAAAGCCATGAAGTAGTTTCCGATACCCTGAGAGAACATTTCTCCGATCGCGGCAGCAGGAGGGTTCAACGCAGACTTTCAAGTCATGGCAGTGGCATCGTACATCAAGCATTAGATTCATTCCAATTTAAACCAACATTAATACTGCAAACCAATTAAACAACTCTTCTTTTTAGTAGTGCCGCAAATTGGTACTTCAAAGTGGGGTTTGGTTTGGTTTTTTATTTATAGGCTCTTTAATATCTCAGGTCATCAGCGTCCCATTTAATTCAGGGCGTGAAACGACCGACAAATTTTGCTCATAGGTCTCTTCTTTCAGGCTTGGCGTTCCTTTTCGTGCCGTAAATCATTGACACGGGACTCACGCTTTATTTCCCTTCCGAAGGAAGCGATACTGAGTATTTTACACCGGAAAAAAATCCATCGATCCTGGCCGGGTTTGAACCCACGATCTTGGGTTTAGAAGGCAAGTATGGTTGGTTACCACTACATTACCAGGATCTACTTTCATTCATTCAACGTGGAGCTTAATCACTCATCCCCCTTTTTTAATATCGCCGCAACTTTGAGCACCTTGTTAAAAGAACTACTTTTAGTATAAACTGTCTAAAAATTATTTAACTACATTTAAACATGAGTATATAAATAAATTCTATAATTACTGTGTGATTATAAAGTCCCAGTACATTTTAAAGAAATTGCTTACATATCATATTTCTGTTATAGGCATTGGGAAGATATACATTTTTTTTTTATTTTGCAATACTTACATCCTGATATCTTGTTTCTACATCAGGACATAATACTCCAAATTAAATTTATTTATTCCTCTTATATCTTTCAATATAATTTAAATTACAATTTAAATTCTACAGATTTTAAAATCTACACTACTAATACTATAACTAAACAAAATTAAAACTTCAATAAACTAAATCGGTACTGAAATCCAGCACTACGGCTATTTTACTATGATCAATACTTACATCTACAATTGCAACTGGGTAACCAGTAGCAATGATTACATTTAAAATTAATTACTTTACAATTTTTATCCAATTTAATATCTACATCTTCATTTCTGCTAACGCTCGGTATCCGGGCTGCTCCCCATTGGAATTCCTGGCATCAGGACCTGGACATCAATGGAGTTGCTGCCGGTCTCAAGCAGCAGCTCTACTGGACCATGGTGTGTTGACAGTGCAGTTTCCTTCTCTGTTCTCCTTCCCTTGATCTCTGTCTACTTCTTCTCTCAACTGCTTCGTTTCCGCCCGAAAACTGCCATTATTCCTTTCTTCTGTCAGTTCTGCTCTCTTCTTCTAAATCAAATTGGGTGTTATCTTCCTTATCATCTTTTTCTTCAACTAATTCTAGTTGTAAATATCTTTCTTGCCTTTTCCTGGTTCTCTGGGATCTTCTAGGGGAATATACGATTTCTGACCTATTAATTTTTTCTCTTGTTTGATTTTTGCTGTTTTTATACTCTTCTGCCATTTTGCTTGATATTTTATTTGTTAGCTCGTTCAATGCCCTAAAATCATCTTCGCTTCTCATGATGTTCCAAATGCGTTTCCCTGCAAGTAGCCGTCTTTCTTCTGCTACAATTGACTGGTATTTAGGGCTTCGAATGAGACATGTTCCGGTGTATCGATCACGTTACAGTCCGTACATGTATTATTTGCTTGTAATTTGAATCTTTACAAATATGAGCAATATGATCATGTCCTGTTACATAATGCACTAAACCCTTATTGGGATGAATATGCTTAAATTGTAATCTTTTCTTTATGAATGGGAATATTTCATGCACTCTTCTACCTTCTTTTATTTCATCCCATTCTCGTTGCCTTATTTGTAATAAAGAATCTTTGATTTCTGTTTTATTTCTACACTTTTTACCAACAATGTCCATTTTTTTTAGTTATTTTGTTTTAAGCCAATAAGAGGCTGCTCTTAATCGAACTAAATAATCAATTGGCCATATACCCATTATTACTAATAGTCCCATTGTTGGGGAAGTGGAAAATGCCCCTGTACATCTCAATAAAATTTTCCTTTGGGAGCTCCTTAAAGTACGTATAAAATATATCTCGCGTGCCTTTTCCCCCCAAAGTCCTCCTACATATTTTAATATGGCTGCAAAGGTGCTATTATGATAGATTTTATTCGATTAGCCTATATATTGAAATATTTTTGTCCAATATTGGTCAACTTAAACATAACTTTTTCTGCTCTAGCTCCTGTGTTTTCTACATGTTTCTTAAAATTTAATTTTTCATCGAAATAGATACCTAGATATTTATTTACCGCTTATCTCTTAATATTATTATTGGGAAGATACACATGACCACCATTGAAGAGAGTCGGTCCTGGTGGTGTAGTGATAACCGTACTTGCCTTCTAAACCCAAGATTGCGGATTCGATCCGGCCAGAACCGATGGATTTTTTCAGGCGTAAAAATCCAAATATGGTTTTCTTCGGAAGGAAAGTAAAGCCGTACGGCACAATAAAAAATCTCAAGCCTGAAAAAAGAGGCATCTGAGTAAAATTGTCGGCCGTTTCACGTCCTGAATTGAATGGGACGCTGATGACCTGAAATGTTAAAGAGCGTCCGTAAATAAAACAAATCAATCAAATCATGAAGAGCGGATATATATTTTGCTGCGTGATTACGAGACCAGTCATATGAGAAGGTTAGAAACAGTTTCCAAAGGAAGTATAGAAAACATACTCCAACAGAAGGTAACATCCAGATTCTCGCGTACAAGATCTGTGGCGGATAAACCACGTACAGGACGACCACCATATCCGCCGAAAACATGGAGGCTATCCAAAACGCGTAATCCACAGGCGTCCACTCGCCGTTTGAATCCAGAGCTGAAGATACCACAACCATCAGGCAGGAAGGTGCTTCGTTTTACTCTAAAAACGAGCATATCATCTGCATGTGGTCCATAAACTGGAAGCCGAAGATTTCGCAGCAAGACGAGCAATGTGTTTTGACCTCTGTGAAGCTGCAAACCAGTTAATGGATCACATCATCTTCAGCGACAAAGCCAGGTTTCACATCAGTTGACGTGTTCATCGACACAATTCTCATATATGGGGGGACGAGCTGCCCAATTAAACCATCAAGTGGGAAAGGCACTCACGAAAGTAAATGTTTGGCTTGGCTTGAGGAAATGAAAAGTTCGCCTAGCAAACAATCACGGGAAATATGTATCTTGATATGTTGCTACTTTGCTTACAGCCACAGTTACTGCAAGTGTTGTTCCAAAAAGATGGAGCACCATCACACTTTGCTCTGACTGTACGTGGGTTTCTCAATGACGTTTCCCAACAAGTGGATTGGAAGGGCATCTCCTTGTTTCTGGGCACCGTGTTCGCCGGACCTCACACTCCTAGACATTTTCGCTTGGGAGTTCATCAAGCAACAGGTGTACAGAACCAAGGTTTCAAATCTGCAAGTGCTGAAAGATCGCATACGCGAAACAAGTGAAATGATTACACAGGATAAGTTGGTGAATGTTTTCGGGGCGACTGTGCGTCATTGAGAAATGTGTTTTGAGATTCTTGGAGACCATGTAGAACATTGAATTTGTAGTAGATACTAAGTTATAAATTTGGTTGTATTTGGACTACGTTACCTACATGATGCACTGGGACTTTATAATCACACAGCATACCCTTTTGGTCTATTTTGACCTTAAAATAATATCCTTGAATTTGTTATGATTTCTAAGTCAGAATTCTATGTGTATAAATATAGTATTTTCCATTTAATTTCTATTGCAATATAATTGCAACGAAAGTTATGCAACGTGTTCCTTATATACTTCATTAATTATCTATAAATTACACAGTAATACATAATGGCTTTTACAGTTGATACATAATTAACAGAATAGTAAATTACAACTAAGTTAAATGTTCTACATTTAAATTATATATTTCATGTGTTAAAACTCATTTTCCAAATAGAAAACCTCTTGTTTCCTACCTATTTGTTGTACAAAAAAAGGAAAATAATATTCCCTTAATAAATCAAGTATCTACATCGCACCATTAAAGAACAAAAGAAGCCTAGCTTGAAGATTTATCTTTCAGACTTGTTTCGCCTTAAAATCACTATGCAATGTAAGTACAAGCAAACATATTATATGAAAGAAAAGTTCGCAATCGACGCATAAGAGAATATATACTGTAAATACATTTTGTGCTTTGTTTCGACACTCATGTTCATGAATTTGATGACTGGTGATAAGTTAACATTTGTAATAAATTATCCAAACCCATTATAACTTTTAAGATAAACTATGTTATTGTTGAGGAGTTTACTCTGCAATGTCAAAGTTTAAACATGCCCATATTTTACGGTTTAAATCCAAAAATTATTAAAATAAATACCAACTTATATACGTGAATCTCTAATACACATTTTTAATATCTTTATTGAAAGGTATATTTTTGCTGACGCTTTTTTAAATATGTCAAAGTTATCCAGATAAACAAAAAGGATAACAAACTCGGCTACTCAAATTATAGGCCCATTAGTATTAAATTACCCTTTCAGACAGGGCGGAAATAATTAGGCTGCTACTACAACCATGCTGCAGCCGAACGACAGCGGAGAGAGACGAAGGTAGCGACAGATATAGCTAGATAATTAACATTTCAAACGCAACGGCATGATAGCCCAGATGGTTAGAGCGTCATGCTACAGTTGTGAAGATAGTAATTTCGAAATCTACATGTTTTTTTTTTTTCGGAGTTAAAGGGGTTTGCCACAATTGTAATGATTTACTCGGTAACATAGTCCCATGCAGAGAATGGCCTATAAATTGCTATTTCCGAATTTTTTAAATAACTTAATTGGCTTTTCCTGAACCAAATGAATTGAGCTTAAAGAGGATACATATTTAAGTACATACACTATTTTTACCAGACTTATCAATCTTCCCTCGTATTTAAAAAAATCGTATACGTTTTCTGAGTAGTTCCTGAAAATCGTTCGTTTTTGACTCACAACACAACACAAATGTGTATGTCCTGTGGGACTCGAAACTATGCCAAGGACCTGTTTCATAAAAGTTATAGTTCGATAGGTGACAGGCAATAGTTTTACAATTCGATAACTTGACAAGTTGCTGTTTCATAATGCATGACAAATTTACAAATTATCATGTCATATTCAGTTTCTTAGAACTTTTAGTGTGATAGATTAGAATGGAAAATTTGTCAGAAATATTTTGACATATTTGTTTTATGAAACGTAACTGTCACATACAATTATGACAAACTGACATATATATATATATATATATATATATATATATATATATATATAGAAATATATATAATTATCAAAAAAATTCGACAGGAGAATGTTTACCTGTCATAGCATGTGCAATATGCGATATGATAATTATAGCCTAAATGCGATATGCAATAGTGTCGGCGAGATAATAAACTGCAATGCGTTGTAAACTTTCTTCTCTTTCCCTTTTCTTTTCTTTTCTTTTTCTTTTCTTTTTTTTCCCCATGCTCCCATAGCTTATCTGACATTTATTCTGTAGGATTTAATGATGTCGGCCATAGCTAACATATCGATCGTTTGTTTACGTTAATTATAAAATATTCGATGAACGGAGATCGTTCTTTTAATATGGGTCACAAATAATAATGTGTTAATAATAGTAATTAGTTACTAAGTATTATCATATACAATGCACTTGTCACATATAAAATAATTTATTTTAATTTATTATAATTATAATATCAACGCAAAGAAAAGACACGTTAATACTCAGTAAAAAGCAAAGAGTCTTGACGTTTATGTTATCGCAGCAACACAGCCATTTATGACAAATTGTGTTACATAATTGTCAGCTTTATGGAACAGCTATTTGCCTTGTGATAAGTTACAACTTTATGCATGTCTTATATAACCTATTTGTAAGTTATATGAAGCAACTAATAGTCAGTTGGCCCTAGTGGTCTAGTGGTAAACATACTTTCGTCTTAAACCCAAGATCGCCGGCCAGATCGGTGGATTTTTTCGGGTATAAAAATCCTTAGTATGGCTTCCTTCGGAAGGGAGGTAAAGTCATGGATCTCGTGTAGCACATAAAAGAACCTCAAGCCTGAAAGAAGAGGCCCCTGAGGGCCTTTTCACGCCCTGAATTGAATGGGACGCTGATGACCTGATTTATGAGCGTTCATAAATAAATCATATCAACAAATCAACTAATAGTAACAATATACTGACAAATTTGTCACGCTTGTCAATGTTTATGAAACAGGCTCCAGAGCCCTGTTTAAAAAAAAAATATGGTCTAATACATTACAAGTGTACGGACTGGTAACTTGTAGTTATTAGTAAAATTCTGTTCAAAAGATTTCTGCTACACTTGTACTTTGCAACTCCATACGTACAAATGCACAAGTGAATTTTCGTTGTTCTGTTCCACAGAAGTATTAGTATTAGTCGTGCACTGATAGTTTGTGTAAATTTCTCTACACATGTAGGAACATTGGTAACTTCAAATACTAGCACAAAATGTTTTATCCTTTTAATGCTTTTGGAAATCAGTTGACCCATCTGTGCTAATTATTAGTGAAAGCGATAATTGTGATGAGTAGGAATTTGTATAAAGAAAGAATGCATATTTGTGTACAATGATAAAAATTAGATTAAGTGCAATTAAAGAACTGCTGATTGATATTGGTGTTTGCTGTGTCAAATGTATATTTCAGACCAGCATTTTAGTTAGTGCATTTGAAGGTTCTTGCTATATGTCATGAAAATATTTTCTTTTCGTTCTCTTTTAGAATAGCTTTTTTGCACAATTTTCTCATTTTTTATTTCAGTTATGAGAACGTGATTGCCAAGCAATGTAATCAAATAAATATAAAGGTTCAAATGGATTAATAAAATGACCCGAGTGCAATCGGGAAGCGCTATTTTTCTATCATCTTCGACGGCTGAAATTGATGCTTCTAAATGTAGCCTTATGGGACCGTCGTCTCAAAGTGGATTATTACGCTTGACTATCGATAAATACATAAGTGTTAAAATTTGCATTATGTCTGAGAAAAAAAAAAAAAAAAAAAAGAAGACCCATTTTGCAGAAATGACAATGATCCGCTCCTTATATTTTACTACTTCATTCCAAAACGAGACTGTGTTGTTAGTTTCCGGCTATTTGATAGTTGACAGAGTCACCCGCTGTATTTGAATTTTTGAAATTTCATTTACTGCCAGTTAAAATGTTTCTGAAAGTGGAATTTATCACTCCTAAAGATTTTTCTACTGATATAAATG
Organism: Metallyticus violacea; assembly: GCA_030762175.1. Classification (NCBI taxonomy): domain Eukaryota; kingdom Metazoa; phylum Arthropoda; class Insecta; order Mantodea; family Metallyticidae; genus Metallyticus; species Metallyticus violacea. The sequence continues at coordinate 92,747,535 of CM060831.1, read as the reverse complement.
CAACCATCTTGAGAGTTTGGACATTCTGTGAAAGCCTCTGTTGCAGTTCTTTTAATAATTTGACAAGAAACACTCAAACAAGAGTCTCGGAACTGTTGATGCTCTCTGAAGACAATTTCAGTATTCAGTATTACTTTTTAGCTTGGTTTCAAACTCATAGCCGAGATAGGCGTGTGCGACAACAAATTCATCAACGTTGTCTTTGAGAGCAGCTATGTGATAGGTTGGATTGGCAAAACCCAGGATTCTAGTAATCGAATGAGTAAGATTAGTTAAATCATTAACAGTTTGGTGGGTACTGCTGTATTCGACTCAAATAATTCATTTACGGCCTGAACTTCACAAAGAACTGGTTTCAAAAGTAACAAATAGTTATGCAGGATTTCATCGACAAACATGTTGTACAGTAGCTCTGCAGTGTAACATCTTTTCTTATAACGAGCCATTTCAAAGAAAAATGTTAACTATAACCATTGATCCATGATTCTGCAGATAGCCTTTTCAATTGATAGGCAGTGAATATCACAAGCTCTTACAATTTTAAGAGGACCGTGACCATCATTAATAATCTGATATAGAAGACGGTATTCCTGCTGTCGGAGTGAAAAGTGAATAAACCAAACATAAGTTTCTTTAATAAGCAATTCTGAATTCCTAGGAAATGTTTCTGCAGCAGGGAGTGACAAACACACGGTATGGGCACAAAGAGGGAATGTTGTCTTTTAGTTTCTTGTACATTTCACTATTTACAGTGACCATAACAGATGCGTGTCTGAATCAATGCTTTTCTTTAAATCCAGTCCTTTGTTTGCAACAATATTCTTTCCTGAAGAAATAATTCTATCATCATTATTATTTTTTCATTAAAGTAAAAGTTTTCTGGCACATCTGTAATGTCTGAGGTTTAGAAGAAGGCACGCGAATGGAATGTGATAACAATGTGAGATATTCACCCATGGTTAGAAGTCCAGCGGACATGCAAGATCTCTGAGTGTGATCACTTAACATGTGGCAACTTGGGGAGATATCACCACACACTCTCCGTGAGCAGATAAATAGTACAAGCACTTACTTGCCTTCATTGATCGCTAGACTACAGTCGTCAATTAAGACACTGTAACACCATCATTAAGATATTTCAATAAATTATGTATGCAAAATTCAGAAAAAAGATCAATTGATATTATTGCAGTATAAACTGCCAAAAATAAACTAAGAGCTCCCTCACTAGCAGCCATCTTATTATTATCCTTCACCACGAAAGAATCTAGTGAGTGAGGTCATGAGAACGATTACAACCACCTTTCTGAGTTAAGTCGTGTTTCTTAGCCTTAATTTCACACTTGTTGATTTGGTTTTAATTACGGACGCTCTGTAACATCTGAGGTCATCAGCGTTCCATTCAAACCAGGGCGTGAAACGGCCGACAAATTTTGCTCAGAGGCCTCTACTTTCAGGCTTGAGATTCTTTTTCGTGCCGTAAATGTACGACACGGGACCCACGGCTTTACTTCCCTTCCGAAGGAAGCCATAATTAGGATTTTTACGTTCGAAAAAATCCATCGATCCTGGCCGGGAACGACCGGGAATCTTGGGTTTAGGGGACGAGTATGGTTACCACTACACCAGCAGGACAGACAATTTCACCCTTGTAAAACCTACATCGCTCTTTTGCAGGATCCAAGGGAACATCCAAAATCCAGTCTTAAAATTCATTGCCGGATAGCCGCTATTTTCGAAACCGCTGTTGGTACAGAGGTGGCATAATGATAATTAATACTTATTAATTTTTATTAGTTGACAAAACTGAAAATCCCATACTTGTGTTAAACACCACTCACTACAATGTTCTGTCTGTTCACAGGATATTTCTTTAATGAAGTAATGAGAGTTGGTCTGGCCTGATCATACACTTGCAATATAAGTATAGGGACAGAAATTTTATGTTCTAATAATCACTTTAATACCTATGCACTTATGCATTCAAAAATTCATGATATGCGCATAAATATGTCCGTATAAAGATATTAAGACATAATATGATACATAGAATAAACTTTTAACGCAATCTTATGTAATTTCTCTTTGAAAAAAAATATTGTCCAAACAATTTATTTATTTAATTCATCAAGATAACTTTAATATTGAAGAGTTAGAATGTATTTTCCTTAAAAATGGGGAGAAAAAAAAACCACATAAAAATAATGCTACATATATTTTTAATTGTCCCCACTCTGAACTTTTTTCTGTTGCAGTTTACGATCACCAAATATTTTAAGTTGTACATAATTAGCCACCTCACATTGCTTATTAAGATATTCGTATACAGGGGAAATTGTTTCTCTCCATCTCACAGGAACTTAAAAGTGCGTATACAAAAACTGGAATATTTGATCTCCTTTAACTGTTATTTCACTAGGCAGTTTCGAACGTTTCCCTGCTGCCATTTCTTTAGTCTCACACTTTTGATAATATCCCGGGGTTTTTGAAAGAATACTATACACTTTTTCCTTCACTACATTGCCAACACTTCAAAGTACTGAGTTAAATTTGGAGACAGTGGATTTGAATAACATTTACAAGTGGCATAACGCAATACTGTTTGTTTCCAAAGAAGTAACAGCGGAAGGAAGATTTTTTTTTTTTTTTTTGTTTGAATGCTATTTAACGCCCGTTTTTACTATTGAGGTATCACAGGCGGTGGACACTGATGATACATGAGATGAAATGATATATTGGGAAAGAATTTATTTTTAAGGAAGGAAGCATTCCAGGCCTAAGTTTAAGGTACCTCCCCGGCATTTGCCATTTATGAGGACTGCGGAAAACCTGAAAAAAACTTCAATCAGGGACGATGGTCCTGGCGGGATTCGAACCCCAGACCTCCTGCTCACGAGTTCGCGCCTTAACGACCTCGGCTACCCTTGGCGGTTGGAAGGAAGATGAAAGAAATATATGTAAGAGAGGTTAGTTTCTACTTCTATGTTCTTTAATATATCTGGAGCAATTTAAACTTATGAAGAATAATTTGGATCAAATGTATTCACTACATTTCTAACTGTTTGCAAATGTTTGGGGTAATTAAGAGCTGAACATACTCGTAAAATGTTCTCCAGCGCATTGAAACGGGTTCTGATAGAAGTGTACGAGGGAGATCCATAAGTTTCCGGTCTAACCATTTTCTATATATGATAAAGACAAACACTATATTTCACTTTTCAATACAGTTCCTTTTTATTGCAATACCCTTACACACTTTTTAATTAAAATTTCAACCTCACTCCCAAAATAATCAGAAGTATTGTCTGCAAAATGGGCATAAATACCATCCATCACTTCTTCGTCACACATAAATTTCCTTCCTAGAAGGTCCTTCTTGAGTTTTGAGAAGAGGAAATGGTCACTGGGAGCTACATCTGGGCTGTAAGGTGGATAGTCGATCTCCTGGAAGCCACGTTTCTTCACAGCTTCCTTTGCAACAAGAGCTGTGTGTACAGGCGCGTTGTTGTGAAAAACGCGCACAACACAACTCAGCTTTCCTCGTCTTTTCTCTTTGATGGAAGCACGTAGTCCGTGCAGTAGGCACCGCCACGAGTGGCCGAGGTCGTTAAGGCGCGGATTGTTGAGCAGGAGGTCTGGGGTTCGAATCCCACCAGGACCATCCTCCCTGATTGAGGGTTTTTCCAGGTTTTCCTCAGTCCTCAAAATTGGCCCGGCAAATGCCGGGGAGGCAAATCAAACTTAGGCCTAGAGCTTTTCCTTCATTTAAAAAAAAAATCCTTTCCCAATTTATCATTTCATGTATCATCATGAGGCGCCTGTGGCGTCTCAGTAGTAAAAACGGGCGTTAAACACTAATACAAAATGTGCAGTAGGCCAGCATAGTACTCCCCTGCACGCACTTCGTCTTCAATGTTTTCTCGACCCATTCGAAAAAGTTTGGCCCATTCTTTTACGGTAGAATATGAGGGGGGTTCTTCCCCATATACATCGTCCAATCACTGTTTAATTTCATTTGGAGTAAGTCCTTCTTTTGTGAAAAACTTATGCTACTATATCTGAACAACTGAACACAGCGGAGTGGAAGTTAAAGCAGCAATTATTTACTTAACAGATAAGGTATGACACTAGATAAGAATATTGTTATTGCGTCAATCCTCGTCTGCGAGGCCGGAAACTTATGAACCTACCCTCGTTACATTCAGTACTGTTGCTTCAAATGCTAGTTTTGTATAGGAGGCTTAGCACATACTTTCTTTACAGAAGAATTCAGCTTATTTGCAAACGGGAATTTGCATAAAGTTTTTCTGCAACGCGATCTAATCCATGGGCAAAGTCAAATGTGTCATATTTGGAAATATAGCTTTAGCAGCATTGCCATCTTTGATCATGTAGCTCGCATCATCGATTACAAAGCCGTTCATACTGCATGACTGAAGCAATCTCACGGAGTCGACAAAAATTTGGAAGCAGAAGATCTACTTGTATCTTCAAGTTGTTCTATCGCAAGGAGAAATAGGGCGGTTTGTTCATTTTTATGGAGAGATAAATTTGCAATAATCCGTCCTTCCCTCTCCTGTGTTTCATCGATTGACCCCACACAAAATTATTTTGGATCTATTCTCTAATGTTTTCAATTGTAAGATCGTAACACCGTTTCACATTATTTTAACAAAGAGTTCAGCAATTTTTATATAGCAACACTTTTCAAAGATTTAAACCTAATATTATCTTTGTATACATTAGCATTCAAATGTTGAAGCACTAGAGAACGCTTTTTCACAACAAACTCTTTTTGCACACACTGCGCAATACAAAATTGTGCAGTCTGTAGTTAATAAATCAGCTTTAAACTCCCGTTGATACCCCTGTAAGCTTTGTCGCTCAGTTTTACTTTTGACATGATTACGCGAAAACAAGTCCTACATATACCACCACCACATCACTGAATTACATGTCCTGAAGTTTCAACTGAAGAGCGATTGCAAATCTGCAGAAATACTTTCGAAATTGAATTTTTAAAACTACTAACGGTTGAATATTTTGGAATGTTTTTCTATGTATAAATTAGTACGTTACATTTTTATAAACCTTAAAAGAGATACTAAATATTAAAATTTAAATTACGTATAAATATAAACACTACATTTAAACTCAATTCCGAGAACTCCTTAACAGCCACCTTCATACCATGGCAGAACGGCTACGATGGGGATTCACCGATGTGACCTAACCTATTAACTGCATTGATTGTTGCCAAGTTTCAACAATGACTTGATGACATTTATTCCAAAAGATCGTATTTGTAAACGATATATAACGATTAAATAAATAAAGTAAAATATATTTATGAAATTAACACGTAAAAATAAATGTTCAAACTGCTGAAATATTATGCTTATTAACAACAATATATTCATTATAAGCAACATAAAATATTGTTTAACTTGTTGGAAATTTAGTAATTAGACCACATACCTAGTGGGCATACTTTCTGACAGCAAAGAAGAAACATGGATTTACGTTAAAATCTAGTCGCTAAATATAACTATGCAATATTAGTTACTTGATTAAATGAGATGAGTTATAAACATTGTTGGCAAATAACAATCAGCCTACTTAAATTTCGGGAATTCCAATACCGTATATATCAGGCGCTATTGCGATAAAAGTAGGCTTGAAGATCTCTCGAGTCGTTGCTAAATCATATATTATTTATTCCTTATCGTAAGCGCTCGGTTTAGTTACATATTAGGATTACGCAGAGCAAATGAAAATATATAGTACCATAGCAAGCACCAGGCTATTGCAATTGGATGGGTGACCTTGGAACCTCATTTCCAAGATCACCAATTTTGGAAGAATCTTTTCAAAATTGGCGCCTCGCTCGCAGCTCAGTTATTTGACAACTCCAACAGATGTCGCTCATTTACGATGTGGCCCACATGAGGGGCGCTACAGCTACAAATTTAAACCGTATTCAAACCTATTTCGCCTAAGAGAAACATACTTTTCATTATTATGTGCTTTAGAGTTAGCAAATAGAAGGAATTCCGAATAATTTTATGCGGAATCTCTTTGAATGTGGTTATTTGCAGCTCCGAAATAAAGAAATGCGCTTTGTTATGTCATGTGCTGATATCGCGGTGGTTGCTGGGATGCCTGAGAATCACTGACGCATGTTTTCACGTGTGTTTCATATTCATTATAAAGTGGCAAAGTGGGCAAAGGAAAAAATGTACCATTATTTATTAAAACAAAAGTGCGCGATGGTGAGAGACAAGGATTTGTTTAAAGTGCGCCTCTTTTAAAACTATAGACAACATCAGGCCTTTACAATGTAAATGCAATCTGGAGGACAGGATGTAAACCATAACCTTCAATATAACATTTATAATGGTACCTCTATGTGGTTTAAATAAAAATAATATGTATTGTTATTTGTTGTACATAGTAGTACATTGTCATTTTTATACCCTTCGTTATATACGAAGACAGTTTACATTTTTAGGTTATGTACTGGCTGTGTACAAAAAATAACATACATTTTACTACATATACTCTTCCTAATTTTCTACCTGCTTAGAAATGGGTTAAGAAGATAAGTTACACTCAGTCATTAAAAATGAACTTTCTGATCAATGTCATTTAATGGGAGGGCAGCATAAGAAATCATGTCCGTGGATACTGACAGGTTACCTCACTATTTATGTAACTTGTTTTACTTGTAGTTTTCTTTCTTTTTCGGACGAAACTAAGTCATTGTTGAGCTTGCACCCAACTTAGACAACCAGCCACAGAACCGCCGATAGCCTGAAGAGTGAAATACAAGACTCAAAAATCCGATCTGTAACAGTCGCTTAGAACATGCTAGCCAGATTTTAGCTCTTATATTTGACTCTTCAGGCTGTCTGCGATTCTATCGCTGGTGTCTGGAGTTCCGTGAAAGCTTAACAATGACTTATTTTCTCCGTAAAAGAAAATAAACTACAAGTAAAACAGGAGGAATCTGTGGCATGCATTGAAATCATCAAGTAACCGGGGAATAACCGAGGTTAATAATCACAAGTCAACAAGTTAATGTTACGACCACATATTATTTATCTTACACAAATGCATTTCGATAAACTGGCATGACTATAGCTACTTAGCGAGCAAGGATTCACTGTATTTGTTCTTTTTCTTACATAGCAAAAGCATTATTGTGGTGGATTTTTGTTTTATGCTGATAGCATTATGCTGCCTCCTGGATGCTAGAATAATTATATTTATGCTACAGTAGTGAAAGATAGACTTTGGACTTAGGAGTTTGTTAAATTTCTGGCTATAAGCATTTGGCGAATGTATATGGCTAAATGCTGCTATGAAAATGCTGGATTTAGCCGTAAAATGGTTATGTTGGCAACATTGTTAAATGTCCGCTTTTCCTGCTGAGACCTCACAGGCGGCGGACATTGATGCTATTATCGCCTCGCTCATAACGTTAACAAGCGGCATAGAAAAATAGTGTACTCTAATCCCGACCAGCTCCTTCCACTGGTGAACACGCAAGAGCTGTTGCAGTTTCAGGTAAGAGGCGACGGTTAAATGTTACCATGGCTAATGCTTATCTACTGTAATTATTAATCTCTTTTGCTATTATATCTATTTCTATGAACCCAGCATTATAAAATGCACGGTTTATGAAATTAAATCGCTGTTTTATGCATCTTAATTTTCGTCCTATGAGTCACTTCCTCACACAACGAACTGTATTTTCAACACATTTCCTCCACAAATTCCCATGTGCCACTCACGAAAATGGTCACATTTGTTTTCCTCGGCGATATTTTGAGCCGATCCCTAAACAATTCTGTGGAACTTTAGTTACAATGATTTGGGAGTGACGCAAGTACTTTATGACCATACGACTTTGAAATTTCATCAATGACAAACTCTTTTTGTAGGTTAATGATTTGTAAAAGCCGCGTCTTAACTGGAAGTGAAATCAGTGGGTTCAAATTGCAGTGGAATTACAATAACATCCACTTCTGATAGCTAGCTCGAAGCAGAGTGGTGGAGCTGCTGTGTTGCCACATAGCAGCAGTACCCAGCTTGTCGGTCCTGGGGTTGTAGTGGTAGCCATACTTGCCTCCTAACCTAGCGGGTTCAATCCCGGTCAGGACTGATGGGCTACTTCGGGCGTAAAAATCCTAAGTATGACTTCCTTTGGAAGGGAAGTAAAGCCGTGGGTCCCGTATCGTGCATTTACGGCACGATAAAGAACCTCAAGCCTGAAAGAAGAGGCCTCTGAGCAAAATTTGCCGGCCGTTTCACGTCCTGATTTGAATGGGACGCTGATGACCTGAGATGCTAACGAGCGTTCGTAAATAAATAAATAAAAAAAAAAGCACCGAGCTTAGCTGGATATGGGCATATGCTTTATTTAAAAAATTAATAAACTTACCCCAAAGTTGGCCATACTCCATTATGAAAATTATTATTATTTGTATATTTTTGCATTTTTTAAACTAGGACTGTCCAACGTTTGCTTGCACTCGGACACATTTGCAATGCCATTTTAAGAAGCGTAATTCTTAAAATATAATCGAATAATAACTGAATAATTTAAATTTTAAAAAGTAATAAAACACTTAAAGCATGTTGAATGTACAATTTACCGCAACACAAGACACTTAAAACCTAATTCACAAGCTGACAAGTAATACTGAATGTTCCTGAAAGCAAGGAGCTTGGAACATTCCTATTGTAGGGCTGTTATAAATTGTTGTTGTTCAAGCTTGAGGACGGCGCTTTTAAAAACGAAAAGTAATAATCTTTATTCAGTCGCAAACAAAGTCTTCAAATATTAATTAAAATTTAATTTGGAAATTAGTTGCGAAGGATGCCATAAAAGGTCATCGCTAGCGATACGACGCACCGAGAGCTGCGTTGGACAGGGCTGTTCAAAACCCTTTGAAATGTAGAAATGTTATGCTCTTCAAACTCCGAAAGAAAAGAAAATAGCAATCCTCACGACTAATAATAATAATAATAATAATAATAATAATAATAATAATAATAATAATAATAATAATATAATAATAATAATAATAATAATAATAATAATAATAATAATAATAATAATTGCTTTGAGCTACTGCTGACAGATATGATTATTTCACCCATGCATTCATTAATGCAGAATTCCTTCTTTCTCCCGTTGTTCTTGAACAATTGCCTTGCTATGGGAGATCACTGCTTTCCAGTTGTCTGGTTATTTCTTGCATTCGCTCCCTGGTAAGACGAATCCACTTTTGGGAGGAAAACTTTTTGTTATTTGCTACATTCACTTCTGCCCAGATGTTTTCAATTGGGTTAAAATGACAATGATACGGAGGGGTTTTGATGACGCGATTTTTTTTTTTTTTTTTTTTTTTTTGCAGCTCATATCTATTTCATACTGTGACTTTGGTTTGAATGGCGCCAAAATTCCATTATTTCAGCTTTGGTAATGTTCTTATGAGTAACAATGCTTTTATTTTTGGACAATGCATGTTCTTGCATCCATTTTAGAATGTCCTTTTTCAACTATTGCATTGTAGGGACTTTGTTTTCTATTATGGAATAATACGGTGCATTATTTATTACAAAGTCGAAAATGTTAGAAAACAATTTGGGACTAAACCATGGGAGGTGCAAGCATGAAGAAATTGACACTCCTTTCTTTGCCTAGCGGAGTTTTCATTATACCCTTGGTTGAGCGGTCATTGCACCCCTTAACCTTGGCGTGACCTGTGTTGACCCACGTCCCATCCAATCAAACAATATTTTCGTAATCTTCAGCGTTAACTTCTATTAAATAGCGCCAATATCGACAAATGTATTTTCCTTTTCATTATTACGGAACGATTTGAAAAGTTTTCATAATGAAAGTCTAATTCAATAAGACAAGTTCGAAGAGACGACCCGCTAGCATTAAAGATATCGGCTGCTTTATTACTACTGCTGAGTTTCTTTAGTGTAAGGCGCTACTTTCCTTAATAGTAGGCGTAA